>LR737416.1:777230-1245401 GCA_902655005.2 Marronus borbonicus | reverse complement strand
TATGTAGTAAATCTGGCTATTTTCTTAAGGATATTCTAAGTATATTTGTACATTTTAAAGCATGAAAAATGTATGGCGCTAACTTATTGTGAATTTCAATTCATTCATTTTTATTAAATTGAAGTACCATAGCTGGCATTCAAATAAATTAAAATCATTAACAATTAACAAGTTTGTAATGGTTTTACTTTAGTTGTGGCTAAAATAATAGCAGTGTTAAAAATTTTAACTACTTGCTTACTGGTAAAAGTGATACCAGTTTTGAGCAGTAATATATGTAAAGGTAAACATGTAGTATTTACCTGTTGGTTAACAATGTTGCTATTCCCAATAAGCATTGTAATTGACCTGGACAATATAATAGCAGTAATATACACATGAAACAAAAGCTTGAAGATTATAAAAATATAATTTATTCTAGCAAAATATACATGCATATGCATTTAGAGTTCCAAATGCATATGCATGTCGCGTAACCTTTATTTTTCAGTACTACTTCGCATCGTCGAAGCACATTGTCAATCAATCATTGACAGTATTATGCAGATATGGACAACCAAGTTGTACAATTTCTCACAATTTTTCTAATGTTCTAAGCTTTACTTCACGTTTTTTAAAATTAGCCGATAAATTCCCAGTTGGATTCAGATCTAGAGACTGAGCTGGTCATTCCAGATTCTCTATCCTATTTTGAATAAATCAGCCCTTTATCCTCCGCCTCTTGGCGTAATAGGATCAGATCCGCTGTTGTGTGTAGAAATATATGCGTGGTAAATATATGTATCCGGTCGGTGATCGATGCTAATATTCACTTGACGCTATTTGTTGATATCTGTATACTTACTATAATGCTAGCACGACACCTGAAAGTGTCAACTTTAGTAATAAGGGAAGGACCCCCAAACCATGATTTTTGCACTGCCGTGCCAGTGTCTTGCAATGTATCTAGGTTGATAAGCTATATTAGCAGGTTTTCTGACGTCCACTGTGGCCAAATAAGGCAATTTCATTTTCATTGGTTCCATTTTTCCGCTGATCAATTTATATCTTTAGCGAACTTCAAATGACGTCGAACATGTTTTTTTGTGCGGCACTTTTCTAGGATTCCTCGCTAATAAATTATTGTCCCACTAATATTTCATTTTTTTTGATTATTAAAATCAAGAAATTTACTCGACTTGAAATTAATAAACATACTAACATATTTTTTATAAATTGAATCTCTTAGCTCGCACAATGTGATGTTTAAAATGAATACTGCTATTATTTTGGCCAGACGCAAAATATATGATAGTGACCAGAATGCGAGAGTTTTCCGATGGTGTAAGAAATGAGTTGACGTTTTATGTGTTGCTACAAATTTTTATGAAAATTGTTTATAAGGGATTCCAATTTCGTGCTGCTCTCATAAGGGGGTTGTCTTTAGTTTTACATATAGCCGCGTGAAGTGCGCCAACAATGAAACGCTGCCTGTCAGAATTAATCTCAATATTATATACATATATATATATATATGTTGAACTTGAATCAAAGAATTTAGCCGAGAATATTTTCGCACAATTATTTTTTACAACTTTCGGAGAGGATTATCCCAATAACGTCTTGTCGAGTTGGTTTCTGTTTCTAGTAATGAAGCACCACATCAGTCGACAATTTCTCACTGGTACTGCGTATTTCAACGTGGACTCATTAGTTTCAAGGACGAACCCAGAACAGCAGTCACTGAGCACTGATTGACCAAGGAATATCGACAGGCACTTTGAAAACCTCAATCCGAGGTCAATCAATGCTTTGAGAAAATTAGGTTCCCATTGGTTTCCACATCTTTTAAGTGAAGAACAAATCTAGCGTTAATTGGTTGTCGAAAAACTTCGAGTTGGTTTAACAACGGAATGTTTACAGTATCGTAAGTAGTAACGAATCATAGATTTATCCTTATGAACCCGGCACCAAACGTCAATTCGCTATCTGGGTGTTTCAAGATGAGAAGGCAACAAAAGTTATCCATTCTCGAAGTAAATTGAAGAAAATGGAGGAAGGATCTTTCACCACAATAATGCGAGTGCACATAGAGTTCAAAAGATGATTGAGTTTTTAGAGCAATAATACATCGAGTTATTAGATCATCCCTCGTACAATCCTGACCTAAGTCCCAATGACATTTTTGTTTCCTAGAATCAAGAATGGGCTACATGAGCAACGATTCCAGTCGCTGGAAGGAATAGTCGATGCGTATAAATTGGCAATGTTGACTGTTCCAACTAAAGACTGACATAGCTACTTTAACAATTGGTTTAAAAGAATGAAAGAATGTATCAATCTTTGCGGAGAATACTTTGAAAAACAATAAAGCACTTTAAGTGGATTCAGTGTTCGTCGTAACGGTTACATGTAAAACTAAAAAGACAACCCTCATATTTTGCATATAAGCAAATGCAGAATTTCTTTTACAGAATATATTTTCGTCATAAGCACTTTACCCACGACGAATATGTACGTCATAAACTTTAAGAGGTTAATAAACAGGAATCAATTGACGAATTTCGTAACGTACGCCATGAAGCCATAAAAAAACGTTAAAACTTAATCTTACACCTAAAAAAAATTGCGAACTAAAACAGATAGAGTGCATACGTTTTTTCATCGAATATAAATTTCTATTTGATAATGAAAAAATATTTATCCCGGCTATTAATGATGATTAATAGCCGGGATAAATTGATAATCCATAATAGCACAAAAAATATTTGAACGTTTTGTGGTTTGAGGTCAGTGTAAGTCTTTTATCCCGTGTCCACATTTTCTTATAAAAAAAAGCGGATATCTGCATATGGCGATTAAATAATGCGTGTTTTAATAAATTTTAATATTTTTGTTAGAAGAGTGTTAGTTGTTTACAGCTGACACTTGAGTTTTGACGAATTTGTCAATAGACCGAAAAGTAACAAGATAAAATAGACTACCATTGCGTTACATCGTCTTTTCGACTTTAATTTCGTTTATTATCACATCGATACTCCTTGACAGAACCCACCAATATTTGACATCTAAAACGGTTCTTGGGGGCTGTGATGTGGGAGTCTCATGCTTCAAGCTTTGATTGGCGAAAAATCTAGATTCCTGTACGTCCATTTTAAAAGTGAAATATTGTTTTTTAAAATCCAATTGTTCACTTTTTGGTTCTGACATGAGGCACCATCTTATTAGAAAATAAATTCGGTATCATTCAAACGCACTTCTTGAATTTGTGGTTTCAAGTTATTTTGAAGAGCACTAATATATTTATCTGCGTGCATAATGTCTTCTACAAAGTGTAATTTGCCAAGCTCTCTAGCTGACATCGACTCCCACATCATCACGAAGGTGGGAAACTTAACTTGCTTTCTAAAGGGATAAGTGTTGTAGGTTTCTTGTTGTGTCCTAATGACTGCTTCTACTATCACCGATACAAACTTCAAATCTAAATTCGTCACTCCATATAACATTGATTCTGAGACCAAGCTCTCTACGGATTGTTAAAGCGAAATAGGTTGCCTTATTTCATAACAACCAGCTTCATCACGAGATCTTTTTTTTACAACAACGACGAATACCCGAATATGTTCTGAAATACCACTAATAAGAGAGAAGAGAAACTAACGCGGCCGTCTTCTTGGTTGGCTTTCTGTTAACCTGTCGTCATTCTCCACTAATACACTGTAGGCCTTTTATTTACGGTCCATTGGGTGCTTTTCAATTTAGTTGAATTAGCTGGTGACATTTCCAAATTAAAGCGCGGTCAATTATTAACATTTTTCCCTACGGTTACATGTTTCTACTCTGCTATTGACTTGTTTACACTTATTGAAACGTTAAATGTTACTCAATATCTACTTGATTCCTAGAATTTAAATATTTGTACAAAATAGTAATGTTTGCTTTATCATAATATATAAAGCTGAAAGCTCGGACTGTTGCGTAAAGAACGTTCTACCAGGAATATTATCAAGTGGATAATTATAGGAATTGCCCCTTTATTATTTGTGCCTAATTCTTAAATTTAATCTACCAAATATTTCGAAACGGTTTAGAAGTATTGGAATCGTTATCGTAGTTAGCATAGTAACGACGTTGCGTGGCGTTTGGTTTATTGTTAATCTTACCCTATTGAGCAACTTTAGTATGAAGTACTGTGTTTCTTTCGTTTCAAGGAAAATACATAAATACGTCAAAACTCAGAACGTCAACTACAAGCATGTTTGGGAGGTTTCCCTGCTCTATTCTTCTTTGAAAATAAAAGCCTGCCACAAACAAAAAGGACTATTTATTTGGTAACGTTATTTTTGTCCGAATGTACAGTAAATAATGAAAGTGTCTCTGAACAATATACAAGAATTTTGTTTTTGTCTATGTTGTTGTCTATGTTCGACTATTCGAACTACAATAGCCATCAATAAGAATGGGTAGTCGAAAATGTGTGTAGGTTTAACTGGGAAAAATATCACCCACTACTTAATTGCTCAAAAATCAAATCTAATTATCCTAAAATGAACTCGGTTTCTTCGGTGAATTGTCTCTAACACACGTATACAGTCATATAAATATAATAAAAATAAATAGGAGAGCATGTTTAAAAATAGCGTCGCATAAACTTTAAATCAAGTTTAGATAAGATTGTATTGATATTTTATCGTGTTCATTGAACAACTAATTAAAACAATAACACTTTTCAGTCGTATGTTTGAAAATACTGCGTGTATTATTTATATTAGCATTTAGGGTAATTGTACATCTTAGATCGTGGATTATGTTCGATGTTTAGCTGCGGTAGTCTTAAAAACATATTTATTATAAGGATTAGCCTGCTTCTTAACACAACCAAGGATTTAATGGGCACATTTTTAAGGTGTAAATTGTACTCAGAGAATCCTGTATCGCTCGAATATACAGCTGCAAGCAAATGTTATAGGCAGAGTAACTTTTTTAGCGTTACGATAAAACAGGAAACTCGAAGCTAAAAAAAATACATAATTCAGTTTATATGGTTCTTTTATTAAGTAAATCAGTATTTAATGCTGCATCCTCTAGCCTTTATTACAGCCTTAATTCTTTTAGGCATAGTAGCTACCAGTTTGTAACATGTTTCTGGGGAAATAGACGCTCATTCCTTAAACAATGTTTGCTTCAGGCCTTCTTTAGAGGCATGGTAGCATTTACGAAGTCTGTCCTTCAATATATGCCATAGATTTTCAATAGGCGAGAGGCCAGGCGATTGTGGGGGCCAGTCCAAAATCTTCACTCGGTTATCAGTAAACCATTTCATTACAGGTTGAGCCTTGTGGCAAGGGGCATTGTCTTGCTGAAAGTAATAATCCTCTGAGTCCATATTATAAAATCTGACAATTGATGGTTCGAGAACCTCTTCCAACAACCCGATGTAGCGTGCCCCATTCATGCGCCCCTCGCACACATGGACTTCCCCAACACCTTGTGCAGATATACCTCCCCAAATCATAACGCTTCCACAACAGTAGGTAAAATACACACTGGGGAAAATGCTTCGCGTGACCTCCGCCGAACATAACTAGCTCCGGAAACGCTGTGCACCTACATAGAATAAACAAAGAACGTTAACTTTTTGAATATTTTTATTTTGGTGAGAAAAGCAGGGGTGCTGAGTTCAATTATGCATATTGCAATGAGATATTTTTAAGTACTATATTATATTCATCGGACCAAAGTACTTTGGCCCAGTCATCTACAGTCCAATGTTGGTACTTCTTTGCCCACGTAAAGCGATGCTTGAGGTGTAGCTCGGTCAGCAGAGGCTTGTGTCGCGGTTTCCGGGCACGTAAATTCGCCGCAGTTAACCTTCTTCTAAATGAAATCGCTATCGCGGATTTTTGCCTATCCCGGAGCGCGATACGCTCTATCAATCGATCTTCTCGCACAGTCATTACAACCCAAAAATTTTAATTTCTGTATTTCTTATATATTGCGTAATTTATATTTTCTAGGAATTTCTACTTTAGATAACGACTAGGTATAGGTTCACAGTACCCTTGTTCTAAGAAGCGATACCTGCTGCGCGAAACACATGTTTGATTGGGATGCCTATAACACTTGCCCGCAGCTGTATTTCTTATATTTAACATCAATTAAAGCGTATAATCTTCCTTTACTGTGACTGTTAAGTAATACCTATACGAATAAACTTACGCAAGCATAATGAAATTATTGTATATACGCCATTTCAAATTCATAAAGCTGTTAGTACCAACTATTTTTGGATATGATGATATTGTGATGTCTATTTTCACGGTATAGTTAAAAAACAATTTATCAATTAGTGGCAAGTTTCATTAAAAAATTTCAAATTACAAATCGAAAATAACTGACTAGCTTCTCTTTCGTTCTTTCATTTATTTTTGAATAATTATTGAGCAAGAATGTTTGTTCGGCAAATTTAGTTCGGTTCATCATTTACTATTTATTCGTTTCAGTTAAGTTCGAAAAAATAAGCTCATGGTTGCGTATTATTATTAAAATCATAATCGTTTATTTAAGTCATCATCTTCTTTTGCTTAACGTTTCGTTTCACATGCTGTCAGCTTCTTCAGAATAACTAGATGAACAACTCTATTTCTAACAGGAAACTACCTAACTAACTATGTAACAGTACATAACACGTGACATTAAGAAAGAGCATATTCATGACTTTTTAAAGAACACAAAGCAGGGATAAGCGTGTTAAAGGACAAACTTATACACACAACATTTAAACCTCAGTCCAGTAATATAGATCTATGACAAACGGCAAATTGTCGAGAACAATACAATAGTAATTCATAACTGCACATCCCCCAACAGGTTGCATTAATTAAGTGAAGAAAGCTCTGAAAGGAGCTCCTGTTTGGAACCTGGGACTCCGAGACTGGTGACTGGGTGCACTAGGCATTACATTGCCAACCCAATATTTGTCCAAATGTGAATGGGGGCGCTACTATATTAACCAAGAAATGTCATGTCATTAAAGAATATGAAAAGGACAGTCAACGATAGCTAAACACAAGGTAAGATAAATTATCGAGGAGATTTTAAACCCATCAGTGATATTATACAACTATAAAAACTGCAACTTGCCAGAAAAACTAACGAAAAATATGACTTCCAGACGACATTACATACAAAAAATACATTAAGATCATCAATAATAGAGAATCATAATTTATTCATCTTGAAGAAGCTGATTGTATAAGTAGCAATAACATCGAACGAAGGATTTTAATACTAGTATTATCTTTTTAACAGCTTAATAAATTTAAAGCCCCACAAGCAAATTAAAATAACGTTTGTCAACAATTTATAGAAAATACGAGGGCGTATCGAAAAGTAATGCCTTCATGACAGTAACTATTAGCAATAATAGTTTCATTCACGGATGCAATAATTTTTTCAAGTAATTCCGTTTACAGCAACACACTTATATCAACGTCAAAAGATTTTGCGATTATTTATTTTGTCACGAAAAATGTGAAACTTCTTCAATGTAGTATGTGTTCACATAACGTGAATTTTCACCGAATGAAACTTAATCAATCGCTGCTTCAGATTTCTTAAATTCTTGGCATTGTTAACACTACTGCCATAAGAAGGAAATCGATATGAGCGATGCAATCACAGTTTTAGAAAATGGTAATGGTAACTTCTTCAGCTCATGGAACTGCTTCGAATTTTTGGTTGTGGTACAACCTGACGTCTGCATTTCACGGACTGGTTTCTTGTTTTGGGGTCTTAACTCGTTCTATCACCTATTAGCGTAGCGTTTTTTGTTTGACTGTACTGGCATCGCTGTTGGCTGAAAGCAGCACCCTCCGAGCAGAAAGCGGAGACACGACTCATCAAATGTGAAGATATGCGACGATTTATTTTTCAAAATATAAAAAAGCATTTGATGGTTACCGAAAATCATATATTACTTTAATATTTATTTGTTTCAATAGAAACGTGACGAATGAAAACTGTTACTAGAAATTATACAATATCGTGTCTCTACGTAAATGATAAGCGGGTGTGCATCACTCATGCTCCTACCCGTATTCTCCGTTTCATATATTTACGTAGACGCTTAAAAAGTACGGTACATTATACCAGATGCAGCAGATCTCTATCCTTGCCAATGGCTTTGCCCGTATCTCCCACCTGTCCATGCGTATACCCAGAACAGCAAATTTTTAGCATCCCTGGTTATAATTGTGTGGATAAAATGCACGGTCGGTTATTGAAGTCAGATTGCTCAGATTAACTGTAAACGTTCTTTCATTAAATCCAGAGGTAGGGGAGGTAAATCTCGATCGTTCAGCAATTAAATTTAGATACGTCAGATGGCGCTCGATTCACTCAAAAGTTTTTGGTCGACGAAAGAGATTAATCTCGATGTGGAGCTATGATGTTTGTTGTTTTCGTGCCGATGAGTGTGATGACATGAAAATGTTTCTTAAATTGCCGGTCTATAAACTGGGGATGCAATCTCCTCTGAAAAATTCACCAGTACCTATTATCAAAAATTATTTTATGTCCTGGAATCGCTGCCAGAATGGAAACTAATTTTGAAAAATAAAAAGAACTACACACGCAGTCAGAAACCACAAAAAAGTTGTGCTATTAATTTAATCTCTGGACGTTCGTTTATTGTCAATTACACTACGTCGCCGATAGACGTGATAAAAAATCACTAGGCATCTAGATTTTAATGCCGAACGCGCTTAAAAGTATCTCCTTTCCTTTTGCTCAGCTGTGGTTTGATTGATGATAGTAAGCATTAGATATATGTCCTCATTATGAAATATCCATCCTTTCGACAATGGTTACCTATGTCGATTCTCACAAACTAATTCATCAAACGTGATTTTGTGAAACAAATCAAGTTTTGATACGGTTTACACTATCGTTATAAGGTTACGACAATGGGGAGATCTTAGTTTTCAATGCTCGATCTTAAATGAGATCATAAAAACATTTGTATATTGCTTTCAATAAAGTTTAGACTGAAAATTTATAATATTGGCTGTGTTTTTAGGGATTCAGACATATCCTGATGGCAAGGTGACGAATATTCCGGCGAGTATGGTGAACGATCAGTTTGGTATCGTTGGCCTGTTAACGTTTATCAGGGCGGCAGAAACGGATCCGAATCTGGTGTCGCTAGCACTCGGCCAAGATCTCACAGCTCTAGGACTGAATCTCAACTCCCCCGATAACCTGTATCCCACTTTCGGTGGCCCGTGGGCGGAACAACCTTGCCGACCGCAAGATATAGACTTTCATGTTCCTCCAGAATACTTAGTTAACAGTGCGATCAGGTAAAGAAATAAATGCATATCCTATTTGGCATGATTTTTGAAAAAACAGCTCAGTTAAGAACAATTTATATGAACCCCATTTTCGAATTGTGAATTATCTTTATTTACTGTAAATATTTAGATTGTAAACTTCTAGCTTCTGCATCTTGTATATTGATAGCCACACAAAGGGATCGTTCTTCTATAATAGCCATACAAGGAAAAATACCTAACCCGCACATTCAGAATTTAATTAAGCTATGTAAAATACGGTATCCGTCTTCTTGATGAAAAATGGTTTTTGAGGGTTAAATCAGTTTTTGAAAATTGGAGATTCGTTATTTCCTATAAGGCCCACAAACCATCCAAGTTTAATTAAATTCTCAGTTATAGGTTGGCTATCTTTCGTTGTTGGTCTGAATGCTACTTGCAATCTGTTCACTTCTTAAAAGAAGTAGAGCTCTTATGGAACTAATTACATTGACTATGTTTACACGAAAAAATAAAATAGGTTTTAATTAGAAAACTTAAAATAGTAGTAAAATAGGATTTGTTGTTTTAATCCTAACTCTTCGTAATTTTAGTCTTCGCTTGGTGGTTACCGGCTGTATACCGCTAATCTTGATATCACATCTGAACGTACTTGGATAATAAAAGTGTCCAATGTGCGAAAAAAGTACTGTAGTAGAAAAGCGCAGCGCCTGTGTTGATTTTTACTAAATTATTGTTGTGTAATTTTTCTAATTCTATTACAAGCTTGTTACACCGCTGATGAAATATCCTGCAATTTTATAGCAGTTATGCGCTGCTGATTTTGAGAAGAAAGGTTATATTCGACAAAATCGACGCTGCCTCTATTACTTTAAGTTCTTTAATTTTGCTACCATCGATGCTTTTTAGTACTGATTTCGGACATCCTTGCATCCGTTATTGTGCGTAGATACACATGCGTGGTATGTGCATAGACATACATACGAGGATGGTACGATAAATACCTGCGCTAAAGAAGACAACGCAATTATTTTGCTTTCAGTAAATTTATTTCTCCTTCTAGCTCTATATCCTTAGTTCAGCGGTGTTCTAACTTTTTTAAGTCGTCCAAAAAGTAGAATTTGTCGAGACCCCTTCATTACTTTCCACCAAGCCATTGTATCACAGCAGACCAAATATGGCGAATACGGTGGATGGAACACCAATTCGTACTAGTTTTATTGTCGCAACTGCTGACGAGTGGGCAGGGGCGTTATCATGATAATTGATGATTTTTTTTCGCTAGACGAGCTCTTTTTTCTTGGTTCAGCGTTGAATCGGTTGCCAATCCCAAAAAATTATCGCCATAACTTTTTCGACTGATGGAATCGTCTTTGCATTCTTTGCTGCACATTTGCCGGGAAAACCCCGTGTTGTCGACTGACCTTTGGCTTTTGGGGTGCAGTGATGTATTCATGTTTCATTTACAACCGTACAACGCCGTAGAAACTCACTCCTATTGCGATTAAACAGGTCCAAACATTGCTTTGAAGTTATTACGCGATTCCGTTTTTGTTCAAATGTCAGCAGATGTATAGGATTTTCACGGAACGAATCGTTGCACGTCATTGATGACGTTGACGCTAAGTTGTACAATTTCAACGCATAAACAAACTTGAACTTGACAGATATAAACAGGGCGGTGAAGGCGCTCCCCCACTGCGCCATTGCATATCTGCTGGCATTAATCAACGCGTCTATGAAGATCGCCCATTTTCCGACCATCTGGAAACACGCGATCGTGGTGCCGGTCCTAAAACCGGCGAAGGACCCTGTGTCGCCCGGAAGCTACCGCCCCATAAGTCTCCTGTCGTCACTCGGAAAGATCTACGAGGCGGTCATCCTTTCCAGATTAAGGGATGACCTGGTGGAGTTAGACCCATTCCCCGATGAGCAGTTTGGATTTCGTGCGGGACTTTCCGCCGATTTCCAGCTGCTCCGCCTGTCCGAGTGCGTCAGGGACGCGATGGAGCGCCGAGAGACCGTCGGGGCGGTGTTTCTGGACATTACCCGGGCGTTTGACACAGTTTGGCACCATGGGCTACTGACGAAGATGCGGCAGATGGGGGTGAGCGCGGCGGTCGTGTCGCTGGTCGCGTCGTATTTGACCGATAGGACGTTTTCCGTCCTTTGCGGGGCGGCGACTTCGAGCCGGAGATCGATCCGGGCCGGAGTTCCTCAGGGGTCCCTATTGGCCCCTGAATTATTCATCTTATACACTTCAGATGTTCCGCGACACCCGGAGGTCCAGCTGTCCATCTACGCTGACGACACGGCCATCTACACCGTTAGTCACAGCGAGGTGCTGATAGTTGGACGACTCCAGACGGCGTTGGACTCCATCGTCGACTGGTTGTCACGATGGAGACTGCGGGTTAATCCTGGGAAGACCGTGGCGGTCCGCTTTACGAAGAGGACCAGGCCGCCGCCACGGGGGGTGGAAGTGGATGGAGTCCGGATACCCTGGAGCGCCTCGGTCAAGTACCTGGGGGTGACCATCGACCGGCGCCTGACTTGGAAGCTCCATACGGCGTCGGTCAGAGAAAGGTTCGTCGGTGCCAGGAATGCGCTGCTGCCGTTGCTCGGACTTACCAGCCCCCTGGATTTGGGGCTGAAGATACTTCTGTACAAGTCCTGCTTGAGGCCGATAATCACCTATGGCGCTCTTTCATGGGTGACGGCAGCGGCGACACACGTCAACCGACTCGAGGTGCTCCAGAATAGGATTTTGAGGACAATAACACGGGCCCCATGGTACGTGAAAAATTCCAGGCTGCGCGAAGATCTGCAGATCGCCAGCATCCGCGAATACCTCCAGGAGCTGGCGACGAATACCTGGAAGCGGGCCCAGGACTCCTCCAACCCCCTCCTGGCCAGAACGGTGGAGGATCCCCAGGACCGCCCTCCGCCTCGTCTGAGGATACGCAGAGTCGCGGACATACTTCCCAACATCTGATGGCATCGCTCCGGCCCCCTTTAGAAGATCTATGAGTAAAAAGACCTCCAAACGAGCTGCTGACGCTCGTTAACATGCGATAAAGGAGCTCAAAGGCGCCCCGCCTAGCTCCAGAAAGAGAAGGAAAGACCATGACAGATATAAAATAAACTTCAAATTGATAGATAGTTTTGGTTATGTTAAATATTTTTTAAATTGGACGCATTCAAACAATAACACTTTTCTGTATAGCGTGAACCGGTATTTTTTCATGCTACAAGCATTCATTGTAAATATTTAACTGGCAAATTGTAATTCGAAAAGCAATTTTCATCCGTTATATGCAATAAAATAAATTAATTCAAAACTTTACATCTGATAGAATTACTATTAATAAGCAATGAAACACAATTCGCGTTTTATATCAGAATTTAATAATACACTTGTAACAAGCAATGGTATAGTAATTACATTTTCACAGTACGAGTAATAACCTCATGACTCGTAGTCCTCTTCAGCGTCACTCTCCGAATCAACATGGATAATAAATTCTCCAATTTCTTCCTGGTCAATTCCCAGTTCCCTATCTCATTTCTCCATTTCTTTCTCCGTATGCTCTATTGTGTTTCTCCAATTATCTGGGGTTATCTGACTTAACTGACTTTGCATTTTCAATTGTACGATCCATTTCTCCGTGGTGAGTGTAATAATTTTTCGCCATACCCCAGATATTCTCTATTGGATTGAAAATACAGTGATATGATGGAAGACGCAGAACTTTATGACCATATTTCTCTGCAAGCTGATCAACTTCATATACAGGTTCAGTTTTATTTCTGCAAAATTATGAGTAAAGTTATAAACCGATCTAATAAACATATGTTGTACTTACTTTTTAACTAAATCAAGTAATTGAATTTTTAGCATATCTGCATTATAGGTTATGTTGTTTTTCGTAAGCCTCTCCTGAACTTCTGCTTTAGCGGATGATGCAGTAGGTAATTTGTTTAAAATTGTTGTGTGGTATGAAGTGGATTTTCCAAAGTGATGTTTGTCCACCTACAAATATCTCTCTTTCACGTAATACAGCCATGAAGGATTTGAGAGTAATATGTTGCTCTACAATTATACAAAACTCAAATTAATTAAAAAAATTTGTGATTAATATTTTAATTAATAATTAATTGTACTAATCATTGTTGTGAGTAAAAGATAAATATTACCTTTCGCACAGCATTTAAAGGCAATAAAGGTCCGCCGTTTATCATGCTCTTCTTCAAAATTTGTAAAAGATGATGCAATTAGTGATTTGCATTGGTTACAAAACGCTTTCGGCATGGTGGGTTAGTTATGAAAATAACTATTTTGTAAAAACTGCGAGTGAAAAGTATCAGAAGCTAATGAAATTCGGAGGAAAATACAATAGGACGCTATACGCTATAACTTCAATGGCAACCAACGTGAACAACTGGTAAACAACACGCGTGAAGTGGCAACGTTCTCTTGGTTACTAACTAGTTACTTTCAGGCAGCCAACCTAATAAGAATCTTACTGTGACATTAACCCTGCGCGGTGACGGGTAATTTTATTATGGTATATTTGCTATTTCGAAAGTTCTGTTGATGACGTGCAATGATTCGTTCCGTGAAAATCGCTTTCTCATACTCATTTTTTCGTGTGAGATGTTTTGCACAGGTTTGGTTGAGATGTTTACAATGTTAGCAATCTCTTCACCCAGCGGTCTGTTAACCTGATATCATGAACTTTATTGGTTGTATCGTCCGTAGTCACCTCAATAGGATGACCTGGTTGTTCCTCATCAAAGACTGATGTTCGGACACGCTTAAATTCATTAAACCAGTATCTGATGGGAATCATCGGAGGTGCATTCTCCTCATAAACTCATTCAATTGCTCTTTGGTTTCTGCACATGTTTTTGCTTCTAAAAAGAATCTAATCACGGACTGGTATTGTTCTATTGCCAGGATTCCACAAATACATAAACTTGCTCACTTTCAACAGCTCTTTGATGAATTTCACAGAATATATAACCTCCAGAAGAAGAACTTATTCTTATATCGGTGTTATCATCTAGGGTTCGTTTATCCAATTATTTTTAGAGTAGGCGACATACTTACGCATACTATAGGCGTTCATAAAACTATATAAAGAAGTCTAAAATCTTGTCGAAGAAGATCCTTCTAGTAGTACTACAAAAATATCGAATTGTCTGGCGAACACTGCGCGAGATTCGTTTAGTTCGCCAACATTTAGATAATGTGTTTGAAAATAAATGGATTGGTCGAGGTGGTCCTGTTCCATAGCCTCCTCGGTCAACCGACCTTATGAACCGGCGTTATGAAGATCGTAGTATATTAGAATAATTAGAAATATTAGATTTAGCTTCAGCTGCGGCGACAATTCGACGGCAAGACCAAGGCCTAGTAAATTATGCCAATTCATGGATACGTCGAGCGAGACTTTGCGTTCAACAACACGGCGATAACATTGAACAACTAGTATAAAGGGATTCCATGAAAAAAATAAAAAAACAATTTAATATGCTTAATCAGCACTTAAAAATAAAAAAAAATTAAAAATACAAAATTTCTTTTAACATTAATATCTCTCTTATTATGCAACTTTTGTCGAGATATTTTTACGTTAATGACCTTATATTAAGATGTTTAATCCCCCCTTGAAAATAAAATCACAGGACTGTAAACACTCTGTATTTGATAACCTATTCATTAATAATTATGCTCTTATTTATTTTTCGAAGGCAATAACTTGTAATTTAGGAATATAGTATTGTTACTGATAGATTTGCTGTAAAGTTACTTTGTTTTATTCTTATATTATCATCAAAGCTGGTTAAGCTGTACGGAATGACTCGCATGTAGCCGGTGGATATGAATCTAATGCGTTACTTTCTCGCCATAAACATGCCATGTAATAGGTTTTATTGTTCTAGTTGCAGAATCTCTGCGTACTTGTTTACAATGTTATTGAAAAACATCATTAAATAAAGTCGTTATCTAGTACGTAAAATAATGTTAACATTTTTAATTTATAGAAAGCAGGGGAATTAACCTTTACTAGAAGCGAATGTTCCAAGTTTTCAGCTGTAAAGCTGGGAAAGTGTTTCAGAACGAAAATACTCATCAGGCTCGCCAAAGACGGCAAAAATAGCACTACCGTTCAGCAAAGGTGTCCTTAGATTACGGGCAGGATTTTTCTCAAATCTGTTAAATGTTCTTGCATATACTAAACTAAAGAAAGAAGATCCTAGAGTAATACTAAGGTTTATTAATAGCTTGCTACTATTCTAATACCTTTAAGAGCATTTCACTACAATGCTTTTGCCGACGACTCAAAAATGTTCGTTTAAAAATTTAACGATAGAGTAATCTTTGGCAGTACATATTCATCTATCCGTTTTAGAATCCACCAAATAATATTTGTTTAAAACAACAAAGCGTTAATTAATTCAACGGTGTTCAAACTAAACAGTTTGATAAGCAAGCGTTCGTCAATGGATAAAAGTAATGGGGACATGGCATACATCGACTGTTTTTGGCGCGGGTACAAAAGGAAGAAGTTATGAGAATTCAATTACACAAATATTGGTGAAATTTAAGTTTGAAATTTTTGTTGAGATTCGTCGTTATCCTGACATTATTTACCACGTGTTAGTTACTAATGATTGCCATACTCCTTGGTATTGTAACAAGTGCCACCTAACCGAATCTGTTGAATTCTGAAACGCACGTAAAAGCTACAGTTATATGGAAAAAATCATAAATGCAATTGGTGAGTTATTTGCGGCAAGCTTCCTAGTATTGCAACTAGGAGTTAGAAAACTAGGGTACGTCATTTCAATATATTTATGCAATGGATTATATAGGTTTTAACCTAAATGTTATTAAAATCAACGTTAACACACAGTCATTGTCATATTATCAAATGTACCTTTGCAGTGCATTTATATTTCCTTATAGATGTTATATCCCATATATTTACTATATTTTCTCTCGTCTTTTGAATGCTATCAACGACGAAATACCTGCAAGTAGAAGTCAATACAAGCATTAATGTACATATCTTTAAATAGAAAAAGGGGGAATTAATCGAAGATGCCAACAGACATATTAATTACTTAGAGGACTGAATTAATATTCTCCGACAGCGGTCAGTTTATAAAGTATGTAGAACTGATACCGATCAAATATTAGATTGACAATTTATTTTAATGTCTAGCTTCTGAAAAACAACTTTGTATATAAATTCTCTTCTGCTTTTAGATATTTTCTATTTAGACGTAGCAATCTTGCTCCGATGTTATTAATAATTGAAATTTTGTTGCAGAGATAAACTGGCGTCTGTGAAATTAGGCAGGTATAAGGACGACTTACTTTTTTTCATGTTTTATAACAACTGTGGTGACGTACTTCAAATAGCGGCGGCGAGCGAACTGTAAGTTTTAAGTGAATTTATTACACGTGAAAGTGCATCATTTTCACTCGACAGGTACAGTAGAGAGTGGCGTTACCATATGGAAGAAAAGGTGTGGATAACACAGGTGCCTGGCATGACGCTCATGGAAAAGACATCTAACTATGAACGGGGGACGTATTATTTTTTCGATGCTCAGAGTTGGCGGAAAGTAGCGAAAGAGTTCAGACTGGAGTACAGCAAATTGGAAGGTCGGCCGAATATCCATCCGACGTTCCCATGACATCCCTACTATAAATAAATGAAAAGTGTATACACCATGTAATGCATTGTTTTAGGATAAGATTAAAAAGCATAAAAATGAAAAAAAAAACAGAAACCAAGATGATTGCATCAATCTAATAAACTTGTGATCGATACTTTTATAACATAATCACTCGTTTATCAGGTTCTGATAAGTATTACTGAAAGAAAGAATTAAAGTTATATAAATAACGATACAGTTTTCATTTTATTTGTAAATTAATTGTACATTAATAAATAATATTGAGAATATTAAGAGTACGGCATTTCTCAATCGTTTTTCTTTTTGTTTTCTTACCGAATCGAAACAAATATCCAAGCGTTTAGTTTGAAATGATTCAGCGTTGACGTAATCGCCAAAAAAAAGAAATAAAAATATGGCCCGTAAGTTATATTCCAAATTGATGTTCTGGGATTTCCTCAATTATATACTTTAAGCACAGTAAAGCTGCAATATTCAACAAGAGCGACGATGTTAATCACAGTAATTACGATTATAGTAAACGTGTTAATAAGCGAACATCCACTATATCACGTCTTGATCAGATTACTCTTGATCACTGGGAATACGAAAAATGGGTGATTCGGAAGAGCAGGGGCATTGCTAATTCGAGAAGTTGGTGTGAAAAAAATTCTTTCCAATCGAACATTCACGCCTTGGATGACGAATCACAGTTATCAAGAAAACAGCTATTATTACCACAGTATAAACATATCCAGTAGTTTCACTTCGTGTCGGCACCTTTGATCTTTTGTATTTAAATTGTAACTCGCGCAGGTCGATGCGCAAGTTCGCATGGGTGGCGTTTCTTGCAACTAATAATTACAGGATAGGCATTAAGGAATATATACAGGACCGCATTGACCTAAAATCAGGTAATCGGCCCGTAAAAAATAATTTCAATAAATCAATATCGGCATAATAGTATGCTCATTATTAATGAAATTGATACAAACATTTTGTAGTGGTACGGTTTGTTAATATGGGTCGTTTGTTACACATTCTACATCCAGCTGTAATAACAAAATATTTATTATAACCTAATTTAATCTTTGTTTGTAGTAAATAGGAGACTTATCAATTTGATACTAATTCCATATATAGGTATAAGTAATTTGTCACTGCTTAATATTGAACATGTTGAAATACTTAAAAAGTACATAAAATGGAGTAATGAATTCAATTACTGTACACGTACCGTACACAATATCATTTCGTTCGTAATTTTTCATTTTATTGTAATATTCATATTCGTACTCGCTCAAAAGGTCCTTGAATTATTGCGCTGCAAGTGGTGTAATATAGCGTTCAAAGGCGTGTTGGTAAAAAGGACGACAATACAAACCATTTTAACATAGCATTGCATTGTAGAAACTTGTTAGAATATTCCTAAACTAAATTCTACATTTTCATATTAATTATTCTTATTGCTTTGTTGTACTTCAGTAACAATTGCTTTTAATTGCTCAAAATAAAATTCGGCATATGACAAAGTAGTAGAAAGAAAAATACTTGGTATCCTAAATATATTTAATTAAATAAGTAGGCATAATACAAAAAACAAATACATATATTCTTTACAAATGTTTTAAAATAACAATCTTGTTTTTCTTGCTGCCTAATTGAGTTTTGAAGTTTCGGTTCGCAAATTTCAAAGTGAAATAGATTCGCACACGTGTAAAAAAATTTAACAAATAGTCCAACGGAAACTGTGGACATGGACATGTGAAGGGTAATCTTTCCAATTCTGTTTTAATATGTTTCCCGATGTCCGCTCGTATGGATAATTCTGGAAAAGTAGTGCAAAACTTATCTTCTAATGATTTGATATAATCAATGAATTCTTCAGAAGGCATAGTTAAATTTCCAAACATGTCACCATCCTTACTCCTATAACTTTTAAAATGGCAAAACAAATTGTCCTCTTGTAAATTTCTATTTTCATTAGAATATATATTACATGCCTCACAGCAATGTTTATCAAAGCATTTCTTTAATAAGTATCCTGCAACATATGTTATGGCATTCTGCTCTGGCAACTGCAGATTTTGATAATCTGTAGTATCAACAGATAATGATTTATGAAACACCTCTGTTGATGGAAATAACGATGAATATTGTTTCATTTGTTCTGGTTATACATTCAGCAAAATTTTATCAAAATCTTCTATGCAATTTGCATTTTCTGGGGAGTGAAAATAACTTAAGCAAAACAACTATTTGAATGCCCTGGAAAATTGAATAGGCGTCGGATTGATTGAATTTCCTCCTTGTTGACGTACAGAGCCGAAAAAATTTTCCAATACGTCCTGGTTTAATCTTCTTGTTCGAAGATAGCTAAAACCACTTTTCTTCATGTCATTCCATAGACCCAATACTGAGGAAATGGTAATCTTCCATCCATTAATGAAATTCAGCTTTTTTGTGACATCTTCATTCTTGTTATTCAATACCTTGAGATCACTGAATAAAACTAGCATATCGTTCAATACCTTCATTTCGTTATCTTTTCCAGCAAATGGTCTATTTAATATTTTAGAACTATTGAATGATTGCGAGTTCAGCACATCAAACAATTCATCCATTTTTGAGACAAAAGTTGCTGTAGCCATTGCAGTTGTTGGGAAATAATTAAGTGCAATATAAGTATTTATGCCAGCAGCAACCGAAGCACTTAAAACTTGAGCTGCTAATTTGACCTTCATCTTTTTGAAGCTGTTGGGATACAGATGGTCATCTGAAAGATGAGGTGCTAGTCGAAATGTTTGTTGCTTGTCAGTATTGTAAAAATCTGTCAGGAACTTTTTATCAGTAATTCCTTCTTTTATAATAAATTTATGAGCAAATAAATTGTTTCTTGTTGATTTTAATAAGTGGGGGGCATCAAAAATATAATAAATTTTTTTATTTTCAACTTCGAAATAAGGCGTAACTTCTGAAATTCCAACATTTTTAGAAAATTTGAGGAAATTAGATCCTTGGTCTGATACTAGTCCTAAAACATTTAATCCTACTTCAAACAGTTTCTTCAGCGCACTAAAAATAATTTTTCTTAATTCATCTGCGGGACAGGAATTACTAACAAAGTAGTATGCTAGTGGTTGTTTCCAATTTGTATGGATCCCTCTTATCATCAATGTTAGAACATTGTTTGCTGGAATGTATGACGTCATTACAGTTTCATGGAAACCATAAATTTCATCCTTTGATCGATGATAAAAGAGAAACGTTTTAAGTGACATTTCGTCCATGCATAGCACACAATCTTTGGCTTCTTCTTTCATCGTACCTACTTTGGTAGCAAGAACTCCAAAAACAAACTTGTTTAATCCTGCAGCTATATCCCATTTATTTGTGATTCGAAATAATGTTGCCTTTGAAGGTAAATGCAAAATGCTGGATAGGAATCTGTATACCTTCGGGCCAAGGAAATATACAGTTAAGGCAAATTGCTTAAACGCATTGCTATATCTAAAGCCGTGCACACTTCTATTTGCCAATTTCAATTGAATATTAAATAAATTTGCTGTTGCTTCATTAAAATGCGTTTCGCAAAACTTGATAAAATCTTCATCAGAAGGCATGCTCTTCACAGCTTCACTCTTTTCCATGCCCTCTACTCTCCTCTTTAAAAAGCGTACTTCAGCCTGCAGGCGTGCTTTCCTTGGAGTAGTAGCAGTTAATCCAAGAGGTGTTTGTATCGACATGTCAACTAAAATATTGGAAAATTATATAAGTATTAATACAAGTATATTAATAAGATTGACTTAGGTTTTACGCAATATTTAAAACATTTATAAAATATGAAATTATTCAATAAATGAACTGAAAGATAAAGTTACTACCACTTGTATTATTCTGGCAATGGGTACTGAATGTACTGTGTATTGTACTTGATAATACGAAAGCTAAAACTATACATTCACTTACCTACACTACTTTCTTCTAAATTTGTATAATCCCTACTGGTAGAAGGTTGTTCACCCGCAATAGTTAATGTGGGTGGTGATGTAACTGGAGGAGAAGTATCACCTGCATGATATTAAGTCAGCATGAGTTTATTGCATACAATACAAAGAACATATATCTAAAATACAATGTACCATTCAATTGTGATTGTTGTATGCATTGAACTACTAGGTGAATCTAGTTATATTGTACTTATTCATGTTTTCATCATACTCCAAAATATTGAGGACAGAAATGAAAAAGAAGTTTAGACTTCTTTGATATATTTACCATATATCTATCTGATTTGTACGTACCCATATTTGAATAAGATATCAAAATTACAGTGTAGTAATGAAGCAGTATTAGATTAGTTATACATGTTTATGCCAATATTATAAAATAAAGGTTTAAAATACTTCGACATCAGTCAAGCCAACACGATTGAAGAAAATGGTTTTAAAATTAACAGTTTGTCTTTAAATTTAATAGATTTATATTTAAAATAGAGTATGGAAGTTATTGTTGCACTATAAACTAATATATTCCTCACCTGGTAGCAGTAAAGTCGGAATAGCACCTTCATCTAATCTATTCCTTTTTACATTTTTGAAATAACATGCCTCAAAATGCAGGTGGCAGACCTTCGCACCTTTTTGTAGAATATGATGTCCGATGTTGGCAATCCATTGATCACGGCTGCAATATAAATTGTTTATAGTTGGAGGCCTTATTAATATTCACCCAAAAAAAATTAAGATAATTTTTAATAGTTGTGTTAAGTTGAATATTTTGCATGAAATTACTTCTCAGTCATTTAAATAGTTTATTAATTAAGATAGATCAACTACTTTTGCGTTGTAAAAATAAACAAATACTATTATTTTTACTTACATCACGTCTCTGGTAGGTAAACCAAATAAGCGAACGTCTTTAGTCGTGCTTGAATATACATTTCCGCAGGTGGGGACACAACACTTCTTACTCATTGTGCACAAGTTAGTATTAACAGAATAAACCTTATAATGCTACTTTTCTTTCAAAGTGCTTTTAAAAGAATGAACAAATTCTGCTGGAATTTAGGTTATATATAGGGCAAGTGACAACAATAAAATGAGTTTAGTTACAAATTTCGCCGCTCATGCGATACTGCGCATAGAATCTGACAATTTACCATTTTAGACGTTATTTTTGCGAAGTGAAACTACTGGATATGTTTATACTGTGTTATTACTACGCGTGTTTATGTGAGAGCTACGCGACATCTGTTCACAGTGATGGCAAGCAAATTAATTGAACTGTTAAATTTTACTTGCTTCAACGAGCTCTGGTTTTCATGAGGTAGCGAATTTATTCACAAAGAAAATATTTTAGCAAGTGTCAAAGTAACACACGTGTCGAAGTCTTTTCGACGCTTACCGCTGTTAGGAAACAATTCAAGTCGTTTATTTTTAAAACTGCACTCTATCTGTATTCATAATCAGAAAAGGATTCCATTCCACAAATTCACAAGTCATTATTATTTCATTTTCAACAAAATGTCAAAAGTTCAAGATTAGAGTTCTACAAACTTATTAGGTCCTTTCATATCATTGCATATTAGATGAGGAAGAATTAAACACTCAAAATTATTGCCTCGAGTTGTACAAACAATGAAGTATAGGCATTGATAAAGCAGTACAGTATTCCAAAGTGCCAATATCTGCGGCAATAGCGAATTTTGTTCGCGCAGATAATATGTACTCTAATTGGAACTGCTCTCCTCAATACAAGAGGAAAAGTGAGGGTATGCTATTCAAAAATAAAACGCAAATTCTTAAGTATAATAAGCTCATTTAGTCATCAATGTGGAAGCAGTACACATGACTAAGGAATCTCCAACAGGTTTCATTTAGGTAGCGAAGACCCATGTTGTAGTAGTGTTTAGAATATTATGGCTTTGTGACATTATGGCAAACATTTTGTTTTTTTCTTGAAATATAAACATGTGATTGTGTATTATAAATAACCAAAAAGGATTCTATTACATTAACATATTTTATATATACAGTGAGGTGTCAAAGTAACTAACAAAGTAACACACTAACTTTTGAGCAACAAAATACTATTAGAAAAAAACAGGTCGATTTTTACTTTTAAAAGGTACTCTTTTGGCGTTAACTGCGAGTTAGGTGCATTTTCAGTATCGCCGGAAGTAAAGAACATCCTCTATATCTTTACGTTTTTGTACAGATAATGAAAGCTGAATCCAATGATACAGCATTTGTTATGTTTTAACTGAAGAATTATTACGATATGCAGCAACAAGGGTTTTGATAATCTGTTCTTTTTATACAAAGTTGACTAGGAGAAGAGTTAATCGCAAGAGCTCGTTGCTAGGCAACGTTATTACAATTATCACTTTGTTAAAATTTCAATTATGAAAGTAAAAGTTATTCTTCTAGTTATTATTAAATGCGTTTTATTTTACCTGCTTTGTTGATATTTACTTTACTTTATTGCAATTAATCCTATCTATATGTATGTTTTAATTTATTAGTTTTGATACGTTTTTTTTGTTGCCTTTAAGATGGTTTACACGACATAACCTTAAGTTGGTTTTATAATATAAAGTGCTGAATTTAGTGAACGTTACCTTTGTAGAGCCGAAAATATTTCAGAGAATCTTAGACTAAATAAATAACATCTTTAACAGAAGATAAGTTTCAAACTATTAGACAATTTGTTGTGCAACCACGGCAAGCAAAATTATTATTAAAATTGACCCGACTTTGCTTACATAGTTATTATTTTTTTAATTAATTTGCACCTTTTGAAATGAAATTTGACAAATTTACAACAATTATGATTACGTTGCCTAGTAGAGAGCTCTTCGGATGAATCTAGTGTTATATGAGATAATTTGATTCTTTTCTCTAGTGAACTTTGTATAAAAACAACCGAGTGGCGCGCCGGCATCGTCGTAAGTATGTACGTGCCAACAAATAGCGAGCCGACTGTACGACACAAACAGTAAATCGACCGCCGATCGGAGATGCATATATACCATATGTCACACAACAGCGGATTGAAAACGGTCGATTGTCATTACCTCATTCTACATATGCTATCGTTAAAATATGTGGTATCGTTGAACTCCATTACCTTTCCAAAAAGCTATTTATGCGGGATATTCCATTTAAAATAAGGAAGTTAATTTCACTTCTGGTGACACCGTAAATGCGAGACTCAAGGACCTCGCTGTATATATACATATATACACCGCAATGCTCACGCCTATATATATATACATTGAAGAATATAAGTGGAGTGTGCCATATTCTCTTCTATATATTTTCGTAGGGGTTTGAGCAGTACGGTATATCCAATACTTTTTGTCGCTAGAATAAAATAATCGAAAGGCATTTATTGTGCTGAGTAACAATTCCAAGACGACCTCTTAAAAAGTTATGTACTATGATATATTTTATGTGTATTTCTTAATCTTATAAAAGTAACCCTAGAGGAGTTTCAGTCGATGAGATGGCTACATGTATAGGGAGTGGTGAAAAAGGTGGTGGTAAGGAGAAGTGTCGTTCTATTTGGCTCCGGAGTAAAAGGGGAACTCATGAAGTGAACATAGCCGAAAATATTCTATCTACAACTATACATAGCCACTTAAGAATTAAGAAGAATCAGAACTACCACTGTTTTGTTTTATCTTAAAATTAAATTATTACAATACGTGTTTTCTCTCCTATGTTAAAGAGGAAACAACACAGAAACGAACAACATTCATCATCCTTTTTTGTTGACAAATATATAACATGTACAGAATTTCAAACAGTTGTGTTCATCGAAACTATACATATATATATATATATATCAACGAAGCCACTATTTAATTTCTCTTGCAAGTATTACATAAATCTAACCTACATATTTAAATATTTTTTTTAGTGAGTTGTATACTTATTTTTACTGAAATGGAGTATGTTAGACATACATAAATATCTTGCGCAGTGTAAAAATATTTTATGTGCAGGTCTAACAGTTTTTTTATTAATTTTGCTCTACATGCTTCAAGTTGACCTTCGGATTCACAAGCTGTACTATTACCCGGTATCAATTGTTAACTTAGAAATACTTTACAAAACTTTTCAATTGACAAAATTTCTTTTGAAGTTATGTTATGGAAATACAGCCATTTCTCTAGTAGTATATTTACTTTAGTGATTGATTTGCATAATTTTGGTCCTTTGTGCGATACTTTTACGATTACATATTGCTCTACATGTTCGGAATCATCTCTATATTTTTGTTATTTTAACCAAACTAGCAGCTGCGGCTGGAGCCCAAGAAACCAATTTTTGTATCAAGCAGAGCAGGTAATATGTTCAGTGTTCAGAGTTCCCCGATATATAAAAAATATACACCAAGTGTATAGAAATATTATGTAGTTTATGTTCTATGTCAAATGCATATCACACATGTTAATAAAAGTTAATTGCATTCAATTTGTTTTACATGCTCACGGTGTTAATAGATAATGTGGATATACCCAGTATGCTTTCATCGCAAATGGTTTCCTGAGAAGTGACATAAATAGGAGGTCAATTTCAATGCTTCCGTACGTTACAACACAAACACAAGATGGAATCAAACAATGCAACACCGCAGCCACAATGCACCAGCTGCTGCTGTTTTAACAAAGTTCTTAATTTTTTTATATTCAGCTAAATGTTGGTGGAAATACAATTCTGTTTAGTTCTTCAAGTTGCTTTCCAAAAAAAAAAAAAAAAATCGAAAACACATCCAGAATAAATAGTCATTCTGGATGCGTAATATTTATTTATGAAGAATTATAATGGAAAAAGGAATAACAAAATTAATACACTAACCATTTCTTTCGTTTTGCAATATAAAATCTTTGTGAATTCCTCGATTATTTCCGAATAATTCAACAAATTTTTATAATTCACAGGTTTGGTGGAATTTCCGCGCGATTCGCTTCCACGCTGAGAAAAGTTGATTGCATACCGCAGGCACCACCCCAAGTACACCCGAATATTCCATAAGCACGGTTGTAGATACGCCCCCTGGTCCCCTTATAGATTATATTCCCCCAAAGATAATACAGTTTCGGCGATGCCGATAGTTGCTGATGTAACTAGTGCTTGAGAATAATATAACGCTATTGCATGTGTCAATGTGTTTGCGCCCTGCTAATACAAATAATAATAAACTAATAACAAACTTAGATAAAGAAAAACCACAAATCAAAAAAAAAACATTGAATGCGACCTACTGTTGCTCGCAAGCAACAGTAGGTCTCTATCCCACTCATGGAATATGTTTACAGCAAATTTCATCCGCTATGTATACATGCATGCGATTGTCTCAACTGAACATCTCCATCTTTCTTTAGCTTTTAAAATGGTAAGCGTTTAATGTTGAGTAAATAGAAGATATTTGAAATGCATTTGTAGTGGAGCTGTAGTACTAAGAGTGGCAAGTTGACAAAACAAGCCAATCGGTGTGCGCTGTGGAATGGTACAACGATCACCGATTGGTCCTTTTTGCAAGATCCAGAAATCCACCCTTAGAGATATTGGATTAGAAAAATACATGACAAGCAGTGGAGACGACTAATACAACCTTAGCAAACTTAATGGAAGCAGGCAATATACAGGTACGGGCGCCCAAAACCTGTTTCTATGCTACTGTACAAGAAACACGTATGTGAACAAATTTTATTTATTCTATGAAAGTTGGCAGTAGAACCAAAAGAAACAAAGCTTGAAAGTAAGGATTAATATGGGAATTCATGTAGTTTCATTCATGAAATTATTCGTTGTTTCACAATGATAGAAATTTGAGTGGTTTTGTCTTCTACAAGTAAATAAAAAGTAAGGGAAATGGGACAAAGGATATGTATTATTTGTACATTACTGATTGTCGATTGGTGTTTTATAAATAAACATTGTTTAGGGAGTTTTCAAATAGCGCACTTCTTGGAGAACTAAACACACACACAACAACTTTTTGATTTACGCAAAAAATAATAAATCTCAGTAAAATATAGTCTAACAGACTCCATTGGAAAAAAAAATCGAGTTAGCAATAAGAATGATAATAAATATAAGGCAAATGAATGTATGTCTTATTTTAAATTATTTCGAAAAAATAGTTTTATTTGATTTTTTGTCTCCGAATATACAACCTTCATATTTTTTTAACATTAACACACTTCCATCTCCATAAAATCAACAATTTTCATTATAATGACTACGATATAGATATTACAATATATACGAACAATAGGTACAATAAGTTTGTTGCTTAATTTTCAGTCGTAGACATTGAATACTTAAGGAAGAGTTACATTAATAAATTCATGATTCATTTTCTTTCCATTAAAGTGTATTTATTTCCTTTTGTAAATATGCATAACGCTAATGCTAAAGTTGGAATAATAACTGTACTCATTTTGCGAATTTATTGGAATATAAAAAATCTGAATAGACAGAAAACGAATAATAATCCTTAAACATTAACTATAACACCTTATTTATATCAAGGTGATTTTGAAATACAAGCATTGACTTGAAGAGTGTAATAAATCCCCGCAAAAGGAGCAAAATGATCTAGATTAACTCATTCGAAACAGGCATTTCATTCAAATTTGTAAGTTTTGTGAAGCTAGTTTAAAGTTAACCAACTAAAATATCTAAAATCATCACTTTTATAAAAAAATGTGTACCTTTATTGGTCAAAATAATAATTAACAATACTTTACCACGTATTTGATATTACACTCTTTTATAGGTAGTGTTTATAAAAAATGTTGCGAAAATGGTCAACATTTCAAAATCACATTTTTTTTTAAATAAGTCACAATTTTTCCTGATACATGTATGTAGCATGCACATACCTTATGCACTGGTCGAGTCCACGATCGAACACATTTCATACTAACAAATATCAAAGTAAGAGAAAAATCAAAATGCATTTTGATCTTTTAAAGACGATTTATTTAAATGAACATTTAAAAAATGTTATGCTATAAAACTTTGAAAGTTAGTGTACTTACTCATTGTTTGGCTTTTTACATGTGATAATAGCATATACATTAGCCATTTTCAACATTATTGCCATAGTGATCGTTGACTTCCTTGTGTATAAAGTATCGCTTAATAAAAATATTTTAAGAAATGTCACAAACCACCTGAATAACTTTTTTATTGACAAAGATTGCATTATGGTTTCAGATCTATTTTTATTTTTATGATGAAAAACTAAAACAAAAAATAATAATTTGTACTTGAAAACAAAACAAAATACAACAAACAATCTCTTCAATTGTAAATCATAAAAATACTAGATTCATAAATTATTTACAAATAAAAACAAAAAGAATTTGAACAAAATAATACTAATATAACAACTAACGTAGTTCTTTTTTAACTTGACAATGAAAAAAATCAGATCTCTACGTATAATACTAATTAATCACTGCTATTACATGTAACACTCTGCTATAATGGAAATTGATAATAAAAAACTTAATATTTGAAAATTTTGATTAATGTATTGTTCTTTTTTCCCTAAAGAAGAAAGAACTAAAAGGTGCGAATACATGAGATGATTTAAAACGTTGTATCTTAAAAGTAGGCGGGAGATCATGTTCTTTTAGAAGTAGTGTACGAATTAATTTAATTTACACATACATATATAAATATGAACACATTCTTTTTAGGACAGAGTGGAACATTAATAAATAAAGAAAAAGTAAGAACGAAATATAACAGACAACAATAGTTATATATAAGTTTATTATACAATGCACGATGGTATATTCAGGACATTCCTTATACAGCAAAGGTTTTCCTATCAGATCTTTATCAGATAAGTATATTATATGTTTTTGTAATGAGCGAATGAAGAAACAAAAGATGCAAAAATTTTATACAACATTTGTGAAATAGTAATTCAACCGGATAATTGACGTTAATGTTTTGCCATTTAACCCATTATGTCATCTTGAATATTTAGAGAATGTGATTAAAGTGCTTCAAATAGAAAAACCTTACTGCATAAAACTGAATTTATCACTTGCACGCGAATTTTAAACTTAATTTTACCATCATACAAAATACTTTTTTTTTTAATCTGGATGAGAAGAATTATATTTCACTGATATTCCAAATTCAAAATAAAAGCAATATTAAACTTGAAAGGAACGATATAATAATTATTACAATAGTAGCAATAACCAATAATTGTAATAATATAAGGAATCGAGAGGACTAAAAGCATATATACGTAATTGGCGCACAGTCGAGATACATGGAGTAGGTTGAGCGATGGCTTCAATATGCTTTAAAAAGCACTATGATTGTAGCAAAAGTAACGGTATTAAAGCGCCGTCCTGCGGTACCATCCGTTTGCGCATTTCTACAAAAACGGAACTTTCATCTGAATTGTAAAGGAGCCATCGTTCTTACCTTCCCTTTTTCTGATTCTTATTCTATTTTTGAATTTATTATAATTTCCATGTTCTCTTCACTTCTTGATTTTTTTACAATTATAATCATCTTATTTTTTATATCTTGAACATGTAAAAGCGTCTGGGGGACCTTTCGCAGCAAAAAAGGGTTCTTTCGTAAAATATTATATACACACATGACTAGTAATAATAGTAGTAATAGTTTAAATAGTAAATTCTTCGGCGTTGCGCATGCCTTACGAAAAAAAACTGACTAACTGACGACAGTTGATCGGATTCGACAGTTTGAACTTGACGATTCGAGTTTTCAACGGTAAGGGAGGAAAAGAGGGGCGGAAAGGCGGAATGGATGTGACTCGATTGCCCTTTTTATTTGTGTAGTCGCCTGCGGCGTGAATAACAAGCGTCTGACCGTATTTTTTTTGGATTTTTGATTTTTTTTAACTTAAACCGCCTGACCCGGGAATCTACGTAATAAATACACAATTTAAAATTAATATGAGACGGGGAAATAATGATGCATCTGCGGTGAAGGACGTTATCTCTTCATTTCCCTTCGTCTGCGCCGCAGTCGCAATAATAGCAGTCTGTTTAGTTCATCGAATGTCCTTCATGTTCGGTTTTGACCCGAATATTTTGAGCATCTGTTCCTCATAATCGTTTATATTGCGCTTCATCAGCTGCATGCATGGACCCAATAACCTTTCGAATGCCTCTACGTCCAAAACTGCAATATTAACAAATATATTACAACAATTACTGCTAGTTATACTTATGCCTAATTAATTCCGAAATAAAAAAGAAGGAATTTTGATAATGTGGGGCGATAAGAAATTAACAAGGCGATAAGAGTTGCTGTAGTATTACGTTAATGAATTTGAAATGAATAATATAACCAAAATTCCGTTTAACAATTACTTTATGCTCGTTAAAGAATGTTGAAATGTAGTTATTGAAACATATTTTCACCGTGAATAATATAAACAGTTGTAACTCGATAACAATATCCATAAAACACTTTTACTAGTAATCAAATATAATATCAAATATAAGAGTAATTAATCATGGCACAGATTTGAGGCAAGCCAAATACGAACAAAAAAGAAAAAGAAAAAACCTAAAGGTGAACTGTATTTCCAAACCTGCGTCTTGACTAGACTTAAATTGATGATTTAAGTCTAGTTAAGTGAAAAACAAACCAAAAAAATATTTGTTTTTCACTAATTGCACACTTATTAGGAGCGCTATACATTATTTATTCTGCCTATCAGCAGGCGTTGAAATTAAATTTCTACAATAACGCGACAAATTTGCTATTTATTTGTCAAGTAAACAGTCAGTATCTGTTTTTGTAGCTGCATTTTTTGATAAGTTAAAAGGAAATCTATCCAAAGATTCTTAAAAATACAGGAAAACGAGCCTTAAGCTATTATATTAGCAAAAGAAATGTTTAGCGCAAAATATATATATTTTGAATCTTGATTCAAATTTTGACGCCTGAGCAAAAGCTGCCAAGAGTCACCACTTCGAAAGCGAATTTAACATTGTTTAACAGTGGAATTTAACAAATATTCGGGACTGGTTGCAGCCTAAATAACAAAGCAGGGAATGGCGGCATCGATCATCTTCACCACACCGCAAATGTCGGGTTCAACACCATGTGAGTAAGATTACGGTTACCATTTTTGGGAATGCTGAGAAAATTGACTGCCTAGAATGTGGCCAGACAATCACAAGTCAACATTACGACACATTAGCACACAAGAGCAAAGCTATTGCCTGATATTCTCTTTCATTCCAGTGCATAAAAGCCTCGTTACTTTAAACACAATTTACAATGCAAGCTTCGAGCAGATGGATTATCCACCGTACTTATCCGACCTAGCTCCTAGTGATTTTTATTTTCTTTCAAAACTGTAAGAGTCTTTGGGGAACCAAATTTAAGAAGCAGAATGACGTTGTAACAGCAGAATTTTTTCTAATGAAAGCCGTGGGTTTTTTGAGAAAGGTGTAAATATGTTAGAACATAAGCAAAATAAGTGTCTCTAAGAAACAATAATGTTGTTTAACATGCTGGAGTCCATAAATACTGTGTAGTCTTCGTGCAATAGATTGTTTAACTGTAAGCGTATAGAAATGATGCTACGATGCACCCAATAAACAAAATCTTTACATTTAATCGCATGTAATATGTATTCCAAAAGCATTCTTCTATTTGACCTAATTTGTTGGTTTTAGTAACGAAATTCAACGAAGAGTCCAACTTTTATAAATTACATGTAGCGATTCCCTTTTCAATTTAATTTTTCAGCGGCGAAATTGCAATCTCTCACATTGAATTTGATCGAATTTAACTCTGAAAAAACCGTTTTATACATTTTTAAACTTAACGTGCGATATCTGTTGATAATTATTGATAATTTTAACAAAACGTGTTATTAAAGATTGTTACGTTGTAATTCGCAAATATATGTATAATATTAATAAACAGCTAAAACCATTACATTTCGTGATAATTAGAAAATATTTTACGTAGGATCCAATTAAACATCTAAAGTTTAAAGAATGATAAAATTCATTTAAAGCAATAATAGTAATAATTATAACCCAGCAGAAATAAGCCTAATAACAGAGTAATTGTTATTGTTTGACAATGTTACGAACTGCAATTGATAAAGTTTAATTAAGTTTATTATATTAAGTTATTAAAAATTATTAAACGACTAAAAATAATCGTTATTTACGTAGGTGCAAGCCCCCAAAAGCACTTATGACTAGACATGACCAAGACAGGTGAAATTATTACTTTTTTGCAGCAACTAGACAGACTCGTGTTTTGTCGACTCTCGAGAAAACCAGTAGGCAACACGAACCCTTTCTTATGAGACGAATAGACACGAGTCTGTCTAGTCGCTGCAAAAAAGTAATAATTTCACCTGTCTTGGTCATCTCTACTTATAACCCGAGCGGCGTACAATATAGAATATATAATATAATATACAATATTCTCAGGAAAATTAATTTCCGAAGCCACACAGACCCATTCAAAACCTGTCAATCACAGGTTTAGAATGAAAACATTTAACTCTGACCATTAAATGTGACATGAAATGGTTTTTATTTCAAAATTCAAATTATGACACAATTAGACTTTGAACTAAAATGTATCCCTCTTTATTGCTTTCAGGTAAGAAATCCTGACTGTAGATCTATTTAGGTATTCCACTTTACAATCAATAGGCGCTAAAATAAAAATATAACATGCATGTCTGAGGACAGCGTCACATCTACAGTAACAATACAACCAATATCTCTTCCTTGGTTACGATAATAAACGCGCAACTTACATGCTAACTTGATATCGTCGACTGCGTAAGCCGACGCCGCCCTCGGTCTGTGCGTAACGAGCGCCAGTTCCCCAAAGTAGCCGCCTTTCTCAATACGGTTGATCTCCACCTCTTTGCCCTCGTCATCTAGAACTGTGATTCTAACCGTGCCTGATTCGACGAAGTACATACCGTCGGCGGCGTCCCCCTGCTTGATGATCTTCTCGTTGGCGCCAAACGTTTTCGGTATGAGCGCGTCGGCTAGGTTCATCCGCTCGTATGGTTGTAATGTCTTCAGCATCGGCACGCTTTCGATGAGCGTTTCATACATCTTTCGCTTTTTAAAGGCCGATTTCAGAAGGATTCGGCGGAATGTCTGACGGTCCATAGCCCACAGTGAACCGTCTGTTATCGCTTTGATCGTAGCTGCGCGTGGCATGTTATACAGGAGAGCCAATTCGCCAAAACTACCAGAATTTTCATACGTGTGAATATGGGCAGCTTCTTTGCCTGGTTCCGTAGCAACAAATGCATGAAATATCCCTCTGAAAAAATATGACAATTAAAATCGGAATTTATATAGCAACAACAAAAATATAGCAATTCAAATGGACAACATGATTTTAATTCATGAAATTGGTTTCTTACTTCTACCTTCCACTAAAAATTGGGTCAGATGTAAAGCTCTAGTTTCGCATAAGCGCTTTAATATTCTTAAGACACAGTCTTACAAGATAGGTAGCGATGGAACGCTATCAATAACCAGCAATTTGTATCCACTTGTTTTGTGGTACCGTGTCATAGAAACAAATGGCATGAAGTAAAATTTAAAAATCATGCATGTAAAATTTGTAGTGACTACGTATTGATAGAAGATTAGCCTTGTTAACAGAACTCTAAACCCATTGAGATGTACACGGTGCCTCGTCTTACTTTCAATGGTTATAACTACCATGGATAATAGACGTTACAGCCATTGCTTAAGGCCACCGATTTGTCTATTTAAGGGCAATACGCTCGTGACGTTACTTGCGTTCCTTTACCTATTATTCCCATTATATGTACATGTATATGCGTCAATTTTCAGAATTTTTGCAATTAAATTGAAAATAATAATAGAGAAAAATCAATCTCCAGTAAAGAAACTAGTTTTGTATATGGTTATTTACTAAAAATACTGTTTTAGTTCATAGAATAATATATGTACTTTCAGCCTAAATCAGAATTTCTTTCTAACTTTTGCAAATAAATTAAACAATGGATAAATAGCAATAAAGAAAAGACAATATGCAACAAAAAAACAAAAAAAGTAGGATTTTAATTTGTAACATAAATACTTAAGTTTAACGTAGAATTGCTATTATTTATAGCAAGTACTGTTTTTGGTGTTTCTTTAATTTAAACATGAAATCACAGATTTAGCTATTTACAAAAATATTTTTGAATGTCTGAGTAGTTTTAATAAGAAATTATTATATATTATTGTCAAGTATGTGCAGCAATGTCCACCTCAGATGTCAGGACTCTCATTGGCGCGTTTGGTGCGCGTGAGAGGCGAGAGTCTTGACATTTGAGATGAACATTGCTGTACATATAGTCTTTCAATTGAACATGAGGGTAGGCTTTCCATTTAACCCTTATATAATTGTGGTTGAATACAAGATTCTTACACGTAATTTTTTGTTTAAGTAATTCAATTTCATAATTTTAACGGTCATCGAGTGTAGAGATCAACATGTATTATCTACTTAAAAAGTTAAATGCTGTTCTTCGTAGATGTCCAATTCGCAACATAATCTGTAGTGTTTTGAAATATCAATTTTTTTCTATAGTTGTTCCTAAATATTTATTTTTTTCTATTATGTTTCTTAATCAGACACTGTTACATCTTTTGGGTGTTTTTAATTGTTCAAACTTTTGATTAAACAATTGTTCGATTTCAATCTCCATTAATGTCTTCGGGCTTTTCAAACAGGAACCAAATCTTAAATACCGTTTGAAATTACACATTTGTTTTTCAATTTTTATGACGGAAGTAGAAAATTATCATAGATGAAAATTGTTAATTTCTTTGTTGACTTTTTTATTATCATAATTCTCTGCTTATTAAATAATAACAATCAAATTAACACTTTACATTTGATGGATAAAGCTGTTGTGTGCTATTTACAATAATTCGCCAAAATATTATTTGTCAGTGACGGTCTATTACAGTAATTGACCGAATCTCCAGATTCTAAAATTATAGTCTTTATACAGTGCCTAATAATCTCTTCCAATATTACTTTTCGTTTTGCTTGTTTGTTATAATTTAATTACACACTTCAATTTATTGTATTGGTTTAGGGCTTATGTAAATTAACTATTCTGAATAAAGTACTGCTTTTTATGATGACCAAACAAAGCACGGGATAAAAGCAAATAGCACGTTTAAATGAACATGTGTTAGATACTAAAGACTATTTGCTTTTAGATGACATTACTCCAAAACTCACAGTCAGATAAGAAGCAAACTTAAGCTACATAGATAACATATGAGTATAACATATGAACTTATTGCAATCTACACATTCTATCTTTTTTAATTATTTTTGTATATTCCGAATAAAGATGACACCAGAATACAATGACTATACAACATGAATCAAAAGCAATGAATAATTTCTTTGGCAACAATTATTTTCGAGTGCGCACAATTATTTTAAAGAACTACGTAATAACTACCACACTACAGTCCTTACAGTCTGTCCTGACAAACAATTCACGAAAATATTTGCTCCAACTGTTTGCACTCCTATTCACACCATAAAAATAAACAAATGCAAATTACTTCTGCAAATGTATCAAAGATCAACTACTTGTAAATATTGCATTAATTACCACATATTTTCTTGCATCAGCTTAAGTTATCCCAGGAACAGTTATTGCAAAGGCGGTAATGCAAAATAAAAATGGAAAGAAAAATCACAATATTGGGCAGGCTAATTATCACAACAGTATTGCTTCTCCGCTCGATTAGTTAAACTGTTTAATAGTATCGTTGGAACAGCCAATTACCTGTTTATCACAATAGGTTCCGCTTGCAATTATACGCGCCAAAATTGGGTGTTCGCCATGTACCCAAACTTTTTCTTTTTTCCAAGTGATACAAACCACAGGATATTCGATTGAACTTAGTAAATCATTAACTGCCACGATAAAATTATATCAATAATTTAATGTTAATTAATTAATGATTAATATTTTCATTACATTTAATTAATTATGCAATGGACCATACATATTACGAGTAGACTGACACAAACACTTTCAATTTTTATGATGATGAGACCAACCATAAAGGACAAAATCTACAGAGTGAACTACTTTGAAAGAAGATAATCAAATTTAACTTGGTAGACAATTTGTTGTATAACCATAGCCAAATCCTAAAAGTAACTAACACAAAAAGCCATATTATCGATCAAAAATAGATACATTTAAAAGAACTTGTCATAACTAATTAATTGGAATAAATTTTGATGAAACAAAAAAAATAACGATTAATAAAACAAGCGAAAATAAAGAAAAGTAATACCGAAAACGAAAAACGAAAATATGATAAATACAGGACATAGTAAGAGTAAAGAATAATTTACACTTTTAGAACTAAGTCAGCAATTGTTATAATTATGTTGCCCAATAACGAGCTCTTTTGGTGAACCTAGTGTAGCAGGAAACAGTTTAGCGTGTTCTCCTAGTCTGATTTCCATAACAACCAAAATACATTACCAAAACCTTTACTGTTGCATATGGTATTCTTAAGCTAAAGTAATACATAAGGTATCTAGAGATGGAAAATGTCGCTACTTTTCATTATTTGTACTTAATCCTTTCTTTCGCGTTTATATCCGTTACTTTGAATTCGCTACTTCGATATTACTGTCGAAAAAGTTACTGTATTGGTAACAGTTACAATCGAAGCTCGACGCTACCCGGTATCCTTATTAGAGACGTAAAATTTCGTTCCTTTCTATACTTTACTTACTTTCGTTACTTTAGTCATTTTCGTTACTTCTGTCGAAATAGTTACTGTAAGTACATATATCTAGTATAAATATAGTATAGTTATAATATAATAGTAACAATTGGTTCTTGGCGAATAGATTCGGTATTCGGTACTGGTAACTGCGCGTAAAAAGTACGGAATTCTTTTGTCAGCCGGTAACAATTACTTATTTTAAGTAGTATGGTTAGATTCGTCTCTCGATTATTTTTCCAAAAAACGTGAAAATATATAGATGTTCTTTTAAAAATAAGGGAAAATCGTTATCATTTCCGGTGACATCGGAAATGTAATTAATTGCGGGAAGCACTTTAGTTTTAGTTCCTTTCTCTTTAAATTAGAACATTGTGTATATTTACACTGTGTTTATTTTAAAAAGATCCACCATGAATATCTCGATAATGAAGAGAGTAATCCAAATTCGCTTTCGTTTTGGAAGTTTGCAGAATAAACTTCTGCCATAACTGGATTGCGCAAGCCGCAAGGTTTTGTAATTTTCAGAAGAACAATCGAATTAGATTGCTCATTCATTTTCTATTGAACTCCTTTGTTATAGAGATTTCGAATATTTTATTTGTATGGGCCACATTTTAGGATTAGTTCCTTTTTGCGATAGAGACGTGCAATCGTCTGTCGCAAACAGGTGAAAATTTTACTGTTCACTGTCGAAAAATATGTTGCCACAAATTATTGCAGCAATATACTTTTTGAGTTATTGGCACTTGCAAAAATTGTTTGCCGCAATTAATTTCCAGGTGAAAATAAAGCGTTATATTTAGAATTATAAATCTTGGTTTTCGACTGTAACATAAATTTTTGTCACGTACATTTCCTGTGCCAGAGTACAAAATTGTGTTTGGCTAATCATCAACGACACTATTATCTACAATAATATCGATAGCCCCATTGTAAATGTAGTCTAAAAAAAAAACGTAACAGAATATTGTTTTAAGTATCGCTTAAACTTATTCGATAATCACACTGTCCATAATTATTTTATTATTCATAACTAAGCCTGCAGAAACGAGTGCTTTCGCTGTAGCGTACGGTTCGGTTAGTATCAATATTGTAATTACTTACTATTTTAGTTTGACGCAAAAATTCGCTGTAGTATTGCATCATTAGCGTGGCTTCCATTGATACTCCTACGGCGAGGTGAAAATATGTCGGTGTATTTGGAAAATGAGGGTGCTGCGTCTACTGATGTGATGTTCGCCCATTGAAAAAGGTTGTTCGCATTACAGTCGCACTTTTGGTTTTCGCTTGAACTCTTGTCTACACGTACAGCTCGAAAATCGGGTTTCTTATTTATAACCGCACATAATTCATCGGTTGTTAACCTTCCTGCATTATCTGTTAATTTCCTAACGAGGTTTTGAGGTCATCTACTACCTTTAGCGCTTCATGTAATGAAAGCTCGGTGTTCTCTAATTTGGAAATAGTATCTAAAAGAATTGAATAATTTTCGGAAATTTGTTCTTTTTAAGTATGGATCGGTATTTGAAACCAGCCGCTGACTTACTGAAATTGCTTGGGCTTCTTGCGAATTTAAATTTAAGACATAAGGTTTAATAATGTGCAAAAATTTCTCATAATAAAAAACAGCTCCAAGTCACGTTCCCGATCTCGGCAATACCGGCTGCGGTGGCTGAGAAATACCCTCACAAGCCTGTCTAAACTCGCCAATGCGTTTTAAAGATTTAATAAAAACTTTATTCGTAGAAACTATTAATTGATCTACTTTTGGATGAGTGTTTCTAATAGAGTCAGCTTCAAGATGCCTACATGGAGCAAACGGGTTACATGAAGCAATTGAGGATGAGATTGTTTTAGTAACTTTCTAGCTTTACCCATGTTTGAACCCCCATCTGTAACTAACATTACATGTTGGGTTACGATATATTAAACTTCTCAAATGTATTTATTTATTTTCTACTATCGTTTCAGCGTTCGGCACGGATACCGCATCGCTGAATGCGTGCGTGCTAATACATTTACAATACAATTCTTCCTTGCAACCGTTGTTTCATCCACCGTCACCCGTATTTTTTTATTTTTTAACTCCGCCCTGGTTTGATCCGTAATCGTGTTTGTCACCCGCGATAAATTAAACTGAATTGACTTCTTTTCGGCAATCTCCATTCCAAAATGTATTTCCCCTAAAACTTTCGAAATTCTTCATTATCTACAATATTTTGCGGAATGTTGCACACATTTAATATAAAAATAGCCACATAGAAATTTATAATATGGTATATTACGTTTCGTATTTAACAGGTGCTGTTTGTCATTAACGTGTCTTTTACAAATAAAAATACTGTACGGTAAAATGTTGATATTGCAAACAATACATTTAATCATAGTGCCAGTGTATTCTAATGTCGGAAATCGATTAGGAAATCTATTAACACTCGTCGAACATAACAAAGCACGCTGGCGATTCGGCATCATCAATCCAACCCGTCATTCGTACACATACTAAACCGTGTGTACCACTGACATGATCACGGCACGGCACTGATACTAACACAAAATTATTCGTATTACATGCAACGGCACAACTCTGATGGGTTGGTTAGTGTGAAAGGGTTCTCTTTATTTATATAAGACTTGATGTCCATCGGCAGCGTTGTCGGTGAACATAATTATCGTTTAAACTGCCAGGTCGTATAGTTAATAGTTTTTTAAACTGACCTTTATGCCTACGTAATATTATGCTCGCAAATGTAATAAAAAGATCAAGCTGCTGTTCATATTTTAATCCACATCATGCCTCCAAATAGCCTGAATTTAATAAGGATTTGAAATTTATCAATATTAGTTATTATAACATTGATTACTATTATTACAAAGTACAGATAATATAATAATGTGGATTGCCTCTAACTTTTTTACAACCTAAAACTAAACTCCTACAACCGCAGCAATTCCTTAAATTTAATTGTTTCATACATAAAAATAGGTTAAAATAGAATAAGCCTTTATATTTTTCGATACAATTAAAATGACAGTAATGAATACGAATGCCAGCGTGCCTAATAAATGGAAATTGCGTTTTACAAAGTGTATACGCAGTGCCTTGCAATTTCATTCGTTAACCTTTGTATTATAGAGCACTTAATCGAGTTAAATTTAAATTAAGTCGTCGTAAATTAGTGTGTGCTTCCTTTTTATAAGCGAGTAGGTTTATGCAATATACTTGTACTTGTGTTATATGTTACGGTGCATAATTGTTTAGTACAATTGTAGGTGGCATCGTCATAAAATACTTATGTAAATAAATATTTACTGAACATAAATAATAAAGAAACTAAAAATATTGTTACAACGAAAGTATAAAAAAATAAGAAAATTTCTCTTAATAAAGACAGAAAAAATTTAAATTCAAGACAAATATAAAAAAGCGTGGTAAAACATTTGGGTAAAAGATGTAACGGTTAGCTTTGAAACCATACAACCATACAACTATATTGGCTTGTGCTCTGGTATATGATTAAAAGATTTTAAATTATTAGTGTATTTTTCAATAATTTAGTGTAGTTTAGTTTAGTCACTCCAAATTTTGAATTATGTATTTGTTGACTGGAATATTTTCTGGTCTACAAAAATAATCTTTTTCCCAAAATCTAGATTTGGCTGGATATAATTTAAGGAAAATATTAATCTGCTTGTTTCTCTATACATTACGGAGCGGTTTATTTGCAGCAGCTCTATATTTCAATTCCGATTATTCGCAGTTGAAAATGGTTTTCTCTTAAAGTATTTAATAAATCTTGCGCAACAGTGGAGAATTCGGAAATACTAGTTCCAGCTATTTTCTCTAACACTCGCTAATGTCCTTATTCCACCGTTTCTTTATAGCAAACACTGCGCAATTGCTGGTACGTTAACTTTTACCCAAGACCTAGGCTTTCAAGCCATATTACGTTGACGGGGTTTTATTATTTCAATATTCAAGTACTGCACAACATTTGTCGATTCATGATTGACACTGACAGACAATTTGTCTTCAAATGTTTTAATTTTTATATTTATTTGTTTAAAATGGAGAAAATGTCGTAAGTAATTAGAAATGTCTGGTTAAAAACGGCGGTCCTATTCACGGAAGTAGATAGTTCTAATTATTTATTATGTGATAAGTTCATATACAAGGCTTCTATTCATTCGGTTGCTCCAGTACATACGTACGTAAATATGAATGCCATACAATCCAGAATTCCGTAAGCGAAAGAATTCGACTTTGCATTCGTCGACTTTTATCGGTTGCAAAATGTAGTCATAGCGTTAATATACACGCTGTCTTAATGCGACAATGCACTACTTATAAGTAGAGCCGTGTGGATTTTAAGTATGACTCATCACTCGCACTACTGATATCCGATATAGATAGATATTATAAATCGACCAGATATCTAACTCTACATATAGCTCAACACATAACTACACATAAGCTCAACGTTAACGTATTTTACTATTTTGCAATCAATTTTAATGAATACTACGCTAACTTGTGGTTTCAAACTTAAAATATGTGTAATGCACAATTCACTATTGATAAAATCTATGTACATACATTCAGAGAAACTGATATGTACGATAAGTAACGATAAATAAATTAACTAATATAATTATCGAAAAACATTATATTATTTCACTTATTTGCATAGGATTGCCTCGCTAGCTAGTTAGTTTTGGAGTTCTATGGAATACATCTTACGGCGATGCAGTGAATGAGTCATACTTAAAATCCACACGGCTCTACTTATAAGATACCAAACCCTTCTAAACAAGGTTATCAGTAGAGCCCAACACTCTCGCTTGCTTTCCAGTGGTGTTTAACCGCGAGGGGTTGGGGGCATATAGAGCTGCTTCGTTACATGTCGGCACTTTCCGGCCTTCTATGCTGTGCGCTATGTGTAATACGGAGGGCGAAGTTGATAAGTGTCGGAATTGAAGCATTGAAAATGTTGAAAATGCGTAGAAATGCATCAACTTGTTTGTTTTGTTAACAGGCTTAATATATAATGGTAAAGAAATCAGGTGTTTAGTTTGCGACAATTACGTTCCAGTAGTCGACGCAATAAAAAAATTGCAAAACACTTCGTTGTCCTTACGGGATTCGTGTGAAATTGTTGACCACGTACGAACACTGCTAAATATTTTAGATGAGAAAAATTTAATACTATATTACGTAAAAATGTCGATTTTTCTAGATTACGCCATCTTTTTAACAATAGTGTTACAGAAGACCCGCTATTCAAATTCAAAGACCACTTTAAGTACGCGAATATTACATCGCTAGATGTGTTTTCATAAATCCTCTTATTGCTTTTTGTTCTAAATAACGCGCTCGTTTATTTCGGTTAACTCAGCGCAGTGACGCTACAGCTAGGCAATCGACTTGTTGTCTTCGGTTAGATATCTGCAGCATTAAACGTTTCTACAGTTGTATCGACGAAGTTTGTTCTCGGCGAATTAAAAATGTTCTTATACGCAGAAAAGGGTCGTTCGACATATAATGACGTAGCATAATTCAAATAATCTTTGAAATTACTTAACGAATCTGAATTCGCACCATCACAAACACCATAACAATGCTTTTCTCAAACGAAGCAAACCAAACATATTACTTTTGTGCCACTGTATTTAAGTCTATAAATTTCCGGATACGTATTTACATCATCTGCAAATGGTAGTTCTTTAATTCTACGTGCGTCCTACATAATTAATTAGCAACGCTAAAACACTGGTATCTCTTTACAATTACTGTGAGGAGACTGATTCAGCGCATGTACACATATTCAGCGCATCTGGTGGGAAGGAGAATACCAAGGTCCCTATTTATCGGTTAAAGCTCGTATATCAGGCGTTACACAAGGTTAATTAAAAACGAGAAAGCTCCAAAGGCTGGCTATGATATAAGACAACTGGTTTATTTATATTTGTATTTATATTATACAGTAAACCGCTTCTATAAAAATGTGATAAAATAGAGATAACAGAATGAAAGTTCAGTAACAAAAGGAAAAAATATATTGTACATTATTATAAAAGACGAAGAAATAATGTTGCTTAATCGTACTCCTCAAACAAAGTTTAGTTTATTCTGTATTTTTAAACAATTTTACATACCAATAGTGTGAACATGTAGTAGAGATGAAAAAAAAATAAATCTACTTGAACATCGGGGATGGTGCGTACATAAATCGTAAGGCTACGCGCCCTTAAAAATGCAAAATTCATAAACAACATTATTCAAATTTATATTACGTAATTATTGCGAAGATACAGTTTGGATATCCTACTTATTCCGTGGTCAATAATTGTGAAATGAATTATTAATTTGCGGCCCTCGTTGCTATGACAACGATACGACGCCTGACCAAACAGCCATTCACATTCTAGCCGGTGTATATGCATTTGGGCCACATAATTTCTGCGTCCAGTTCTATTTTAGCTACGAAAGGGAGTGTTACCGTTTAGTATAGTTTTCCTGCATTTCTACATATAGTGACAAGTAACTATGTTTATAATAAGCTTAAAAATCAACATATCAGTGTAATTTCAAAAATGGACTAATATACTTCCTTCGAATTTAAACGAATTAAGAATCCGCGGCGTTTAGGCGCACATTAAAAATAAATAGCCTTGTGCACATTATGGTCACTGCTATGCCTACCAGTGTAAATCGCACGACCTTACTAATTCAAAGAAATCATATTTGTTCTAATCTAATGAGTATTTAAATTTTTACCAATTTGAACTGGTAACAACAAGAAAAATTATCAAACCGGGCGGAATCAATGTTAGAAAACTCCAATTTACATCTCTCTTAATTAATTAAATTCCGGTCGGCAAACGAAGTTTTAGCGACGTAGATGGCACTCCTAACTTTATTATTTACGATAATTACACAAAATAAATTACCAGGAGATAGAATTGATAATTAGAAAGAAATTAAAATCAAGCATTCGATTCTCGACATTTTGAAAATGAATAATCTATAACGAGAATTTATTTCAACAATGCCTATGAAAATTTATCGAAGCATGCCATGTTTGCTATTTCTATTATAACATTGGCGTTACTAAAGAAAATTACGGACGATTCTACACATATTTTCTAAACGGAAACTCACTGGTTGTCGCTGCCGGTGGTTTTATGAATTCGGCGTCATTTTTCCGAGATTCATACCTGCGAAATATATTATAAATGGATGTGTCGTTTCCACATAATGTAAAGCCTGGAGTAATGGAATTTTTAAGTGTGTGCGTGCAATTTAGAAAAGCCAAGGGAGACGAAACCTCGTTTTGTTGGAATTTGTTGCGCAAAACAAAAAGGAAGGAATTAAACAAATACTAATACAAAGTTGTTTTAATTATTTTTAATGTTTATAAATAAAAAGGATTTCTATTAATGTACTGTAATGTTACACCTAACGTCTAAGAGGTCATCTGCTATCAGCGCCGCCTCGTCTAGTGACTTCAGTTTGTCCACCTATCGAGGTCCCACTAGTAGTAGGAAAGCTGGATTTCTAAAAAAAAATTCTTTCTTCTGGCTTATTATCTTTAAAGCGTGGGTGGTAAAAGGATAACATAAGTCTATTTTCCCATTTTTCAAAACTTCTAGTAATATCAAGGTGAAGTTTCTCAGTAAAGGTTTTCGTTGTGGTGTTGTAGGTTGTGCAAAATGCAATGGGAGATCATAGAATCTCAAATACAGTTGCGTCCCTGCATAAACCTACATCAAAATTCATAGTTTCCGTTTGTAATGGTACATCAAGATATTTTAAATAGTAAAGATCATCGAAGGTGGCTGTAGAAATAAAACAATCGCCAACGCGATTAAACAATGGCATTAAATGAGGCTAATTTTATAATTGACTTGGAGTATATCTGTTATCCAGGTAACTTGTAACTAAGTAAAATTCCAATTAAAAAGTGTTAAGTTTAAGAATTCAAATTGAAATTCAAGTGTGAGTTGAGGTAAATTAATCAGAAGTAGCTGATTGTCAAAAAGAAGCCACATAAACATATCGTTTATGAAGTAGAACCTCAATAAATAAGGTTAGTTGTCGTTTGAATTTCTATAACTCCATTCAAAAATTCATTTATCTATTCAATTAAAAATCTAAATTGCCAAAAGAGCGTTTTAGAGGCACTCCCGAATTCCACGACCCTAATTTTCTTCTAAATTATAAATTTCCTCAACATTTCCCCTCGTAAAATATTACTGTACATAGACAATTATTTATTTGAAACAATTGACTCTCTCTAGTAAATACATTATTCTTGCTTTCAGACTTCAAATAACATTGTTTTACTATTCATTTTAAAGAAAGAATCAATTTAAGTAGCTCCTCTGACCTTGAAATACTGCATTGTCGAAAATGCTAAATGCATTACTGTTAAAACTAAACAAATGTGAAATTGTTGACTACGTGCAAACAGTGCTACAGATTTTAGATGACAAAAAAGGTGTTTCAGTCAGAGAAGAATTGAATACTATATTACATAAAAATGTCGATTTTTCTAGATCTTTTTAACAATAGTGTTGCGAGAGATCCGTTATACAAAGCGATCTTTTTCTGCGTATAAGTAAGATATATACACCGCAACGGAGGGGTCACAAAGAGACCACTGTAGAAACGTACGCTATGATACAGGTATTGAGGCCTCATTTCCGGATTTCTTTTCGGCCATCTAAGCATATTCGGTAAGTTGTTTACTATATTATGTTTGCGTTTTCATAAATTCTCTTGTTTTTTGTTCGAAATAACGCGCACGCTTATTTTGGTTAACGCAGCATAGTGACGCTACTGCTAGGCAATCGACTTGTTGCGCTCTATTTATAACCACTTTTGAGATATTTTAAAGTATCTTAATAATGTGCTGAGCATTATTATTAGTAGTTTAAAGTATTTCGTAGGGCTAACATTAACAGAGATAATAATATAAATACATAAGATGATATCCTGTGTACACAAATGTATGCACATAATGTTAACGCTTAAACGAATAAACTGTACATACACGCCATATGTTCCTATCGTTATTCTTTTCAGAGATAAAATAACAACGGCTATAGCCTAATTTGTAATCCGAAGTAGACTAGTTAGCGGGTTTATCACATTTTATGTAACCGATACCGGTCGGGTCGGTGTCACCTGTGATGTTGGTGCTACTGTCCGTTCCCGTTATTAGGTCGCTCCGATGTATGTTGAATTTTAAAGTTGGATTCCTGCGATTGGATTAATTCCAAAAATTACATTGTTTGAATGAATGCCAATTATACGTCTGTATGTAGTACATCCAATACCTATAGATACTACATCGTTGGCTCATACGAATGGATACTTGTGAAAATCGTTAATTTAAAAATATTCGATAATAGGAATTTACGAAGTAGTAAATTTGTTGAGATTAAAGGTTGTGATTTGTAAGAATTTTCAAATGAAAACGATAATTAAATTAGTAGACTGCGTTTACCACGCTCATCCTTTATGATTTTAACAACTACATGTTTGCGACACGTTTCCATTTCCGATAAATGTAGTAAATGAGATTATTCTAAAGGAAAGTGTTCGTTTAAACAAATTTCGAAATTCCTTGTACCTAATTTCGTAATACATGTAATTTTGACACTTAAATACTCCGTAATACCACAATTATACAGAAATAACCATTTTACGCATCATTAAGTAATTTATTTGAAAACTTAAGTGCCATTTTTGCAATTTAGGACAATCAAAAACATAAAGAACATTTATTCCATAAGTCTTGTGCCACCAATCTCACAACACAATGTATTGTAATGCGATATTGGACTGAAGTGCATGCACTTACACCTAATATTATTGATTTTTTTAAAGTGTGGCGACGGCCCAACGGGGTGTAAAAGTTTTAAAACTTGTCATAATCTCAGAAACCTTTTAATGTATAAGTTGTGTGTGTAAAGTGTTCCATTCCATCCTCACCGTAAAAGGTAAAGCGCTGTTAATTGTACCCCAATGGTAATGGTAATGGAATGGTAACTCGGGAGTGTACCGCACCCACTAAGAAAATTTTTTGATCCGAACACACAGCGCCTAACTCTGCCCAGTCAAGCACAGACCCTTATCACTGGGCCACTGAGACGTTAACTTGAATTGTCATTATTGTCAAAACAGTCTATATTTACAAACATATGTAAATACTTTATTGACAATTAGACCATCGGTATAAGACATATCAAGAAAACAAAACTGAAAGAAGAAAAAGCAACATACAATTCGGTGCGTTAATAAGCCTCCTAGTCATGTTACGTACATACTTCTAATAAATAAAGTACATAATTTGTACTTATTCTATTCCACAACATATTTTTAGTGTATAAAACTACTTGCTAAAAACTGTTTCAGGCATCTCTTAAATTCTATTCCATTAATGGATGGTGGCGATCGTTCGTAGATGGTAAGATGGTAGATGGTAAGATGGTAAGAAGAGAAGACGACACGGCAACCAAAATCATCTGCGTTACGTGTATTACAGTAGTGAATTTCACTATGGCTTGTAAAACTATTCTGATTATTTTTCACATAAACTATTTCCAATACATATAGGGTTGTTAGAGTTAGCACATTAATCATTTTAAATAAAGATCTACATGAATTCGTCTATTTACCGCCACTATATTTCAGATAGCAGCTTTTTGCAGAATAAAGATTTTTTTCTTAAAAATTCATGCAGTCCAAAACATCAATCTGTATCGTGGCCTACTACATTTAAAGTGGGAGTAGTGAAACGCCACTAAAATGTTTCTTCCTATTAAATCCTTCAGTCCAACAATATAGGTTATGTCCATAATCGGATGGATGGAAATAAAAATCTTGATAAATAAGTACTTCCTAATTGTTTTAATTATATACTAAATTTTATCTCGGGCTGAACCCTTCATGCATTAAAAAGAAAAAAATGAATAGTCTAATTATTAACATTTTGATAATATTTATTATTGCAAATTAATTTTTTTATGAAATTTATTGAATTAGTGACTTTTATTATAATAATGTCTTCCCAGCCGGTTTGAAAGTCGAATCTTTCATATCTCATTTGCGGTAAGAAAGTTTTATTTTATCCTCTAGGTAAGGTGATATACACCTTAGATGTGACATTATCGAAAAATGAAATTAGTAATCTGAATAAATTTACAAGAGTAATTAAATAAATGGTTGGGAAAAAATTTATTGAAACATTGTTAGAAAAGTGCTCTTGCAGACCTAGGGCAATTACAAACCTCGCTTTCGGCTGGGTTTATATTTGCAAGAGAGCACTTTCTTACTTAATTTTGAAATATACTATTTTTCCTAAGCGGTTAGAAAGTCACCTCATTTGAGGTAAGAAAGCAAATGATGTGATTTTGATGATAAAACTATACATGTTAGTTGTGACGTTATTGGCAAATGACATTAGTACATGCGACATAGTCTGAACGATTTTAGGGGATTAATTAAATAAATGGGTCTTACTAAAAAAAAAAATACATTCAAACCTTGCTAACAAAAGTGCTTGGACAATTACAAACTCGCCTTCGGCTCGCTTTATAATATTCGCCCGCGTTCTACAAGAAAGCTCTTTGAAGTATCATTGTTCTACGTAGAACATGGACATTACCAATGTATACATACATATATACAGAATATTTCGCGGAACCCGTTAGTTTAGTAGTTTTAATTATGTTATTATGAATGGAACTTTGACATTTTGGAACATCGGACCTATTAACCTAAAATATTTTTCGCCTACACCTCCGGTTAAACCGGAGCTGGTCACCAACTTTCTTATTTTAAGTACAATGGTATGTTTGTTATCTGCTCAATTGGAAATTGTATGTAAATAATTTGAATTAGGACATCTTACCCCTACGGTTAAGATTTTCGAGATATTTTCAGCATTTGCATCGCTTTTATTTGAAATGGAAAATCATGTGTACCATACCTAATCATTATCGTTACTAAATGTTACACAGGGTATACATAAACTGTTTTCAAATGAAACGCTGCATCTTTGACTACACTATTGATTGGAGAGAATATTCTATATCGATTCATATATACCCACTTTTAATAGTTTTCAAGTCATTTTTTAAACTGTATATAATGGTGAAAAAATGGTACAAAGCGTTTTATCGTTTCCTCAAAATAGTCGTCATTAAAATGTACACTTTTGCAAGCGTTTGAGCCAACTCTCGAAACATTTTTTCGACTCTGAAAGATGTATTTCGAAAATATGGTTTGTGAATGATTCAACAGCTTGCAACAAGTAACGATTTTCCTGAACGTGCCTCGTGAACAAACAGGGGCCCTTTTGGTACTTGGGCCACAAAACCTTCATACAAATTCAATTTTTTAAAAAGTATGTAAAAAACTTAAGACGTTGCCCTCGTAGTGGTTTTTATTTGCTTGTTTCAACATTTCGCGAGTTTATATTTACTATAGCAGAGCTTATTTCTTGGAAGTATCTTGGTAAATTAAGGTTACACAGAAAACATTTTGGAAGTGCGAAGAAGTGGAAATGCAAGAAATTTAACACTAATGTTTTAGAGAAAATGAGCAAACACAGATTTTGAACATTGCAAATTTATTTTTAGGCAGTTGAGGGTTTTGAAAATCTTGAATTTATAAAGACTGATTCCGACTACAGAAATTTAGAATTCAATAAACAAAATATTTTAGTTAATAAACATTGACTTCCATCGATGAAATGTGAAAAGAAGCCCGCGAGTTCGTTGGTCTTAGAAATAAGTATTGCCTTGGCCAGGTTGGATTCCTCACCGGGGTTGATATTTTTCAAAAATTTAATTACGTCGAAAAAATCTAAGGAATCAGAGATTTTCACATTTCACTGATGGAAGCCAATATGTATTGGTTACTACTAGGTATAAGAAAAGCGATTCGTTCCTGGCATAGATCTCATGGTGTAGTGGTTAGCACGCTTGTCCGACAAACGGGAGATGCCACGTTACTGGTATTGATATTAAAAAAAAATTAACTGCGTTGGAAAAACCAAGGGAATCGCACATTTTCAAAATAGTTTAATATCGCTATTATAACACACAAATGTTAACAAAGGCATACCTGTGTTGCATGTATGTATACAATTTTTCAGAGTGCCACTACAATAACATATAATATTGAATGTGAAAAATACTGAATTGTTTGGTGATTTGATCGTTTCTGACGATGTGTCTTATTAATTCATACAATGTATTTCTTCAGAATTTCTACGAAGCGTCAAGTAGTTTCTTTAAAATTACCACTGAAAGCTATCGAATTTAATCATTCTTGTAATAATTTTTCAGATGATTATTGATTAAATTTATTTCTTTGATTCTGAATTACGTCAACATTAAGGTTCACTACTCAAATTTTAATGAGTCAAATAAATTGTAACCATTCCGTGTTTGATTTGATGGGCACCTTTTTCCTAACATTACAATTTATTGTTTTGGACAGTGGGGCTGCGTTCACGTAGGGTAGTGCGAAATTAACGCAACAACTTAATAACTGACAATGGGACCAATGATTTGCATTATAAATTCAAAATCAAATGCACAAAACAATGTTAAGTTTGACATGTGCTTAGCCTTGGATTAACTTGGCGCTACCCTATGTGAACGCTATTTAAGTGTTTATGTGTGTAATTTTTTGTGAAATGTGTAATTTCATTGAATTATCCGTTTTATAGGTATGCCTTATTGTTTAATGCATTTTGAAGATTATTATTTTGTAAATTATGAAATTTTGTTGAACCAAAATAACAAATATGTGCTGCATACGTATATTGTATTGAATTTCTGGCATGTACACTGCTAGGAACATGGCGTCCTTATTTGAAGATCATAAAATTGGAACCACAAAGATCAATGGCGTCGCTAACTCTGCATAATCTGTACACTACTGTTAAACTTAATCCTATCAAAGATTACCGCATTGTCTGCTGTGTAACATTTATGTGTGGTCTGGGTTCTATTGTGAATGCTTTTTTCTACACTGCAGTGTTTTAAGTTGCGCAAAGCTCGAGTTCAAAGCTCCTCGCCAATGTTTATCACACTGCGGCAATGCGGCTACTTACTTAAATTTGTTTTTAAATTGAAAATGTTTACTCTTGATACATTCCTAAAAAAAATCATATAGGAAAAATCTTCACTCCTCAAGTATCTCACAGAATACGTTACTTACGTACACTATACGATATTCCAATTTAAAAATCATTGAAGTGCGCGATTAGTTTACCCAACACTTAACGATAAAACGATGTACACTTGAGAATTTAAAAAAATAACTACGTAAGGAACGAAATTCCAGTTTTAATCAGAATTAGAATGATAAAAAAAACGTACATATTTCACATTTGTTGCTTTTATTACTTAAGGCAAGTGCAGAATTTCTGGTATTAAGGCAAAATGAGATTTAGAATGTTATTTCATTTTCGGTCGGTTTGTTATGACCGGTTTCGCCGTTGGTTGTTAATTATGAAAAATAATAGCTCTAACAAAGGCGGTGACTTTAAAAGATCTTTATTAAATTATCCCTAATTGAATATAAGAGAGAGATACATCAACATAAAGGACATGGCGTATTTTATGCTAATTACAAAAAAAGTGTCAACTACACGTATTTCGTTTGTTTCATTAAGGTGCCCAAACTTACGGCAATGAATTGCTCAGCGATGATCGACAGACCTAGTGGAGCAATATGGAGTAACATCCTACAAATTATTTCAGAAATATATGTGTGTTGCTTAACCGATATGCACATATCTATTAATGTATTCTATACTCTTGACGTGACGTTACAATTATTAACAATTGTTGGGTACCGTCAATTGGGTGAAGTCAATCAAACCGGGTTTCTAACATTTTTTGATGGGTATGGCAACAACGCATAAACAATCAGCCGCTTTCTGCAACGGTGTACCCTACAGACGAACAACCGTGATGCCGGAGGTACGAGTTAAATATGAACAGTAAGTTTACCATAAAGTGGTACACTATGTAAAATGAAAAATGTTGACAGTTAAATCTGGGAAAACTAGGCCGGGCGTAACCACTCTGGATGATGAAGGACCATATTCAGTAAAGGCTATTAAAATAATTAGTATTTAGTTTCCGTGCGGTTTCAACTGCACTTTCTACCAAATAACCGGGCGAGGTTGAGCTTACGCCGAATTTTGTTCGGTTTTAGGTTTAAAGCAATTAATTTTATACAATTTTCTTAAGTGAATTATGTTTGTTACAATATGAGGTGTGGTCATATTTTCTCGTACAACTCCTTAGATAAACGTCAAAACTGCCGAATATTTTAATTTTAAAGCACTTTCTAAACAAACGCCTTCGGGATTGTAGAATAATGTTTTGCGTATAATAGTAGAAAATATGGTACCCATTGTAAACTAATAATTTTTTAATTTTATTAATTTGAAGAGGTAAAAGAACTATGCAGGTTATAACCTCAACCAAAATTGGGACAAATAATTAAAAAAAATAATAAATGGGTATGTGAAAGTGAAGTATTATATTGTTTTTGGCGTGTTGTTCTGTATACTGCGTTTGGATCATCAGATTTCAATAAAATAAATATGAAGAATTTCGTGGTTATATTAATGCTTGTGTGGCATTTGCTTGGTAAAACAAAAATTATGATAGAGCTCAGTTCTGCTTATCAACAACATATTTTGGGCAATAATTACACAGACATGTTAGAAAACTTCTTTTATTTATAATCAGTGTTTATAGAATCCTTATTTTTTCCTTTTTCAAGATGAGGTTCCTTATCTATTTCTCTAACATAGCTACAGAATACGTTTCTGCAAAATCTGGTAACAAGTGGAACAATATGTATAAGAAAGCAACTAAAAAATATTCTTCAAATAATTACTCAGATTGATACAGCCACCTTATATCTCTTTAATTAGCAAAAACATTTCTGAAATACGAAGATTTGGCGGGTGCAGTCTGTTTGGCCATGCCCAATCGTAATAAAACGGAGTTTGTAACCGAATTTGCTGAAGTGTATGGACAATTGCCATGTTTGTGGAAAGTTAAAGGAAAATCTTCTAATATACACGAAAAAGTGTATGAAAAGTTACAAAACCATAGAATGTATAAAGATTGTAAATGTATACGGTTTAACTAAATCTAAAAGTTTATAAAAATATGTATCGTCCTTTCGTAGATATCTTTTTGTCATCTTTCGCACATTCTCTTAATTTTCGCAGAGACTATTGTAATCCGAGAATTATAAGCAATAATGCAATTTCTTTTTTCTTGCTTTCATCCCCGTACGAATCTGAAGCACAATCGAAACCGCAGATTTAAGCACGTGTATGGTAGAATGTGCCATCGCTGTTAGTCCAAAAACCGCATCGCAGGGTTGAACTGAATCGTATGGTGCGGAATAAATAACATCGTCAGTCCAGATTATACAGTTCCGGAACTGCAGGCTAGAGTTGGGCATAATTTAATCCCAGAGTACACTTGCGATTATAATCGTGAACATTATTGCTGATTTTGTGACAAAATTATTATAATTGCGTGCGCAATTACGAAAATATTCGTATTCCCGTGAACGGTATTCGCGTAATGGTATTCTGTAATTTTAATTCACGAAAAGCCGCAACCATCGGGAGAGTCCGAAGGGCAGGCGTTCGGTAGGGCGGTAGGTACTGGAATAATAAATAAATGTAATTAAATTGATTGAATATTCAATTATTTTTAATTTTTTTGAAAAATGATCTACAATAAAGAAATGTCTTCCTTAAAATAAATTACAAAGTGGTAAAGAGGCTGTTATGTAAACACGACATTTTGTTACACACATCTAAGACTTAGACTAAATTGATAAATTCTCGAATTCTCCATCGCCAAGCCAGTTTGATTTTGGAATATCAGGCCGTGGCCTTTAACGATAGGCTTACAAAGTTGTAAATTAGAGCGTGTAGTATTTTCCAAACACCAAAATGATAAATAAAAGGTGGCATGGTTCATATATAGCACCATAGCAAGAGAAACGAACATTTTTATAAAATCCTGGAATGTTGTTTCTTAACGGGGGACTGAATTTTTAGCAGACATTAAGATGGTCTCAATCTTTAATTTTTTCTTCGTTTCTCGGTCTATAATTATCCAGAAATAAATTAAAAAATTGATTTTGGGATTAAATAATTTTTTTATTTCCTAACAGCTGTTTTTAAAGACAATATTTATATTTTCATTTCGCCTTCAATGGCGGAATTTTGCAATCATGAATCTAGTAATTCAATATATTTTCTTACTCGTATGTTTATGTCGTAAAAAATTTTTTCTATTAAAAACAAATTCGGTCACCGGTTGATGATGAAGATCATTCGTGTCCTCGAAACGGCCGTCCCAGACTATTTATTATATTACTATATAATAAATTAAACTTGTGTGGTGCAGAGGGTGCCGATACTTATGTGTTGTTTAAAAACAAATATTTTTATCGACATACTTTTTATTTTAAATAAAATATTTACATTTAGAGTGTAACAGCCCTACTCGATATGAGTAAAAGCGTACCTGATAAGCCAATACTATTTTTGCGAATACGATTACACGAATACCTATTAGAAGATTACGAATATTCTCGTAATCCCACAAGTAGTTATAATCATTTCGTCACAAAATTAATAATAATTCGCACGATTACAATTGTATTCAACCATTAAATTATGCCGATGTCTGCTGCAAGCCAACTGTGGATGAAGATAAACTTCACACTGATTCTTTTTAAATGTTGTTCATTGGGCATAAGTTAATTAACTTGCACTTCCTAAAGATGAAATGCAGTTATTTGGATTTTAAAACGTGTGTATATAAAAATTGTAACCTTTTACTTCTGCGGTTTAAGTAGCATTTTGCAAAAGTTTATTCTAAACCATAAAATACCCATTTAGTGCCTATTAAGTGTTGTTTATTACATCAATTATACGGATTACGACTTCCGACGACCAATTCAAACCGCAAATCAAACCAACAAGCGACAATTAGCGGTAAATAATGTAGTCGTTAATTAACATTAGTAAATTAAGAAAATGTTAGCGTTGTTGAAAATATAAACAATAGCAATTCTAAAGGTATTTTTTACACACTATATCTAATTAATGTATTAGGTTTCCATCGCCAAATACTGAAATTTCTATTTTCTTTGTTTACACAATGCAATTACATTTAGCTAATGAATCAAAATTGCTAGTTTAAGAGTTACGCAACGTGGGAATATCAATACCATCAACACCGGCTTATGCAAAAGTAACGTTAGCAATTATGTCCCTTACTAGGGAACAATTCACACAACTAAAAAGAACTAAAAGAAAAATTAGACTTCTGATCGACTATGTCATCCAGCAAATCTTGGTTACTGCTTAAAATTGAAACACGGTTAACAAAATAATTGTTAATTGCGTTTACGTCAGATAAGGCTTCAAGTAATTCATACGAGCGGCTAGAGGAAATATTGAAACATTTTAAGCGGATTCGCTGATCTTATTTGAGATAAATAGTCGAAATACGCTTTTTTTCCTTTTTAGGTGTGGAAGTAGGAGGATTTCGCAATGATTTATAATAATACCAATGTTGGGCAATTTTGTATAACTGCATTTAGATTTTTAGAATCCCGTAATGTCATAAATAATTTTTGAGTCTCAGTAATCCATGTAGCAATACATTTAGTATGAGAAAGACAATAATGATTAAATAACTGTAATAATGAATTGATGAAAAACGATACCTTGTCATTTCTCTACACTTGTTTTTATATTTGTATGTTATAATTACTGAAGAGCTGCTAAAAAATATACCGTATAACGTTTCCGTGTAAATACATGGATTACAAAAGAAAATATTGTCGAGGGATAAAGCGTTCTTTATGACAATTTTCAATATATGGGGCTAATTTAACCTCCATGTACTTTTGATATAATTATATAACGTCGGCAATATGTAAGTACATAAGTGTACAAATTCAAGTCGGGAGTATCGCAGTCGCTCTAAATACAAGGTTCCTCACATTAGACTTGGACATCGATTGCCATTCTACAAATTAATACGATACGTATCACAAGTCATTCTGTTTGTTTTATTTATTCATTTTCCAGCTAAATATGAAGCTCCAACTTGACACCGGGATTCGTTTAAATTGATAATTTTGATTACGAATTATGTCAAAAATACCCTATCATAAACTTCTATACGTATAATTTCCAGGGCTAAAGGGAAATATACCAAAGGTAGTAACTTATTATTCCTATTATTGTTGTTTATAGTAGCCAAAGATAATATAGTTGCTAGAAATATTAAACTATATTTATTTTAAATGTATTACAAATTGGAAGACGTCCAAAATATATACAAAAAATCGTCACATTCTATTTATTAAGTGTATTCTCTTGTAGAGAATTTAGCGACAAGTGTGAGTATTACAGTTAATGAGGCTCTTGAGTAATTCGCGACCAAAATTTAAATTTAACTAATACTAATTTTAACTGAAAAGTATTAAACTAGGGGAAATATGAATGTAAAGATATTCAAATAAGTTATAAAATGAAAGTGGTCAAATTATAATTAATTCTGCGTAGCTTATACATAAGAGATTACAAGCGTGTTATATGTTTTACAAATAGCATATAAGAATACACTACAAAGATTTAAAAATAACTGCTTGACACGAACTAAAGGTGATATAGTCGACGCCAAAATAAAACTTATGTAGTTATAAAAAGATTTCTTTTTCTTGTACACAAACGAAGTTGATTGTCAAATGCGTGTCAAAATGACAATGATTGAGTATTTGGAATGAACAATTTTACGAATATAATCATAGAAAAAAGTTGGTTCTAATATAGAATCGGGTAATAATTATTAAAAACAAATACATAAGTTTAAGTAAATATATCTCCCACCAAATTTTTCATTAACTTTTTTGAAAGGAAGTGATTTGTCATATATGCTTTTGATCGATGACTTTAACCACCAAAAATACAGAGAGGAAATATCTTTATAAAACAAGAAATAATTCACAAATTACCATTGAAAAAATAAATACTTACTCTTGTATAACATAGAAATTGTCACCATCATCTCCTTGCTTGATAACGACTTCACCGGCAGATACTTTCTTCTCAAACATAGCATCTAGTACTTCTTGCATCTGTTCCTTGTCCAATGCTCTGAACAACAAAATGTTTTTAACCGCTTCCGCTAACTGTTGTCTCTGCTCATCCGATTTCGGGAAGATGGTTTTAGTACCTTCTTCTTCATCGTCCTCTTCCGGATCGTAGGCTTCAGCAAACACAGATTTGCGACGCGATGAAAATCTAGCCACCGGAGGCTCTGAAATTATAAAAACATTAGTTAAGTTACAATCTACTATGAAAAACATCCTCGACGAGCAAGTACACCGAAAAGTATTTCAGATAAAATCGTTTTGCTATTTTTGACTTTTTCGTTATACTAAAATTTGACAATCTTGAGACGTTTTGTTTACATCGTGAATTTTCCTGTGTCAGGTCAACATTCTAATAGAAACGATAACTTCATCTTAGTACTTCAACAATTTATTTACTCTTCAGAACACAATTGACAATAATATAAAATAATCTCATAACATCCGAAGTAGTTCTTGCATTTGCTTATGGTTAACTTTCCTGCAGAATTAATGAAAATTGAGAACCTATAAAATAAATAAATAAAAGTAAGGCAGTCACAACCTTTAACCCTCATTGTATTAAACGAATATTTTCGATATAAAACCTTAAAATTGACAATTGTCACTGATATGCTCGTAAACAAAATCATATGAAGGCAATGCTTCTTCGAAATACTGCTTTGCTTAAAAGCTGCATTAATACACTATCATTCCTTTTACCATTTTTTTGCAATTCATGTTTACCAAGTAGACCAGATAGTATCATTAATGCCAGCGTAGGAACACAACGCAATTGTTTTGCATTTGGTAAATGTATTTATTGACATACACTCCTTCTAGCTATATACAGTTACAAGTCACAGGGCGCCAAATCTGGCGAATACGGTGGCTGGAACACCAATTCGTACCCCATAATTGGACTGTTTTGCTGTTGCAATTGCCGACGAGTAGATCATGATGGCAGAAATTTTCTTTTCGCTACACGGGCCTTCTTTTCTTTGCTTCAGCGTCGAATCGGCGCAATAAATCAGCATAGCACTGTTTTGTGATTATCTTGCTCTTCTCCAAATAGTCAAGTAAGACTATGCCTTATGAATCTCCAAAAATCATCGCCATATGTTTTCCGGTTGATGGAATTATCTTCGCTTTCGTTAGTTCACGTTTGTTGGGAAAAACCCATTTTGCCGACTTGGCGTATAGTGATATATCCATATCTCGTCTCCAGTCACATAACGCCACGGAAACTCACTTATCTTACACATAAACATTATTTTCAAGTTATCACATCGTTCCGTTTTTGATCAATCGGGGCCCTAAGCGTTTCTATACTAGTTAAGCGTGTTGCCGTAACCATTATTATTATTTTGACAAAGTTGGTCGCGCGAGAACGAATTTCTTTTCATAAAATGTACAGAGAACATATTAAGGAAATTAAAAGTTATAAGAAAGTTTATAAATAATCAAAGTTGACCGTCTCAACTAAATGAATACGCTGCTGCAGATATTACTTATCTTTTTATTGAAGTTATTAGTTTTTTTTTTTTTAGTTAATATTGGCGAAACTTACTATATTCTATGTTGGCTATATACTGAAGTTGCACTATTGCACTAAACAGATTGTCCTGTGTAACTTTCTAAAACAGAGTTTAGTGTTAACTACAAAAACAATCTTTCTTGTCATTAGTTTATTACAAGATACTGCTTACAAAAGTTTTATCTAAATCAATGACGTTATTTTTATAGTTAACATTAAGCTTTGATATACACAACAATCTTTTCTAGTTGTAAAACTTCAATGTTTAGCCAATACAGTGATTATTGCCAATATTAATTGAAAATGTTTGCAGCAGTGCAGACGGGCAACTTTGTTTAGGAAAAGTGTTTAGGAAAAACATTTTTATATTTCGTTAAAATGTATTTCAAATGTTCTGTAATACGACAGCGGAAAGAAATCTGAACTAAGAGGTTGCCAACATTACCAAAATAAATGGTTGTGGTAGCGCCCTCATTTAGTCGGGAAGGTCACATTTATATATTTCTTTAAAATGCTCTCTGAACATTCTATAACATTCCGGGAGCTTTGACTGTTAATCAGTTTTAATGTTTATTGGAATGTTCTCTCAACAGATTTTGTTTACATAACGTGATTGTCTTATACTTAGAGTCGATATTACCGGAAGAAAAACTATTGTTGAAATCTTTCGTTTCAACATTTCGTTCGTAATTGTCACCATGTTCATATCTGACCAAGTTTGTGCATAGACATAATACTTAATTTACAACAAAATCTAAAGATAAAGAATAAAAAACTAACTGTTTAAAGGGCAACATTAAACTTTATTAATTACACCATAAATCATTGTATCAAGAGAGACCTGCTAACCATGATCCACGAGGGGCATATTACATTCTTCTGAAAATGGTTCCAGAAAGTAGCATACTTGTCTGAATCATTTGACTTTTTAAGGAGACAGTAGTGAACTCCTTTTATACGATGAACCAATACAATTGAAATAAATAATACATAGGTAATTCATATACTGTTTAGTTAATATATAGCAGTCTTTTTAAGTTTATTACAATGAGGGTTACTTTTAAGATGAACAATTGTATTTAGTAGACTTCGATTAATCAGCTGCCACTAAAAATGTAGACTTGTTCGATAATTCGAGTAAGAAAGGTTTGGTTAATATAACAATTTAATTTATTAATCGAAATTTAATCTATATAATAACTTCTGTGCAAATAAACATAAAAATTTTCTGTGCAAAAATAAATACTACATATTTACCTTCTTCTTTTGAAATAGTCGAATCATCTGGCGATGAAGGGGTTGCTACCTGCCCACTGCTTTCTCCAGCAAATACAATATTAGCTGTTCTGTTATCTCTTAATCGTGTAAAATAATCTGCTGCATATGCAACTACATCACCTGGTTGCTCTAATAGATAACTAATAGTAAATTCGAGGAGAACCTCCCTTAAGTCATCGGGAACAACTATTCTCTGTCCTGGATTGCGACTCATGATTTCAATTTAGCTCTTAGACTTATTTACAGATATAGACACAGAAAAGTCTCACAAATAAGCTAAAGGTAAAGGGTTACTGGAACTTTAACCTTGCTGCACTGCAATTTTTAAAAATATTTTGTATGTATCAATTTATTGTACCCAGTACAATAATAGCAGTAAAGTATTCACAGCCAATCTCATCAGATCTCTGTATTCGTAACAGTTTAAATGTGCCCGGCATTTATTAAGCACAATTTTTCGCCAGAAGCATTGCTGAAAATTATGACAATTTAAATGAGCTTCAACTGTTCAACCGTCAAATACACACGATTTTTCACGCACGAATAGGTAAATTTTCCAGGCAAGCCCTTTGGCTAAAATGGACGTTCACCACTGCACCAAATAAGAAACGGGCCCGAAATTTTCGTTTACTCTAAACGGTACGTGCTTTGGAGAAGTGCGCGTTTCGCGTCTTTTGCTCATCAAACTACTGCATTTTCATTCATTTTTCGCAATTTTACGCGAGAAAAAATAACTTTTTCTTCTGCGATCAATCAATGATTTAATAACCACCAACTGACATCAAATACACTCTGCTTAACACTACTAGCGGTAATCGCAAAAACTAACTCAGATAGGTCCGCGCACCTGCCTTGACCGAAACCGTTCATGCCAGTGGCGTAACTTTAGTGATAAATCGTTTTGTTTTGATATCGACTTATATATCGCAATATTGACTTGTATGTATGAGTGTAAATATCAAATAATTAGAAGAAAAAAAAAACGACGATTTCTTTAAGCAGAGTCAATATCGACAGCACAAATTTGTTCCTATTGTCCACGAACTTATATGTTTTATATAAATTAACAAACAACCTTATTTTAGAAATTACGCGTAATAATTAGAATTTAAGAATATAAGTAAATGGTTCCGAATCACAATCAAGATCGTTCCAACAGACACCGAATTAATTCTGAAGAGGATGGTGAAACCAGTTCTTGGTTCTGAGTAAGAACTGAAAGAACTGCGTAGAAACGTCAAGTGTCGTCATTTCTGGTTTGTTCCAACCACCGGTTTATAAACCGTACGCCTTCAATTCATGTACACTTTATTAGGCCTGTGCTAAATTTGCATTTTTTTGCTGACTGAGAAAGAATTAATGGCTGGTTGGAACGCTTTCTGTACTAGTTGTAGAGTATTATTTCTTGTCATACGTGAATTAAGTATGTATTGGTAGATTTAAGAAAATTTCTCTTCTAAGCAATTTTTTGTATTTTTATTTATTATGATTATAATTTCTTAGATTTTTATTTTAATATTACTAAGAATTAAATAAGAAATGATGATAACATACACTGCGCATGTTAATCCAAACGATTCCTAGTTTCGACCATGTAGAAATTTGACTAGTTAAAACGCTTTCGTTCGGTACATTGGTTGGTTAGAACGCGACTCTTGTAATGCGCATGTATTGGTCCGTCATAGAATCGTGGTTGGAACGGTCCTTATATTCACATACAATAAACCTATGTTATGTTAACACGCGCTCAAATCGTGGTAGGGAGAAAATGGCAGTTCCATCACAGAACTAGTACATTCTTAACGCACTTGCGTTATAAATTACATTAAGCTATTACCGATTCAAGAATGGAACAAACCTATTAAGTCTAAACACTAAATACTGCGTTGTGTGCGACTGTCAATTTATTGTCATTTAATGCACAATATATAGTGATGTATAATTTCTCTACTTTGTTGTATTATTGTACAATTAGGGTTTGGTACGATATTTGTTAATAAGTTCATATTCAATACAGTTATAAACAAGTAATGCATAGTATTTAATGCAAACCTCACAATAGTGGCGGTTAGATAGACTGTGATTGACTGTTCGAATAAGATTATCTGCTTGTTAAATTAGACCACAATTCTGACCTTTTCATGGCTTGGTGTGGGGAAGATAATTTTATATGGTATCGATGCAGTGCACTGCTGCACATAACGTAACTAACGTAATATCAAATACCTACTATGTAAATCTTCTAAGCAGAAAAGCATGTTAAATCCGGTTTTAACATTGAAAATGACGGAATAAATAGGTCGTTGACAAAAATATTGGAAGTGGTTGATTGTTTCTGCCGGATTACGTCACAAAATGGAGGAAAGGAAAACCCGCGCATTCCCACGTACGTTGGAAATGGGAGATTTGCTTTTCAATTTTTGTGATTAAAAGTAGTAAGATATACTAATTTATCACATATCAAAATCTTCCATTTTTATGTACTTTGTTTTTATTATCTCACTATTGTATTAAACAAAATTTGAAAATTTTTGCTTCAAATAAATGAAGCTGTATTTCCTGTAGTAAACTCAATTTGTGTGTAATGCAAAAGAATGTGAGCGTTTAAACTTACGACTTGAATAATTGATCAAGGACAAATTTAATAACGCTGTTAAGTTTTTTCTCTTTCGTAGCAACTTAAATATCTCCGAAAATGAAATGGCAAAAATTATTTGAACACAAGGTCAAAAAGAATAAATGGAAAACACTTGATCCACAAAAATTACTTCATTAGCATCTGCTTCCATGGATCAATTAACCAACTGGAAAATCAAAAAATGTTGCAGTTAACTTGCGACGAAATAAGAAATAGAATTACAACCAACTTTAAAAACCAAATTTATTATTTTATTTTATTTGAACTGAAAATTAAAATGTTGGAATATTTGCTAGAATATCGTTCTAAAAAATAATCTAGGAAAGGGCATTCAATGCTATCTTCAAAAAATAGAAAAAAGAAGGATCTAATGCTTCTAAAAGTGAACTTGAAGGAATTAAATGAGATACATTATACAATATCGTTTTGTGCAACATATGTTGTTAATACTCCTTACTTACCATAAAGCAACTCGTCACTTTCCCAGATAGCTGACATACTTTCTTATTTCCTTTTTTTCTTCTCGCCAAGTATCATATTCTTCAATTATTGTCGTCAAGAAAAACCTGCTTTATAAGGTTTTTTGGCAGCATACAACAAAGTGACAAAATTCCCGTTTACCTATATCGTTTGAAGAACAGAAAAAAAGTTTAATATTTGCATATCAATTGGTGAAAATTAATTTTAATTAATGAGTTGCTTTAAAATTAAAATGCATTTACTTCCTTATTACCAAAAGCTAACCAAAATATAGCAACTGTTAGGTATTTTTTTGTGTTATATATTCTTAAACTGTATGGTTTTAATTAAGATTTAATGTACCTACCAACATAATTTATTGTAAATTTCTTAATATCCACTTGGTTTAACTTATGATATTCTATATGGCGTTTCAGTTAACTATTATCCATAAGATGTATTTTCAAAGCCAGTTTATTGTTTAAAAGTATATTGTACAAATATTTCCTTCTATGTTAATTACTGTGCGTAATAAACAAGAAAATTCTTAATCCACTACCGTGTTTACTTACAAATTACTTATTGTACAATATTAATATATGGCTTACCGTTTTATCGTTTTCGAACTGACATTTTGAATTTTGACGTTAGTAATAAGATGATTGATGACGTTTAAGCTTTTAGCCATGGTTCAAGACAAAATTACCTTTTTGTTATATTGGGTATGTTTTTGATTGCTCGAACCTTTGATCGAACAGTTCGAGCAACAACAAATGCGTTTTTTAAGCGGATTTCTTTATTAATGGTAGACAAAAATAGAAAAATAAATATAGAGGGTAAGTCGAGAGGAACAGTCCGAACCGGTATTGTACATGTAAAAAACTTCATTTGTTTTCAAGTTATAGCGTAATTAAAAAAATTTAAATGGCGTTCTTGAAAATAGTTAACATTTTTGCTTGTTCTCCAGTAAATACGTTTTAAATAAAATAAAAATATCCTTACAATGACCACCCATGTAAAAGAAAAAGTCACCTTTTTCATAACATTGACGTACCGGATAACTGAATTAATCCTTTCGAGATGACCTATTCAAATACGCAAGTACGGTGATTGCTGTTGAAGAAATCATCAGCGGTTTTCATATCAGAGAAATCCTGGTAAAAACGGTACTTATAGAGTTTTCAACAAACTGAGCGAGACCGGAATACTCCCCAGTGCTAACATCTGAATGAACTACTCGAAAAGGTTTAGAAGAAGTAGAGAATATTCTGGATTTAGGTAGTAGAAGAAGATGTAACGATTAGCTAACGAAGAATTAGTACTAAGTTGGGCATTCCACAAATAGGAGTAAGAAACATACTTCAGGAGCAACTGTTATACATACCATATTTAGCGCATACAGCACCTACTATCCGGAAGATTATGCTAAGTGTATGGATTTTTGTCGGTGGATAAATAATAATCGTAACAGTCTTGGATTGTTCACGGTTTTTATTAGTTAGCCTCCAAGCTCTCCAGAACTTATACCAGCAGACTACTATTTATGAGGCTGGTTCAAAAATGGAGTTTACAAGTTAAAAATCGACACTCGGAGTATACTAATTCAACGTATTAGAAATACTACAGCCGATATCAACAGAAAAATATGAAGCAATCAGGAGAGGAACATTTATTAAAAGAGCGCTATGATTAAAAAATGTTAATGTATGAAATGATACCTTGAAAACAAATGAAAATCGGGTAAGAATATATGAGTTTCTTTGTTATTTTTCCCCATTACTTTCACATTACACTCCTGGAATTTACTGTGTTCTGCCCGACTTACGTTGTAAAGCAGTATACATACGGGCTGATTCATTTTCAACCCTCACCATAGGATTGCTTATTATTGGATAAAGGGTTGTGTTGTTATGAATCCGAAGAGGAAATTGACCTATGGCAAATGACGTTCAAGACAAAAAAAAAAGAAACACCAGTACATTTTCTTCTTTTTCCTCTAGCACCTCTATTTGATTTTGCAGGGAAAAACTAAAAACACGTTCTCAAGGCCACTTTCGATTTTCTATTTAATGATATACTCGAAATTTTTAGGTGGTCTTCCGGTTCTTTCTTACCATCATAGTTTTCTTATTTCTTATCGACGTCATATTGGAATTTGATACCGTCAGAAAAACTTTTTTTAATCATGTACAAAAGTTTTCGAATTATGCTTTAATGATCGAAGGAGGAAAAAATCTTTCAAATCTGTCATTTTGGTAGATCACGTGACGAGTTAAGCGATCTATTATAGACAGTGAGTGCATTCATTGCCACTAAACTATTTATATTTAAAATTGTTTCCATTATCCAATTCGATTAACTATCGATCGATGGAAAAGTCAATAACCTATTGTGGCTGTAAGATGCTTGTTGGTATAAAATGTTTGAAACAAAAAATTAAATAATAGTTTATTCATTTATTTATTTAATCGAAAACATGATTTTTCTATTCAATATGATCTGGTAGGCATATATATAACAAATAAATCAACTTTATAGATAACGTTTTACAATATATAACATACTTTAATAATTATGACTAGATGTATGATCACAATATAATAATAGTAATATAAATTAACAATTTAGTAACAAAGTACTATAAGTATACTGAAATAACATATTTTATAAATAGAACAACATAACTAGATAGCAAACCTTTTATTTAGATTTCTTTAGTCTTATTAGATATAAGTATTTATAAATATTAAAAATCTACTAATATGTAATAAATTGATAATATCGAGTAAAAATCCTCTTCACACAAAATCGTATCTAGTTCTGCTATCTTCTGCCGCGATAAATCTGTTTGGTAGGGTAAATGTTAAAGCCTTGGGGTCTAAATCTTATTTTAATTTGATATACGCACATCAAATAAAATAGATTATGCCTATAATAATGTTCCCGCAGTATGCACTCCATGAATAGGTTTCATAATAAAAAAGAAAATCAAATATGAATACTATATAGAGAAAATATGTAATTAACAATTTAATTGAAGGTATCAAGGAAAAAATTGAGAGAATTATCAAATGACATAATAATGAAATATAGACAAAGTTATATTCACGAAACCATACCGTATCAGGTTCTTCGACACTTTTTCCTTTAATTCTTGTTTTTACGAAGTTCAATAATTTCTCCTACATCATCATCATCATTATTTTCTTCATCTTCTTCATCATCTACTTCAACCTCAATCTCTTCAACCTCTTCGTCTTCATCGACTTCAACTTCATATTCTTCTATTTCCTCTTCATACTCTCCTTCAACTTCAACTTCTTGAGGTTCTGATTGATTTTTTATTTCTTTCGATGCATTATTTTCTCTGGCTTCAGCGGCATTTGCTTTCTTTTTTACACATTCGTCTTCTTTCGCTGTTTCTTCTTTTGGTGTAGCATTCAATTTTCTTTCTTTATTATCTATTGGAACCTCCTCATGGGCTTTTATTTCATTCTGTTGTACTGCGTTGCTTTTGTCTTGTACGTGCGTTGTTTCTCCAACAGCCGGAATTGTCTTTACTTCACTTTGTTGTTTTGAGGTGCTTTCACCTTCCTGTGTTTGTTCTATTTCTGTTTCGACTCTAGTCTGTAGTTTTATTTCTTCAATACTATTAATTCTTGGTTTTTCTTCAATTTTTTCACGTATTTCTACTTCTGGCAACGATTGTATTTTTTCTACTTCCTCATTTTTTTGTGAGTGCGTTACAACTTCCACTGTTTCTTGTTCTTCACTTTTTTCTATTTCTTTTAGTTTATCATTTGTATTAACTGCTTCGATAGAGTCTACTGTTTCTTTTAGATATTCTGGAATATTTACAGTTTGTAATAGTTCTTCTTGTTCTATTATTTTTATTTGTTCAGGTAAATCTTCTATTATTTCTTGCTTTTCTTTTATCATTTCTGATGGGGCAATGTTTTCTATTGCATTATTTTCCTGTGCTTTTTCAACAATTGTTTGTAATTCGGTTTCTTCGGATTTTTCAATTTTTTCTTGTTCATCTATACCTTTCTCATTTTCTTGTTTTTCCATTATTTCTGACTTTTCTATTTTCTCAAATTTGTCTTCAAAATCAGCGATATCAACTTCTTCAATTTCTTTTGCTATTTCTTTATTATCTTCAGCAACTTCCCCTTTTTCTTCAAGTTCCTCGTGAATTTCTTCAACCTTCCTTTCAACTTCTTCTGCTTCCTCCTTAACTAATTCTTCCCCTACGTCCAAAATACCGTTTGAAAGTTGATCAATGGCGTATTCTTCCAATTCTAGTTCGTTTATCGTTTCGATATCAACTTCTTCTTCGATAACTTCATTGTTTGTTCCTTCATCCTAAGAAAAGTCAAAATAAGTGTTCTAATTTTTTATATCCAGCAACTATACTTACATCAGATATTTCATTTTCTGCTGCCGTTGCGCTGCTAGCTGTTGTATATCTGGATTCTTCGATTGGGTCTTCATCTAAATTCTCAGGCTCGCCATTCAGATCCATCATTTCTGGAGATTGCAATGTTATTGACGGTATGGAAAGCTCGTTTGATCCTGTATCTGCAGAAAATGTATCAATATATCCTTTCAAAGTACGAAAATCTTTCTAGGTTTAACATTTGCCCACAGTCTAACATATTATTATTAGTATTATTGTCATCTTTATGCATACCATCTAAGCTAATAACAGACAAAGTCATTTTTCCAGCCAGTACTACTGCAGGGTCATTTGGACTAGGCTCGGTGACTACTTCCGAATCGGAGACTAACAATTGGGATTGGGCCGGCAAAGCACCTTGCAAATATATTTCCTACAATAAAAAGAGTGATATAAAATATTTAACATATTAGCTGATATATTTAGAGTGTAGTTAGAGGTTAAAAAAATACATAACGATAACATAACAAAATCTTATTAAACACGCTGTACAAAGCAAAGAAAAATAAGATATACTTATTTACCTAAAAAGAACAAAAAGATAACTCAAAAAAATAATGGTGTGTTATGTCACCATTATTTTTTTGAGTTATCTTTTTGTTCACTGCGATGGATTACCTAAAACAATATAAAATTATGCCGTAGAGATATTATTCTATCTCACTAACTAAACAACGACAGAAAATTGGAAAATCACAAAGAAATAGTTTCCTTCACTTAAAGTCTTTGATAGCATTATAAAAAAAAAAAAGCAAATGAGCTCTGAGTCTCTAATGTATGCCGTGTAAAAGAAGTCTGGAGCGTTGCAAATATCTCAAAAACTACTAAATGTATCATATTCCAAATTGGCATATCGATGTAATCAAAAACAGCTCACTTTGGAAGTGCAAAACCATTTCTGTAACTGTACAGAATTAGCTAGAAAAACTATCAACGTCTTTATTTTAAATGAAACAACCTGTATATTTAAGATTCTGAAAAATAAATTCAACCATATAGGGTTTAATGATTTTTTCTGTTTAAACTATACACAATCAAAATAAGAAACACCTGAAAATTGGACAAATGCTATTTTATGATGTTCAAAATGTCTGCCATTGCCACTACGTAACTTCTTTTTCAGATAATGCAATCACTTTAACTCTAAGTCCTTGATTGCTTAGATAGCTTATGATAGACATTTGGTAGCTGTCTACTTGTCAGCTGTCAATATCTATCAGGTTACAAAAAGTAATTTCTGTTTTTCAATTTTAACATGAATCTATCATTTTAACATATAAACCCGGTAAACCGTCGAATCTTTCGGAGTACTATTAGAATTTTCAAAAATATATGACGTGTTCCAGAAACGATTCTTCTCACCTTCTAGATGCGCCGTTTCTAATTACATACATGGTTATACCAATTTAGAAAAGAAAACATCTAGTAGTTATCAATATTTTTTTACAGACTTTTTTTGACAGAGCCCATATTTCTGTGACAAAAAAAAAATACAAAAGAAGAAAATAAGAGCTTTTTTACGAATGAACCATCATTACATTGAAAAATACAAAAGAAATTATTGCGAAAAATAAGGATATTTTTATATTATGCTAAAAACTTATGGACACTTTCTTGTTTAGCAATACAGAAAGATTTATTGAAAAAAAACACGACTTATCCATTCCAAGGTCTTAACAATACATCCTTTAAAAAAGTAATCCAAACGAATAAAATATGACACATCGACAACTACATAGCCCATATATACACAAAATAATACGTCCATCGGGCCCTTACTTGTGGAGGCGACTTAGGTTCTGGAGGATGAGGAACACGAATAAGAATTTCCACCGGTTTATTCCATTTCTCGCCGCCTTCGCAGCTGGCCGTGGTCTCCATGCCCAATATCTTCACCGACGGATGTTTTTGTTTGGGCTGTTTGTCATGAACGCTTCCATTAGCAAATTTTCCGTTAGTTAAACTATGATCTGACGAAGAAGCTTTCGCCTGATGATAATACATCGTGCAGCAGAGTTAAAATGTGAGGTATTAGTAATGATCACAATGGCGATCTGGCTTATTAATTGAATCGTATGGATTTCATTTCTTTTTGTATTTTACTAAATTCTGATTTGAAATTTGTAACAATTACATTGTTCCATTGTACTTTTCGTTGAAAATTGGAAAAGTTTACAAATTTTAAAACCAGATGAAAAACTGATGTAATTTTGATACTCTTAAGTTTACAAAAAAAAACTTTATTATTTATTATTAAGTAAATGCTTAAGAATGAAATGCAAACATCCACAAATAAATTCATAAATGACTTTTAAAAGCACAATTTCTGTAAAAAAAATCACTATCCAGTTAGAGGTGACATTACTCACATGTGTAATGTACATTAGAGTTTAGATTAAAAATTCATTGAATTAATCAATACGAAAAATGACTGTGGCATGAGCTATAGTGTGACAGATAATACAAGAAAAAATTTTAATTATCAGCAATACAACTCATATGTAAATATTTGGCTTATCACCATCATAACAAAATACTATACCGTTCCATTTTTTTCATCTTCCGAAATTTGTCACAACAAGCCTTACATCAAATAAGGATTATAAATAAGAAATTGGAAACATTGATTTTAGTGTTTCCAGTTTGAAAAAGGGACTTTACCTTAGCCAGAATTTAGCAAAATATCTGTTAATATCTTAAAAAAAAACATCGTTCATATAAAAAATACAATTATATCAGTCAGAAAAATAAACCATAACATGTGCAATTATATTATACCAAAAGATATGTATAAACACGAAAAATAGCGTAAGCTTAGGCGTTTAGTTCCATTTTTAGTTTATTATTGTTAAATAAAAAAACATAGGATGCACATTTTGAAATTGTCTATGATGACACTAGTTTTCTTCGAAAAACGTTTTATGTCTCAAAATTCAATAAATACAATTATACTTAATAATAAACATTGTAAAACGTTTTAACAATTTTCCAATTTATTTAATAGCAATAAATAGTAGTAGTAAATTTGATATAGTTTAAAAATCAAATATTTTTTTATAGTTGGCATCTCGGGATCATAGCGCATGAGTCTAAATTTAATAATTTGAAAATAAAGTTACTTTTGGTCAAGGATATGTTATAACAGCTTGTTAACGTTTGTAATTTTATCTTAGTACAATTAAGAACTGTAAATGAAAGACTTTAAAACCATTTAACTCCGAAACAAGATGCTTTTGATAAAAATATTTAGAATTTATTTTATAAATTTTTACCATTTCTCTCAATAATTCTTTGATGCACCCCGGCTGACTCATTTTCGACCCTTACCACGGGAATCTCGTTTATTATTGGAGACAGAAGGTAGGTTTAAATTTGGCAACATTACTAAACTTTGTGTTTGTTGTGGGCCCGGAGGAAAATGGACCTGTGATAAACGATCTTCAAGATGTTTTTTTTAAAGGCCCATTTTCTTCTGTTATCTCTAGCTCGTTTATTTGGCCTCCCAGAGAAAAACTTAAAACGCTTTCTCAGCGCCACTTTTGATCTTTTACCTAATAGTGTACTTGATTTTTTTATATGTCGCTTAAGTTTTGTCTGGCCATCATCAGCTTTCTTATTTCTTACCAGCAGCATATTAGATTTCAACAGCGTTAGAAATAGTCTTTTTTTTATTTCAACCATCTATAACATGTTGGCAACAAGTTTTGATTTTATGCTTTAATTGACGCAGTTTAAGATTAAATAAGGTAGCTCCTACTTTTTCTTATTCCTTTTTTTAAACAAAAACACAGATTCTTTATCAATATTTATTATTATATATAGGTAGGCCAACATATTTTTCGTTCGATTCATCCACGAATTATTATATTTTATTTAATAATTCACACATTAATGTGTATATAATCATAATAAACAGTAGTGACTTACTTTCACCAATATAAGAAATAATAACTGCATAAGTATAAGTTAAAGAAAACTTTCTAGTTCTACAATGGCAATAAAACCTACCAACTTGTTACAATGTTCGATAAAAAAATAAGTCAAAACAACTTCGGACCACCTGACAAAATGCGTGAAACCACTTGCAGGGTTGGCACTTCTTTAAAATTCCCTAAGGCCTAAGGCCTCTCAGGAGATTATCCAAAGTTTGGTTTATAAAACATAACGCCTGCTTCAGCAAATATCACAGATAAGTTCTAATTACGCAAGTGCTAGTTGCGCAGCATCTCGGATAGGGACTATAAATACAGGCAACAAAAGCACGGGGCACAATTGGACAGAACAGAATCCCAAATAAAATAGAGCAAGAATACCACAATATCTTTTGGATGAAACTTTGAATGGGAAATTTGGGAAATCGTCCCACATGCCCAGTTATGTATGAGGAAACATTATGGAGAAAGATTAAACCTTCTTCGTACATACCTATCCAACTTCTTAAATAGCAATATTCCATTAAACCAAGTGCGATATTTATGGTAACAACAAGATAGCGCACCAGCTATAAGTACAAGTAATTCTTCACAATTACCGCATTATGAGGAATTACTTATATTAAGAGTTTCCAGGGAAATACTGCAGTTGTTGAATAGCTGGCGAGATCTTCTGACATAATTCCTCTGGATTATTTAAAGTTGATATCCTACAAAACATTGAAGAACTTCGAGGTAGACTCCAGAATACTTTGGATGTAAATCCGGGAATAAGCGCAGAGAGGGCATTTAAAATGTCGGAAAGCTTGTGCCATTGTGTATTAATTATTTCAGCATATATTGTAATTATTGGTTTATTGTTTTGTTTTCTATTATTATTACTGCTATCGTTATTTTCATTTATTGTTATCAATAAGGTGCAAGATTTACACAAACTTTACAAAAGCACACCATTACCACTTGTATCCCGTTGGTTTTCATTCAAATTCCTGTTAACACAAACATTATCTGGCTCGATAAACGACCCATTTTCGACCAAATTTCTATCAAGATCTAGAAAAATTATACAATATGGCTGATCTTGTACCCGCTACTGTTGTATTTTGGTTTGATGGATAAAAAAGTACTTAACATATCTCGTTTCTTTTGGTTGATATACGATATATTTTTTTAACTAATGAACGATTGAATATGTTTGAGTTTTTAATTTCATATCTACCTTATTTAATCTTGAAATGTATTTCTCGTTAATTAAACTATATCAAAAATTTTTTTCATGATTGAAATCAGAAAAGAAAATTCTCTGACAAGAGAGTTGATAATGGCCAGAAAGAATCGAATTGTCACATAAAAATTTACACCATTAGGTAGAAGATCGAAAGTGGCCTTCTTGAGATTATGTTTTTAATTTTCGTCTGCAAGAGGTAAAAGAAGGAATTGTTTTGTCTGGAACGTGGATTCATTATAAGCTGTGACAAATTTAAATGTACCCTCTATCTCCAATAATAACCAAGATCCCCATGGTGAGGATTGAGAAAGAATCAGCCTGTATACCTACTTTTATACAATATCCGCCAAAAAGTTTGTACCATATGGGAACTTTTTTATTTCTTTAGTTCCAAAGTAACTGTGTTTGTAGTTTGTCTGTGCATTATTGGAAATCGAAAAATGTTTCAAATTATTTGTCCCATCGTATTTGGATCAATACGTAAATGTCATTTAAAAATTTAAATTGCCTAAAAGTGTCATTATTTGATATTTAAACATTAACAAATACCATAAGAAGAAGTTGTTCGCATCTACCTAGAGATTCCAAATCCACAATGTGATTCGCAAATGTCAACTTTTGTTTTTTCTTACATTTTGTTAAAAATACATATATATTTTGTTCAGTAAATTTTCTTCGTCGGTATCGGTTGGGAATCGGGGGTTCGTCTTAAAAAGAGAGCTTTTAATTTATTTTTTATTGAGAAGCTTTGTTTTCCCAAACTATTTGAATACGATGTAATATAAACTATTACCGCTTTACAAAAGAGAGTACGTACATTTTAAGATTAATTATATTTTGAAGCTGTTCTTTGACAAACAAAAAATATTGCGATATTATTTTAAGCTAATACTTAATTCTTGATAACTTAGTTCGCAATTAGGTATTGGAAATTATATTATATGGTTCCCGCGTGCGTAAAAATGTGCATCCTATGTACTGAGCAATTTTTCGATTACTTTATTTAGTTTGGTAACATATCTGTTACCTGATTCACAAAGAGATTTGCTTTTCTTCGGGCTTCGATTTCTCCATTCACTTCTTCGAGCAGTGCTGACATGGCATTTACGACTATGTACAAAGAATTAAAAAACTACTATTTGAAACTAAAAACACACCTTCACACGTAAAACATTATGTTTGTGATTTCCTATATTACAAGAAAAAAAATCTAAAAAACAACTACTCCAAACTGAAAATTAAGCCGAAAAGGTACTTATTTTATACAGGATGGCATTATACTTAACAAATCAGCATCAGTATTTTCCTAGTCGAAATCATGTCAACCTATATATATTATATATTAATAACGGCCCTAAAACATTAATATTTTTTTCGTTTGCCGTATGTTGACGTATAGCTATTACGCATGTTTAAATATTATGTTGCAGAAGCATAAAACCCTTCAAAAGATACATAAATAAACCGGGAAAAATGAGGATGCATGCAAAGCAGAAATATATCGACGCGTCTTGAAAAAAGTGCAATGCAGGAGGGATAAAAAATGGGGCACACCTGTAGGACCAGAGGTACGCGAGACATTTGCTCAACGATTCGCTCCATGGCTTTCTCGGTCTCTTGTAAGCGATTGCGGAGTAGATCCACTTCATCCCCTGTAGGATAGTAAATTGAAAAGACCAATAGTTAATAGCAAAATGTGCTCGATGAACAAAAACGTGTTAGCAAGCGCGTCCAGTGTCTGTCTAATGGAATGTATCAATGTGTGTGATATGGCTTCAAAGAATATCCCTCCTGCTCTACACCATTCTAAGTTAGAATAGAAGGATTAGTTCATAAATAAGGTACTTCAATTTTCGATGCGTAATAATGGAATGATGGCAGGACAATTGCAATAAAAATATAAAAGAGAAATTAAGAAAATCACCTTTTAAGTAAATTGTACTGCCGGTCAAATTATCCCACTGTATTATTTCAAACATGGTAGTAATAAATTATAATTATGGCTAATGACAAAATCTAATGGCTAATCTATTATAAATAGGTATTTATTTATAATAAAATAGTTTTAAGGGAAATGTCTATATCGACGCTACTTTTTACAATGTGATCCCAATTATTTAATATTTTTTTAGAAAGTTCTAAATACTTTAGGCAAATCTATAGAAATGTTTTCCTGGTTTTGTAATTTATTATTACTCCATAAATTGCAAAATATAAATAGTAGGTTAGTTGGATAGTTGGATAAATCGTATACACCATCATATAAGGACCACTGACATAAAACTACCAGATAGGAAAGAAATAGTTTGCTTATTGAGTTTTCCATGACTGCTTGTCAAATTATTGTTGTCGTGTCAAATTGTTATCGTTTAATCTTGTGCTGCAAATTATCAAATTACTTAAGTGCAGGTTTTCGAGGCTGCTTTCCATTAAATTTTCAGATTTTGTCATGTTTGTTGCATTACTGTACTTAGTGTTTTGCTGAATATACTGATAGCTTCTTCATAGGTCTTTTAAAGATTAGATTTGTTATCTTATGATCCTCGTTATATGTCTTGCTTCGTTGAACCAGTCTGGTAGAACATATCTATCACTGTTCTGGTTGTGCCCATTGTAAGTTGCCCGTTCCGTAGCTTGTTATTATGTACTGCCAACCTTTGATGGTGTTCTTTAATGTTTAGTAAGTAGTGCTCTCCTAATTTAGCAAAGGTGTGCGACGACTTCTGACTTGTCCCTATGTCTTTGATTTTTATAACTGCATACTCTGTTCGATTTATCCATATGTACTTTATCACATTTGCTCTGTAATCCGAGATCTTTTTAGTTTGGAACTAATCCTTGTTTAAAGACATAAGTTGTCCAAATTTCTTTATTCTGTCGTATCTAACTATTTCTTTTTTCAATTTGCCCGCAACTCTAGTAACATGTGGTATCTAATTGTTTCTTCTTCAGAGTTAGTCTTTCGTCATCCTAGAGTTGTTCCTCCCTGGATTCCACCCGTCTAGAACTGTTGCTGCTCAACAGAATTTCTGTTGGAAGAAAAATGCGATCCAACACAATTCAACAAAGAGCAATAGGTTGCGTCTTCAAACGACGATCAGGTATCGTACCAAGTTACAACTAAGGCATCTTTGAATCACGGTGCCGTGACAAATTGTATGTCAGGAAGGCATAGTATCGGCTGTGTCAACAAACGCGATATTAGTAACCATTACTACAAGTGAATTATGAAATATTTAATTACCAAAGGAATCAGGGATTTTCACATTGCACCAACAGAGGCAAACATATATTAGTGATAAATATGATACATCAGATCGGACCGAATATGATTCAACGGAGCAAGAAGATGCTAAGGACCAAAATACAACAACACCAGTCTTTGGGAAACTCCTGAATCCATCGGAGGGAGGCAGTGATGGCATCAGTTGTCAATTAAGACGGTTTTATTTTATAATTAGTTTTGTCATGGATGCATTAGTAATCGTTTTTATTTGTATTGATGGATAGATGGCGAGTCGAGAGTTTCAAAGTCGGTAAATGGTAATGAAAAAAGTTGTCCAATGTTAGTTTGATTATTATTATTGTAAATTTTTCATTAGTGGAAACAATAAAAAAATATATGTGGCTGTTGTAAACGGCATGGATGTATTCCTCGGCACTAGAGGACGTCAAGAAATGTCTAGCTCGTCGTTTCGAAATATTGTGGCATTAACTGTGAGGCAACAGCGATACAAGGTAGAGTTAAAATACTCTGAGAACCATGCTGGTGACCCCGGGTAGACAGAAACATGTCCGTGGGTAGTGTATTTTTTCTCTCCTTGCATTACGTTTGGCGTAAATAATTCCATCAATACCATGAGGAAGCCGTTTTAGTATTTTTTTTTTGTTAAATCGTTCTTCTTGTATTTCATTTTCATCATTTCATTGCAAGAGTATTAAATACGTTTCATGTGTATTGCTTCTCATTATATCAATATTGTACCAAATTTCAATACGGATAAAAACCATATTTCGTTTTCGTCTATGCCAATTGTAGGACATTTTGAAACGATTAAAAAATGGTAAAATATCAATATCTTCTGCGTATCTAATGTCATGAAATATGCATATTGAAATTAAAGTACCTTGCTTATTTGCAAAACTTGACAAATTACATTTTCTTGAGGTCCCAATCCAAATGACGATGTAATTAGCAGTTATTCTGAACGTTAATTAGGTACAACGCCACAGAGCGTGTATTTTGAATTCTGATTGTAATGGGAATGAACATCGTTGAAAATGTAATGTTTTTTTAGATTTTTGTGTCTGTTATGTGTACTGTTGTATTCTTGAAAAAAACATGTAAATATCATATTTTTAAAAGCTTGTGAATATTTACTTCAGACAGAAATGCCTGAATAAGTGGTTTATAAAGCACGTCCCAAATTATATTGCTTACTGTGGGTACCTTTCTTATTGTCAAGTCCATAGACTTGTTTAAATTGTCAATGTTGCATAGTTTTAAGTGCTAACTGAAATTGTGTTGAAAAAAAAATCATTTTGAACAATTAAGAACTAATTGAGGAAAAACTAAAAGTTACTATTTTCATTAATGTAAATGAAAGAAAAATATGTTTCAAGTAAGAGTTGTTTGATTTAATTAGGTGCACTTACGACTGATGAACTGAAATTCAAGATAGACATGCTCAAACGGAGATGATGCGATCGTACGAGGAAATTACTTATAAACGAAAATCTTGAAACCATCTTTTATTCAAATAATCAGTTTAACCTTGAAAATCCGTTCCCCTTAAAAGGATAATAGTTTCGGAGAAGTAAAATGAAATTGAGTAAAAGTCTTATTTTTCATTTGCTTACTGTTTGGCACTATAAAGTTTAGGGGAGTCATAGAAATTGATGTCATCTTTGCACCATGTTACTTTTTAAGTTACCTACTGAAGTAAGCGCAATGGAGAGGTTTAAGTAAAAAATAAAATTTTAAAGGTTCACATACATTATTCAATTTTACTCTCTAATAATATACGTAATTGTTAATTTTTGAAGAAAAACTAAATTTATATTTATATCACAGCATACGGATTTTTAAAAGATGTCCTGGAATGGATAAACTGCATCTGGTATTCCTACTACTGGGGCACTTTGAATAATAAACTGTACAGAATTAATTAGTTATAATACCCATAATATAGGAAAATTATGCGAAGGGGTAATTCAAGTATTTAATGGTTTTCATCGCAATACTTTGCGAAAATTTGCAAAATAATATTGATTGTGTTTAGATAGCATTTGTTAAAATAAATTAGTGTACCATTAATAGATCGTACCTTTTTGATTCAAATTCAAAATTACTTCATATTTATTAAACTAGACATAGGTTATATTAGATCCTTACTACGTAAAAATTCAACATGGCGTGTAAAAAAAATTGAATAAAAAAGTTGCTATCAGCATCTTACAGACCGCCACAGTTTCCGAAAACCTGGCCAAAACCCCAAATATTAAGCTGGGTCACCACGGACACCTGGATATCGAATGAAGATGGTAGCGGTGCTACTTGAAGACTCGGCTTAGTCGAAAGTTAAAGGTAACAACGATAACAGTTTGTGAATGGTATACGCATTTCTGAAGTAAAAATAAATGCTTTCGAGTGTTTTATTGCAATGGATCCTATACCTAGAGGTAAGTTCAGTATACTATACTTTCGGATATAATTGCGTGATAGGCAATTTTTTTTTACAAAGTATATAAAGTATGTTACTAGACTAACACTTTTTATTGTAGGGCAGTTATCTGTTATACGACAATGAAAAAAAGAATGATCGCATGCGATCGCCATTACCTAATTTTATTTATCTAATCCTTTTCGTTTTAGGATCGAAAGAAGAATATATTACTTTCAGTAGAGGAGCAGTAGTTGACGCGATGTTTTCAAATCCTTCTCCAAAGTTTCAAGGTAGGTGCGACCCACTATGAATTTGTTGCAATTTTCAGAGTTTCTTCTTAGTTTTTTTGTTGCGAATAATTTTTACGTGCACGTTCGACCGTATGAAGTTCTCTTTCGCCCTTTCTCTTATCAACCTTGGTGGCGATCAGACGTGATTGCAAGAAGAAAAAAGAGATTTTACATTTTCTAAGTTGGTTAGTATCTTTTCCCAATCTGCTTTAATTAATTCTTGCAGTAATATCTTATTGCTGAATTATCTAGTTAGAATTTTAATATTGTTGTTGCCAAATGTTATATTCTACCGTATCGCTTAACCATTTTTCTTTAGCCTCGTGCACATGTTGCAATGATCTCCCTATCTTCAATTATTTTTATGTTAATTTGTAACGTTTAATAATTATTTTACAGTTAAAGTTTCTTGTAATTTAAATTATTTTACTAATTATCCAAATTTATTATTCTTAACGAAGCCAAAGAAGCAAACTTCTTTGGCTTCGTTATTCATTTTCACATTTTTTTGTTTCATTCCTCTCCCTAAATTCGGTCTCTTAGCTTCTCTTTGCTGGCTATTTTGCATTTTCAGGTATTTGGAAAAGAATCGAGTCTCGAGTAACACGGTACAGCAGACGGCACCGTGATTTAAGGTACCCATATACCGGGGAGAAATTCCAAGGACAATTCGAGGTGCCAGCAAAGCTAACTGAAACAACGTCCTGGGATCATTGTTTTTTTTAACTCTTTCTTGTTCTTATTATTATTAATATTATGAAAATAACCATTACAAATTCAAACGAAATAAATGTTTGACTAAGTTTTTGTTAACGACGAGTTATATGTTCCCACAAACTAAAAGGAGGCGCAACAAAGTTTTTTTTGTAATTTTTTCTAATATAAACAAAACTCCTGGCGCCTTTCTCATAATTTATTTCCATAAGAACTTTGATGGATCTCTGCCATACCTCACCCTGAACGCTGCTCTAGTTGGAGGCACAAGTTGTACCATTATGGTTATACACTTTACCATACACATTTCCCATAAGGATGGTGTTCCCATATTTTAGACCTCAAAATGCAAGAAGTCCCCCTACTGTTGAGTTTTTAGAAACTAGTGAGTGTTTCAAACGTAAATTACTTTGTTTTTTGTTGTTGAGATGAGTATTTACACAAAAGAAAGTACTGATAGTACAAGTGCAGTTAAAGAGGCAATAATTTCAATCCCAACACATGCCCAGAAATATCGTAGGGCTAGCAGAGAAGATCTAAAAAGTAGTAATCAACTATGCAGAAGAAACCCTCTCTGTATATTGGTTCAAGCAAAACTTACGCAGCACCAATATATTCTCGGGGAAAGTGAAAAAGATAAGTTTATTAATTAATAATTACTAAGATATCTTACTTTAAAGAGAAAAGCCATTTTAGTTTTTTCTCAATTATTTCTAAACTGTTTGAAACTTAACAATTTTCCTTAACAGGATTTTAGTTAGCACTCAAAACTGCAATACTTTGCTAAACAAATCTCTATAGCAAGAAAGATACTCGTGTTAACGTAGCCAATTTAGGAGATACTGTGTAGTATTCAAGACATTTTGGATATAGTGTCTATTTATTTAATTTTGAAAAGCTACACTGTTACAAAGTTAACAATAGTTTTCAGACGCACGTTTGGACAAATATGTCCGTTACTTTTCATCAATAAGTAAGCGTCCAAAATCAATAATTTGTTTTTACATCAATTCCTGAAGTAGTGCCAAAGGAAAACTGAAATCTAAAGAAGGAAGTCTGTGTTTAACATTGTTTATACTTGAGAATCTATTCACATGATTCTTTCAGGAAAACCTTAGTACTATTTTTATATAACCAGAGCAGTATTTTTTTGTGTATCTAAAACATTAAAAAAATACGCGGTAAAACATGTAAGTAAATAAATGCGGTTATAAATCATGTTAGTAGGTTTAATGTAGCTTACTGGCATCACGTTCTTTCCATCCTTATTTTGCGAAAGCATAAGAGAGAATTAGATACATTAAAACAATGCATAATAGCTAATATCGGTCATAATTTCATCTACATGTATGTAGGTACTACAAGCTGAAATTTCTACATTATTTCTAAAACTAGAATTTTAACTTTACGTTCTACTTTTGCAAATACTAAAATATTTTCTTAAAGAGTAAACAATTCAACGCAAAATAAATACCTATTTTGCCTGTCGGATCTCTTGAAAGTCTCGGAGTATATTTGCATCTATCGGATTCGAACACCTCCCTTCTGAACCTAGGATCCGGATCAACTGGCGGGTAGAGAGAACCGCCAACACCATCTGGTTGTTTTTTGAAAAGTAACTAGACGAGACGTTTTGTTTGTAATTAACGTTAAATTCTTAAAATCATATCATATTAATTACCTTCATTAATGTATAAGTGAAGAAGATAACTATGCCGATGGTATAGATTGGCATTATAACACTCATACTGCTTCCGGTTTTCTGAGGTGGCGGGACTACATGACCAGCACCACCAAGAGTTGGTCGCATACCAGGAATTGGGCCAGGCTAGATAGCAAAAATGTTACAGTATTAATCTCTACACTATTTAGTTGCTGTTATTAGCCCCAGTAAAAGATTCTTTGAACAAATATTTTTTTTTTTGCTTACGCGTTAACAAGTTACTGTATGAAGAATTGTAGCAATATGGAACAATTAAAAAGGTTGTCTGGAAATACAATACTACCTCGCAACGGAAAATAAAGATTGACTAATTCGAGTGTTCTTCCCAAACTCCCGATTGTTTTTTTGTTTAATTATAATGGTACCGACAAAATTTGAATACCGTCTATAACAAAACTCTCAAATAAAGGTTGTTTAAAGAGCGGATGATAATATAAATTTGTTTGATAAAAAAAAGCAAAAGTTGAGAAATTAGATGATGTTTCTTTTAAATAACAATAATAATAATAATAATATGTTTATTTGATGCACATATAGTACCTCTTTAGAGTTATTACAAGACGACTTCGTCATAATAAAAATACATATTGAGGTGGTCTGGAACGTATAAACAAGTTATAATTTTTCATCATGATAATTATAAATAAATTAAATGAAAGCACCCATGAACCCTACACAAAATACACAGTACTTGCATATAAATACAAATCAAAACTCTTCTTGGAAAGTATGAAGTTTTTAACTTTTTTTGATGATAACTATAACTTTTTCCGAATGAATTTAACTATAAAACCCTGTGAGATTACAAATACACAAATACAAATTCATAGTTCATTAAATATTGATAATAAGTACTCTTTAAAAGACATGCCAAATAAACAGTATTCATTCTATTATAGTGAGTAATAATATGCAATGCAGGTGAATTTTCACGTGGATAAGTGTTATAATGAAGAACCAAAACGGGCAATAAGCTCGTGAACTGATTCTAGCTACAAGAATTTTAAGTCTAACTAAAAGACATGCACCGTTTATGTTATCATTACAACAAATTAAATAGGAATATAAGTCCAGCAATTGTCTTCTTTTTTTAAGTGAACATATTCCAGTTTATTGGAGTGTGTCGCATATCAAATGTTCGAAATACCATCCACCGGTATTTCGAACCTAGTCAATAACCAAAACTATGGCACGTTCATTTTGTACAATGCGAATGTCGGCCTTTCGGGACTAATTCATAACTAATTCTGTTTTTCAAATCTTCTAAATTTTGTAGACTATCAACACAGACTTTTGATTTTAAATACTCTCACAATGTATGTATGTATACAGGGATAGGGTCGTTTCCGCCGGTTCGGAAGATTGTGCCTTTGTGAATGGAAATTCTTCAAAATGTTTTTTTTTCTTGTTGTGAGGTGTGATAGTTAAAGAGCTGGTAGCAATTTATAGTTCACATCTATGTGGTTTAAAAAAAATGAAAGCTGAGTTTAGGTTGCGCAGATTTCTTTTAATGAATTTTGAATTTTGCACAAAAACAACTGTCGTAAATTATATCATCGTGCTTGCCTTTGATATGTTGTATTAAAGGTACTGTATTGATCACAAATGTATGGAAGGAGACGACTAGATTGCCGATTTTTCTTTTATAATAAGAACGAACATATAAAAAAACTCAAATATTCAGAGTTTCTATTTTTATTTTAATATTATATTTATTATATTATAGCAATATAATTTTCTGCATCTTCACCATCTGTTGTGGCGGATTCTTCATCCAAAATAGAAAATAATAAAAACATTGGAATGGGCGTCACCATCCCTAAAGAGAGAAGTCCTAATTGACTGACTCATCAAGCAGAGCACTATTCAAATCACAAACACAGTACGTTCCTTTAGTGTGTAGACTCGCAATGGTTTTTGGAAATTTAACCCTTAAGGCTAAAATAGGGGAACCTCGTTTAGGAGTCTCGTAATTTTTTAATTTAGTAATATGAAATTTGGTACTAATATTTCTGGGCTACTGGAATACTGTCGAATTTCGGAACCTGAATGGGAATGGACCATCCTCTTAAAGATTGATGTTCCAAAAATGATGAAATATGTTTTTCCTAAGCTTGCGGAGCTTGTATACGACCTTTCGTGTTATTGATTTAAATATTAAGAAATTGTTTCAGGATTTTTTTTTAATATAACACTAACATTTTAGGGGCGGAATCGTTTTGATTATAACAATATAATAATAATTATATTATTATGATCAGAATATAATAACCATTACCGAGAAGTATACTCGTATAGAGATCCCATGAGATAGGAAAAAATGTAAGTAGGCGAAAAACACGATTACGGATCAAATCAAGGCAGAGTTAAAAAAATATGGCTAACGGCGGATGAAACAACGGATGGAAGAAATGTGTTAAATGTATTAGTGCGCACATTAAAAAGCGATATGGCATCTGTGCCTCTTCTTTTACGTAGTACAATATTACAGAAGACAAACGCGGAAACAATAGTAGAAACTCTAATAAATACCTTTGGAAGTTCAATACATCGGTAACCCAACTTGTAATGTTGGTTACAGATGGGGTTTCAAATATGGGTAAAGCTGGAAAGTTACTAAAACAATCTCATCCTCAATTGCTTCATGTAACCTGTTTGCTCCATGCATGTAATCTTGCAGCTGAATTTATTAGAAACAGTTACCCGAAAGTAGATCAATTCAATAGTTTCTACCAAAAACGTTTTTATTAAATCTCCAAAACGCATTCGTGAATTTAAACAGGTTTGTCCGGGCATTCCTCTGCCACCACAGCTGGTATTAACAAGATGGGGAACGTGGCTTAAAGCTGTTTTATATTATGCAAAAGAAAAAAGCTCAAGCAATTTCAGTAAGTCAGCGGCTGGTTTCAAATACCGAAATCCACACTCAAATAGAGCAAATTTCCGAAAATTATTCAATTCTTTTAGATATAATTTCTAAATTAGAGAACTAAATATAGTAGATGACCCCAAAGCCTCCTTAGGAGTTCTAACAGGTAGGAAGGTAACAACCGATAATTTATGTGCGGTTATAAATAAAAAATCCCGATTTTCAAACTATAGTGCGTATAGACAAGAGTTCAAGTGGAAACCAAGAGTATGAATGTAATGCGAACGATCTTTTTAAATTCGCGACATCACATCATTAGGCGCAGAACGCACAAATATGTATTTACATATTTTCACCTCGCCGTAGGGGTATGACTGAGTCATCAATGGAAACCATGCTAATGATACAATACTACAGCGAATTTTTGCTTCAGTCTACATCAACAACACAATTAAACTAAAATGGTAAGTAAATACATACATTACTTTTAATATTGATAGTAACCGAGCCGTACGCTACTGCGAAAGCGCTCGTTTTTGCAGGCTTACATAGGACTGCATAAAAACATCTGCAGGTTCAGTAATTTCTTAAAATAAGTAATAACGTCAATAAATCACTCTCTCCTTAATTTAACTAGCTCTGTATGTAGGAATGCGACAACTATGTTTATTGGGAATATTTTAAAATACAAAAGAAAGATTTCTTACTATTTTACTTCGAGTACTGCGACAGCCTTACAAATGCTTATTGTATTTAAATTGCGTTGAAACAGATATATTTTCCAGTAAAGTTGAAGTCGGTGCTTCCCCGATAGATTCTGGTTTGCTTTCGCTTAAAATCCTAGGATCAGTTGTTAAAATAGTTAATACGCTGAAAAATAGCGTTACATTGTTGAAATTAATTTCTCCTATTTTCGCTTGCTGCTTGAAATGTTGAAACTAATTTTATTACAAAGAATATTCATGAATATATGTAATAATAAATTATTCAATTCAGAAACATCTAGATGGACGAGGAACAAACCTAGCCATACTAGCGCTTGATCTACTGCCAATTTTTAACTTTACGTGGGCTCTCTATATACGTATATTCTTTTCTAATGCGTAGGATACGCATACGATACGGTGAATGTTGTACATCACCCTAATAAAAATGAGTAGAATTTAAAAAAAATCAAATTATTCGTAGACAGGTAAATTTCAAAACTTTCTTCTGACTACGTATTATACCGCCGCGCTTTACATATAGTCTACGTAAAAGGGATCATTTTAATGTAGACCTTCATATACTAAAAATATTAATTTTAGAAATACAAAAATAACCCATATACATTAAGCACTCATTACGCAATATATAGAACTAGATGCTATTTCCAGCTCGTGCTTCCGATGTCTACGTTTCAATAAATAGCAGTTTTTACGGACGTATACCCAGATAATTAAATTTTTCTCTTCCGTTTATTTCCGTTGCATTAGATCAGTTCCAAGGTTAACATTATGTCAATACACATATGTTAGTATTCTATTGCCAAGTTGGTATCGCGGCTTATTATTTAATGCTTGAAAATTTGTTTATTGAAAGAACATTTTTCTCTCTGTATATTCTACATCGCTTATACAAGGAATATTTTCCAATTTTAAGTCTATTTTTAAGAGGAAGTGGTAGGCGTTCCTAAACGAAAAAAATAATGTGTGAGTGACTTACGTCTATTTTCCTTGTAAATTCTGTATATTCATTCTTCTTCTGTTTGAATTCTAATTATACAGGGTGTTTCACTGACAAGGAATTCCTCTATAAGTCGTAAACACCAACAGATAGGAAAACAAGTTTACATAAATTGTTGTAGGATTATAATTTGTTTGTAACGTAAAATTATCGGCATTTGTATAGGGTGTTTCGTAACCTCGATACAATCTTTGTATTCTTAAATGCATTACCCCCATTTTTAAAAGTACCAGCAAATTTTGATCAACCTAAACTCCTTAATTTCCGAGATATCTTTGATTTCCTAAAAATTACGTAACTTACATCGTTTGAGTCTCTTATAATAATAAGCGAACTACATGCACTATCACTTTCTCACTAAAGTTTAAACTCAGTCAACTTCAATTGGGCATATATCAGTTTTTTAAATAAAACATCCAGCATACGTTTACATAATTGAATTCCTGTTAAGGGATTTTTCATTATTTCGGTAAAAAAAATCAGGTTCAGTTAAATTATTTAATTACGAGCCGGTGCTGACGTATTTATGTCTGTACTTTCATCGAAGATTAATGAATCTAACTTGTTACATCTAATTCTGCTATGAACCTAGGAATAATGGATAATAACTTTCGTTTCAAAATGTACATCTCACCGCATACAGCAGACTAAAACTGCTTAGGGCGCTTTTGTGACTTCGTCATGTGTGAAGTTTCTGCACTCTCTTTCGTTCATAAATATACAGCCCTTTTTGAATGTTGCTGAAAGAAATCGGGTACAGAGACTTTAGAATACATGGATGAGATTCATTCTTTGTGTCAGAAAGTATGAAAAAAATTCCCATAAATTTGTAGAATTCAGTGGCTAACCACGCAAAACTGTAAAAAAAAGTAGAAGCTCTAAAGCTTTATCATAAATTAATTGTAATCAAAATACTTCCATACCTCTTCGATAAGATACGCTTCATACAACATTAATATTAGGAGTAGGGGTCTCATTACTACGCCACCGTAGGATTTGTCGGCCAATCTTAAAATATTGGATGTGTGACCATTCGAATGTGCACTGTTACGATATGTGTTCTTTACTTAACCTCGAACCAACAGTCAAAGATCGTCAATATCAGTATGTTTCCATTGCAAATAGCTCTCTCTAGGTTAAAATTTTGAATTTGTAAATAAATCCAGTTTTGAACTATCGAATAACCGTGTGTTAAAATTGTCGCTCTTCTAAGTTTAAACAGTTTTAGCCACGTATTATAAAAATGATGCTCTTCCATATCTTCGATATACTTTTTCAACCCGCTGTGCGACGAGACCTTCACGTTCTCCCTACTTATAAATCTATCAAGCATGTCTTCAATATCACGGGTTAAAGAATCAGTAAATGACTGCACTCTCCACATACATTAATTGTTCGAAAGAGTTTTCCGAGGCAAATGCAACGTGGGGTTGCCGAGATCCCTACGACGTTTTTTTCGCAAGGTTATGATCAATAGACGATTTCCATTTCACTACTACCCTCAGTGGAGGCAAGTACGATTTGCAGGTTATTTACCTTGGTTATATCTCTTGTGACATAAATAACCATTTCGCTTAAGTAATTTTCATGCTACTAGAAATGTTCAAATGATCATCATCATCATCAAACTATGCGGAAAAAATCGTAGAAAGCTCGGCGATCCCGCGTTGTCTTCACATCGGAAAAATTTTTCCAAAGAAAGCTTTAGCGAATCCCACATGCCATTGAACATTTTTTGGCCCTTCGCTCTCCCGTTCTCCGAGGGCACAGAAGAGCGCGTTTTTGTGGTTAGATAATAGACCCTTCGATCTCTTTGTATCTTTATAAATTTCAGTCTTATACTTCAAACCAGTCCAAAGCTATTTTGGTAGCCCAAGACAAGAAAACGTAGATAGAATAAATACCTTTGTATGTGGCACAGTATATAATTCAAGATTATTTTGGAATGTAGAAAGCCTTTAATAGAGGAAACATCGACTTTAAGTTATACGGAAGGATTGTAATAGTGTTTAAAGTCTGTGACCTCAGAGTCATCTCCATACGCACAATTCAATGTTACTTTGCATCATTTAAGCGCTCAATAAACCTAGTGTTTATTACAGCTATATCATTTGATAATTACTCGACCTATTGCAGATTTTACTACGAAACTTTACAGTAATTATTTGCTTGAAAAAGTTATCCAGACTCGAGATTTCGTATAATCAGATGTTTTGGATAAAGGATCTGTACCCGAAGTTCTGGATAGCGAATCCGAATGATCGCAAAATGGATCCAGATGCAAAGTTTTGGATAACAACTTTAGCTAAAATTGTTGATGTATTGTGAAAACATTTATGTAACTAAAACGTTTTCTTCGAAGAAGCTAAATATTTATGTAATTACAAATAAAATAAATTCTTAGCTTAGGTTAAATTAACTTTCAATTGCACTATATTTAACTTTGTTCCGTTCCGTAACATGTAGCCTCTTAATCAAGATTGCGAATATGTGGGCTTCTCGAATAACACAGCAGTACATAGAAACTCCGAAGTTCTGGAATCTAAATTGCAAATGAACGCAATATATTTTCAGGGAGCTTTAATGGGAATAAAAGGTACGTTTCTAATGCATTTTCAAACGACAATATTCAAGGATTTATTTAAAATACTTTGTAGTTGCTATTAAGGCAGTAGAAATTTGAATGAGCAAATTATCACGGTAAATGTTATCGTTTATATAGCCGAGACTAATTAATTTATGTTATAGAATGGTGAAAAGGATGCCCAGAGAGAATAATGGAAGCGATGCAGAGTATTTATTATTATTTGTATATTTATATTTTCTGTTTTATTTCATTCTACTTTTAATGTTATTAGGTTTTTTTATCATTTACTTTCAATTGAAGATGTAGAGAAAAAAGTTAGTTACAATATAGAAAGCAGTAATAATGATTAACTTACCCTGCCTTCCACAATTTTTGGTGCTCTTTTGGACGAACCGCTAGGCCTTGGTATAGCACTTCCTCGCTCTCGAAACGCTGGATGAATGATATCCGGCCTCATGTGTGGCGGTCTTTCCTGTCGAACGTCTAAAATTCGAGATACACAAAACTATAAAGCGGTAAGTTTAAACCAACTAGAAACGAGATGAGAACCGTTTATGAAATGAAGACATGACGTAACTAAAATGCGTAACATTACCTAGACGCAATAAACAGGAGATGAATATTTAGAGAAGCTGTAATTTGCTTAATACGATTGTTGTTCTAGGACGCAGAAACAATATTGCTTATCTATTGTTAGACCTGAAGCATTTTATCTACTGATCGTGTTGTTTTCCAAACAATGAAACGTTATATTAGTACAGTAAAACGATAACTTATGTCTTGGGCTGAACAGAACATATCAGAAAATGCATAAAAACAATAACTAAAACAAAGTAATGCCAAAATAGCTTCCCCATGGTATTAATGGGATCATTTACGGTAAACGCAATGCAAGGAAATATCTGGCTCGTAGTTTCGAAATGTTTACTGCATTAACAGTGAGGCAACAGCGGTACAAGGTACAGTTAAAATACCTTCGGAACCACGTTGATGACCCCGGGTAGGTAGAAATATGTCCGCGGGTGGTGCATTTTTTCTCTCCTTGCATTGCGTTTGCCGTAAATGATTCCATGATCAATACCATGAGCATAATTGTTTTTGGTTACCTTTATTTATGATTTAAATGAGACAAGTGATTGAAATGCTTTAGATAAGCAACCGTTTTTAGTTTAAAGCAGCATAGTCTAATTTATTTATCTTTATGTTAACATTTTTATGTGAATAAAATCCAATTTATCTAAAATAATTATACATGAAGTTTTTTCTATTTTGCTGAAATATTCCTTTGATGAGGAATTCTGGAAATTAAGCTTAGATAGTTTCTTTCAAAATTATTTTCTTTTAACTATATTATTATATATATATTATATATATTAACTTTATATTCTACAGATTTTGGTGTGAAAAAATAAAAGGCACCCTAGGAGTGTTGTAGTAGAAATGGGCGACTACTATTAGTTAAAAATTAGTAAATGGCACTATTAGGAACACTGCAAAGAGTATCCAATATCTTTTTATTTAATTCATCTTTTACCAACATTTAAATCGTTCTTAGGTGTTTGGGAACTGCTTACTGGGAGAAAATGTTACAAAATTAGTTCAAACAGTTAGTACGATTAGTAGTTATTAGTACCACATACTGGACCTTGCTTGCAAAACTAGCAGACAGTCGTGCCCACAGGTTCATCTCTATTGTCTCCATTCTTTGTCACACCGGTAGCGAGTACCGAAGCACAATTGTAAAGTGGGAAGTCATATCTGCTAGATTTACTTGCGAAATATAGTGTATGCGGATAAAATATAAAGAAAGACACAAAACGTATTGTCAGTACTATTTCACACAAAACTCCATCTTACTAGAAGTAAAATTCACAGTGATTCTATGTGGGACACCTAATCTCCAGGGGGCGACGCCGTAATGATACTTGAGGCAAAGCGATCCGTTTAAGGATCTCACCTCGCTTAAAATTTGCTTGATAGATCGTCCGAGACGGATTTGTTGTTGCAGGACGGCCGATATATCAATACCGCAGGTATGCTGGATCTCTGCTTTGCATCTGATGATGATCTCTTTACCGGAAAGCGGCTTATCATCTGTCTGGTGAATTATGCTCTTACATAATTCCGACATGATTTTTATGGTGTTGATATCGATTTCCGAAAAAACGTCACAACATCCTGCACCAAATGAGAATACGTATTACAGATAAATAATAATTCTGCAGTCGTGATAACCACTGGTGATAGTTACATTGATGTTAGACTAGTTTATCACTACTCTAATACTATGTTGCAAAAGTAAAGCATGAAGTGTACGTTTCTGTTTATATTTATTTTTCTAATGTAAGAATGTTAATGATTTTCATATTTTTGTAGTATTTCCATTCATTTTTATTAAATAAATTGATACTACTTTTCAAAGACAGATTCAATACTACATACAGGGTTAATACAATTTCACGGAACGGTCGAATAAGTTTGTTGTTTGGGAAGTGTTTTTTTGAAATTTGATATGGATAAAAAGATGACGATTTTTTTCATATTTGTTCCCTTCCGGTTTGACAGGAAATGCTTTCTACTAATTTATATATTGTTATGATTTCGGAAGCACAATAAGAAACTACTTTCAGAAGTATCAACAAATTAATTTTTATTAATAGAAACGCAATACAAAAAATAAAAAAAAAACTACCAAATGATGAAAAATCAAGATGTCTTTCAAAACAATTTGTTGCAACTTGTGAGATTGATGTCACAAGCTATTGGTGTTACTATCTTTTGGTTTTGTTGATTAAGTAAAACTTACAGAATCTAAACGAGTTGACATCTTAATGACTCGTGGATATGGTAACCGTCAGCGTTCTTGTCAAGATATTCGCACTTTGTTTAATAGTGATTATTTGGATCGCTACATCAATAAAAGTACGGGGTAATGAACAACTTAAAAGTACGATGCATCTCGCTTACAAGGGAAGTATGGGTGTTAGACGCCGATTTCAATGAGACTGCGTCAATTTGTAGACCCCACCGAGTGTTGCTCACCGGCGCCCTCCGTTGCTGCAGAGATGCTTATTTATCTAGGGGGTGCAACCCACCCTTCAAAATCACCTTAAATTAAATAATGTTTAAACGGTTAAAGGCGGTTAAAAAAAGTTTTAATGGTAGACTGACATCATTTACGGAGCTCTTTCGATTGATATAGGTATTCATATACAGGGTGTTACAATAAAGACGCAACAGCGTATGTTATGCTTATTTGTTCGAATTGTAGGAAATGATTGTTACGGCTGTATTTGTTATCAAAGACTGTATACAGAAGTGGTTTTGATATTTGTACAGGATGTCCACAAAATGATGAAATTTTAAATACTTGCTTATTTTAACGAGATACGCTCGATATCATTACGGGGTTGCATTGTACGTTGATCTACCAAAAAGTGGACCTCCAGAACACCAACCGATTAAGACACCAGTGTGAATGTTTTACAGTTCAAGAAAATAATCTCTCCAAAAAATCTGCCCACATACTATTCATAACTTGACTGAAAATAATCTAAATCGCAGACTATATTTTTGTGAGTTAACAACAGAATTCGTTAGAGAAGATCCTAATTTTGTGAATCGAATAGTCTTTCCTGAAGAAGCAACATTTTATCTTAGGGGTACTGTTAACAACACATTCACTGGTCAACTGAAAACACTCATTAGATCACTGAAGTCAATACATAGCATCCTTAAGAAGTGAATGTGTGGACTCGTTTGGTTGGAAACAACATAATTGGATCATATTTCGAGAAAGATATTTAAAAAGAGAAAATTTAAATAGCGGGGGTTACTTAAATTTATGGAAGGACGATATTATGCCATCACTTACAGTTCTCTTTTTAAATCCAACCAGATCTAATCATCTAAACGACAATGTTCGGTTTCAACAGGATGGAACTTTGTATGTAATGTTCGTGAATATTTGAACGAAATATTTCCTGAACGCTGTATAGAACGCAAAGAGAACGCTAGTCCGTTCTCCTAACCTATAGCCAGTAGATTTTTTATTGTAGGGTTACTTGAAATATCAATTGTATAAAAAATAACCAACCTCGATAGAAACTAAGAAAGAAATTCATAAAACTCCCCTTTCATAGCATATTAAAAGGCGTGAGTAAGTTTTTGAAGGGTCAAGATATCCTAAAGATAAACCGAAAGTGGAAGAAAAGCCTATATTGGTTAAACGGAAAGAGCGATAGGCACTAGATTGAAAGAACATATAAGGAGTTATTGCTACGGAAGATGGGACTCGTCAACAACATATAAATGAAACCGGGCATAATATTAAATTAGAAAACTTGAAACTGATTAAGAATGTAACTTCGCCGAGGGAATTAGATGCGTGCGAGACGGTTTACATAAAAAGTAACAAAAATCTGATGAACAGAGGGAACGGACCGTTATCGCACTCTGTTCTTTTTGACCTCTTGCAGTAAGGCTGGCACATGGTTTATATTTTGGGTTATAAAAGAGATCTTTCCGTTTATCTGTCCATGTTTTTCACATGTCATAGTTTTAAGGCATGTAGGGGGTAGAAATAGGCACTTGTAAACAATATTTTTTCTTGGAAGTAGGGATAGTGCATGCATGTTAGTTTTAGAAGTTTCTCACATCATTCGGTTACCGGTTGATGATGTGGACCATTCGTGTTCTCGAAACGGTCTGATATTATATAATTAATTAAACTTATGTGGTGCGGAGGTTGCTGATACTTATGTGTTGTTTACCATAGTCCACAGTCCTTGCTATCATTATTGAAAGAAGGTGTTTATATGTATTTGAAGACATGCTTTTAGAGTCTGATTGAAGTATCAACTGCTCTCTTTGCTTCTGCTATGATAATATTCAATCGAGGCAAATGTTAAATTTAGTAACATGCATTTGATTGTATAATAACTAGAAAGTATCGATTGTTGTAGTAGCTTATCATGTAGTACCACTTTAAGCAGAGTAAATATATTATCAAGTAAAATTTGTCGTCAACAACATGTTGTTATCTTCATGTAATTATAGAAATTTCATCGAAATTCTTCTAAAATGTTACCTAGTGTTTATTCCCGGGAAATTGGTAGGCAATATTATGTACATGTAACTCTTTATTTGACGGTGTACATTAATAAAGTATATTATACATAAAAGTATGCATGTACTTTGCTGAGGCAAAACCACAAGTTAAAATACTACAGTAATGGTTCTTTTTTACCGGGAAGTGTGTATACACCCAGTCAGTATACAGACAACTTATTCTTTTACACAATTTATTTTAACGCAAGTAAATACAAGCTTCGCGTGACTAGGAAGATGTTATCGTTTACCAATAGCGATAAACATGGAAAATAGCTTTTGTAGCGACGAAATGTCGTGACCTACACTTCGTTGAGGCACCAAAATTAAAGCCAGCGTGCTTCCCCCCCAATATTTAATAAAAATAAAACATTGTTTTCGTAATAGGGTTATTCGAAGAAATAGAATGTTTAGAACTACAGTCGTTGGTGTTTGATTTCCACCCACTGCGAAAAACATGCTTTCTTGCATTCTTGGTTAAATGTAAGTTTAATAATGATGCATATTTTTGTTTCCCCATTTCGTTGTTGTTTCTGACATGACACAATTTTTCAATATTTGTGCGTTGATTTGATCAAAAGTTCTTAGGATAATAATAATTAAAATTTAACGGCTCGGTGACAGAAGATTCTACACCTGACTATGGCAGACTAAGTCGCTGTAGGTTCGAACCCCACCAAAGTAAGTAGTAGATTTTTCTGGTGGAACTGGTAGGTTGGGAAATAATTAACTGCGCTTCTCCCTTTACGACGAAGGGGTGATAATAATAAAGCCATGGTACATCCTATACACACCATTTACATACTAAAAGGTTCCTGGGGTTATAGCAAGGTTTAAAAGTTATGTACTCCGTTGGGACAAAAATAATTTAGGTAGATATAGTCACTAAAGCTATAAAATTGCAGATTCCAAATACCACAGACTTATCACTATGTTGAAGTGTTTCAAAAACAAGAATAAATGCATTTATTCAACATAGTCTACACTTACAAATGCTTACTTTAAAGAAATCTTAATCGGACATATGCAATGAATAATTAAGAATAAACCGAAGAGAGGTTTGCCGTCAAGGCTGGAGGCTCTTGGACTGAATTTTAGTATCTTAATCTGCATTAATACAACCTATACAAATTGGAAGCAAAAATAATAATGGTAGAGGGGTGAGAGAGTATACCTGAACGCCACAACGCATTTAGTCCATTACACTGTCCTCTTAACTGAACACACTGCTCCACAGTGCTCAAATGATTGCATATGCATTCAAGTGGTCAGTCACCTATTCAAATACATGCTTGCATAGCCAATACGTGCTTGGCTACAAGATCTGAGTGGCCCTCACCTTACTAACACTGCCATACTTTGAAATTTGTAGTAAGCGAAACTTTATAAAGTATATTACCCGCAGTGATGAAGATTTGAACATTTTATTAAATCATCTTCTTCTCTAAGTCTTTGAAGACCCCAAAAGATCATCTATATAACGAAGGTCGGGTAAGCGAACCTTTTGGAAAATACGAATTACAAGAGGAAAAGCTTTTGCATGTAATCTGGATATGTGAGGAGCTAAAGTGGTATGGTAAATCTAGTGGAGCCTTCGAAAATACTTAAATATCGCATAGGCAAGATGATGGCCTTTATAGAGGATACTAAGCTGCTTGAGTGGAAATGAGAGTTGATATAAAGAGCATTAAGCCATGTGTCTAGACTAATGGTGGTCAACCCAAAGTATGAGTGAATAAAAAAAGCGCCTGGAAACAATAACTAAAAAATAATGCTAATTGCATGAGGAGCTATATTAGCATTATTTTTGATTAAACATTAATATATTCGTTAATTGTTCAAAATATGTGTCTTATATTGCTACGAATATATTAGTCTCTTTTTCAATATTACCACAAAAAGAAAGAAATAGAAAGAAGATGATTTGTAAGAATCTCGGAACCTTTAATGGAACGGGTAATGCGTAAACAACATTCACGCGGAACAACGCGAATATGCCCCGGTACTGATTGTGAGAGAAAACAATTTGGCAAGCTGCATGTGAAGCGGGAAATACAAAACCGAGTGCCTCAATTTAAAGTGCTTTCCAATTGAAAAAGTAGAATCTGAACAATATCGAGTAGCGCCATGAAAATTTATCAGCGACTATAGTTCACTGTGGATTGTTAACTTACAAGGAAAGGCGCTCAACCCGCAAATTTAAAATTTAATGAAACTTGGGGTATTTGTAAACCCCATTGGACTGCGTAAATTATTGGTTTCTGTTTCTGCTGAAAGATGGTTTTGAGGGTGAAATCAGGTTTTGAAAATCGGCGGTTTCTCCATTTCTCGTTAATTATTTCCTATAAGGTGTTTATAAACATTATTGGTACATATGGGGATCAAAATATACTAAACTTGATACTTAATAGACGTGAGCAAGTTTGTATGGAAATTATAATAATGAATTGAAAACTTCATTGGCATCTTCTTTTGTAGAAGACGTAAATTCAAAATTGGAAAAGTATAGAGTGCAAAATGTCTGTAACAATTTAACACGTACACGCTCTGCGTCACGAAAAAAAAAGGGAATTTATACAAAAAGTGGAGCTGTCTGGAGCTGTGAAAAACCGAGTTACTTAATCAAACGATGAAAGGCGATGGAATAAATTTCATATTTCGACTATTTTAGTAGCTGTTTAAATAACGAAGTTGTTACAGTTTTTATTGGTAATTTTTTATTTATCATAAGTTTGATTTCCCATCTAATAATTGAAAAATATACAGGCTGTTTAACTAAAAAGATGTAAGCAATTGAAGTTAGAGTTGAAATCCGATATGCCATTGTTTTTTTTTTTCTTAACGGATCATTGTGATCAGCGAAAAAATCACCGTATCTTTGGATGATTTAACCATCATTATAGCTACAAGAATAACAAAGTTAGCAATAGTGGTCTAATAACTTTGAACAATCTGTATAATAATTTAAAGTGTATATGTTTTTCATTAGCTTTAGCTGAAGTCAGGTTTAATATTAAATACCGGAATATTCAGTTAATGTGATTATCAATGTTTACCCAATATTATGAAATATAGCAGTGTTTATGTTCAATTAAGTAAGAAACAGAAACAACAAAATGACATTCCAAACAGTTAGTTACACATTAGGCGGCACGCAATACCATATGTTTAAAATTATTCCCGATACCTCGCCAAAATTAAACCTTGGCATACATACATTTTGGTCTGTAAATAAAATTTATTTGAAATTGCATGTATTTTTCAGCAAGTTTAAAGTTTACAATACGATGTAAATTTTGAAAAATCTTCACGAGGATTCATAGAGTCTGACTGGTATGTACACGTAATTTATATAGGCGTATTGAACATTATTTCAAAACTAAGGATAAGCAACACATAGCTATTTTTAATTTTTGTAGACCTTACGTTCCATTGAATCTAAACTTAATAGCCGAACTAGTCAACGTTTTATTTATAAAGTATTTTATTTATAAATTATGTTAAATGCAACATCAGTCGATAAAATAATAACATAATGTGCTTTGAGGGAAATCAAATTATGACATTTGTTAAGTTGTAGCGTTACGCCACTTCTAAATAATTAAAGATTTTATTTAAATTCCTTTGATCGCTTCATATCCGACATACATTGCAATTTGCACTATGTTCAAGCTCCTGTATTATGCCCTGCAAACCTGATAAAAAAATCAGGTTTGCAGGGCTTAATTTGAGAACACATAACAAATGGCAAAAATTACTCACGTGTTTCATAGTGCTAAATTTATGAAAGTTTGCAGACTGCTTTCTTTAATAATTTTACCTGAACATGTACAGCACGTTTTTATTATAAAGGTGTAGGCAAAGAATGCGGTTATTTTTAATTGAGCAACATACATTTAATTGCCAATTCTTCTTTAATTAATATAATGGGGATTATAGGCTGTCCAAAACTGAATGTTTTTCATAAATTTTGGCTGATGGTTAAAATTCCTGGTCACCAATAATTTTGACACACGACGAGTATTTATAACAGGCTTTTGAATTTTACAAAACTGTTTGTATAATTGTGAATAATTGCTGAAGTATTCTAAAACTTAGCCCCCTCGAACAAAATAAGTCTGCAAATTAACAAATTTAGAATTTGCTTTGTTTTTGATATACGGCTAACGTGACTTCATTCTGTAACATCCAGAACATTTCTTTCTTTGAAAATATATAGCAATTTTTTCTTACTGGGAAACTTTTTATTTTATTTGCAATATCTTGCAGTTGAAAAAAAGATTGGATTTCATTTTCTTTTGTAATAATCCAAATTTATTAAATGGTTTTAATCCCATTTTCTCTTTACACAGGTATTGTTTTTATTTCCCAAGTAACACTCGAATTCAAGGCTAGTTTTATTTCTAAGGATAAAATAAATCATCATACGTATGTACAATGCAAGTCCATTTATCTCACAACAAAAATTTGAAGGTAATCCCTGAGCAATTTAGAGAGAAAAGATTCAAATAAAAATATTCGGACATAAGATTTTTGCGAAATATCTGTTTTTTTAGCGGCTTCTGAACACCTTACACCTTACATGCCAGACAAGTGATAAAATGTTTCTTGGACATTTCAACAATGCATCGAAAGATTTTTTGTTAGTATGTGTTTTTTGTTCCAGGCCGATTTTGTTTTTCTGCCATTTGTTTTAATATTTAATAGGTGTGATAACAATTTATCATGGGGCATCTAACATCGCAACACCTCATTTTATTAAAATAAGTGTTAAATTGTGAATAAGCAAAGAAAATTATGTTTGCTATACATGTCAACCATTTAGCGTGTAATGAATAATTTTGAAAATTTGCATGTACTAGGAGATAAAGCAAAGTTTGGGCGAGAACGTAGCTAACGTATGTACATGTTAGAAAATATTGATGCGGTGAGCCAGACCGTTTGTGATCGTCCGGGCACCTCTCATCGACGCCGTGCACCTCTCATCGACGCCATGCACAAGAATCCCTCATGTTTGTTAAAAAAAATCTCAAAACAGATTTGCATTTATTTCCGTTAATAACCGTCATTGGGGTATTGAAAATCCTCATTTGATACACTAACGACGATTATGCCCTTGTACGATGCGCCATTTAGGGCGGGCATTGGGCCATCTTTCTGAGGATAGTATAGGTCAGCGGTCGGCAACCTTCTTAACAAATGGATTATCGATAAAAGGGGTACTGTAACTGTATGAAAGCCCGATATTGTTCCACGATCCATTTTTCAAAATGTGCGACCCAGCGGGTCCCGTCCGTTACTGCAGGTGATGCTGTAACTGTTACTGGTACTCGTTACCGTGACATGTTAGAAAAATTTGTTGTGTTCAAATCGAATCAATTGAGATTGCAACACATGTGGTTCCAACAGGACGGTGTCATATCACATACACAGCTCCTGCTACGATGTAAATTTTGCGAGAAACATTTTCCGGCCACTTCACCGACATCATTTTTCATCAAACGTTAAAAACCATGGAAACAAATTAATATTAAATTATAAATTATAATTTTTTTTTCACTTAAAAGTTATTTAAAAAAAAAGTCGGCCTAGAACAAAAAATGCACCCTGTCTGTAAGATAATTTCCCCTCTTTGTAGATCCACTCTTTTATACAGTACTATGAATGATATTGACTTATTCTATTTAAGCCTGTGGGGATTCAAATTATCTGTGACGCATCGATATCGCACTTTATTATCTTAGTGTTTCCTCTTTCTTTTCTCCCTTTCCTTTTCACACGTAGGTTCTAACTCAATTTCCTTTTTCCTTTTAAATGCACAATTGCACGTTACGTAAATGCATTGTAATATTTGCATATATGTTGTGGAAGTACCTTTGGATTCAATTGTTTGCTTTCGTAATTTAAATAAATTAAATAAATACTAAAATGGAATATTAATTGTAGTTTATACGGCAATGAAATGTGGGACATTAAAAAATTTGATCATTTATATTGATTGTTCTTTTGTTATGGACATTCACTGGCAATTAATCACGACTAAGCTTCAATATGCCAGTAAAATCTTGAAATTTCCTATTATTTCTGAATATATTTTTCCATATCATCTTAGCATAATTTTCTTTGTATCATTATTTCAATATTCATTGCATTGCTCTCTTGAAATTCAGTGTCTAGCAGTCTTTTGCCAATTGCACTATACTCCTGCGTACAAGTCCTAATTCGTTCTTTGTGTTAATGAAGTCGAAGATGTTTTATTTTAGTCAGATCAATCAGGTATCCTTTTTTCGTATCCTAACTTAACTAAATTCACATGAATGCCAATAGTCAACATATAAACTAGATCTTACATAGTGCTCTTGCATGATTCGATTAAAAATTTCATTTATTTAAAATTCCAAATAAAATTGAGTAATTACTTTATCTACCTGGAAATTGTATAATTAACCCATTTTTTTTAGATATTTAAATATTTAGAATGTAGGTATTTAAATCACAATATGTTAGGTGAATATGTCTCCCCATCGCGATTTTTAACAGTAAATTGACTGCAATTTTAGTTATTCCAATAATATTTAATTAATGCTTTTCATGTTAACGTTTAAAGCGAACCGTACATTTTGTTTGATTAACCTATTGCTGTTTTCTTCATTAATCTTTAGATAGAAAAGGGTGGAGTCATAAGCTAAATAGGTGAGTTGTGTTCACCTCACAGATTTAGTTAGCACTTAGCTATTTTGCCAATGCATCTCGCATCTTATTTTATTTTATTTTAGTACAATCATCACTTACGGTTTTTATAATGAGTTATAAAAACCGTAAGTGCAATTCTGGAGATTAAGTGGAGTGACATGCTTTATAAAATAATTTTATCGGACTATGTTAACAAATTCGAGATTAACTACTATACTTTCTTCGGACATTTCTCTTTAGGTACATTCTAATGCCTACGTAGTAATGTAAAATAGATTTTCTAATTTTTACATTATTATGATTTGTCAATACATACAGAATTGACATTTTTGATTTATATCAAATTGTATAATACATAACTTCACGAAACTTAAGAAAAGGAGTAATTATTATTCCATAAATGTGATTTACGAACCTGCCATATGCGATATAGAAATGCCATATATTCAAACAAGAACATATTTCTATACAAACTAAAAAAAAAGTGTTTATAAATCTTCCCCGAACATTTCTTACCTGTAGTCTTATCTATTGAGCTCGGTTTTATATGTTGATTGGCGGATCCTACCAACATCGGATAGAAAACCTTCGGCCAAAGGATAGCGAAACATCCGGTAACCACGACGAGGACGAACATGGTTTTTCTTGGCCCAATATCGTTTGACATCTTTGCCGTAGCGGGCTGATGGCCTCCTCCTGGGTGACAGCCAGAACTAGGACTTCTCGTTCGTTCATACATCTTTTTCTTCTTTTACATTAAAGACGGCATAATGCGAAAACAAAACAAGCGATTAGTTACCCTACCTACTGCAAAAGATACGAAAGCACGCAACACACAAACACAGCAAAGTTCTTCTGGAAACAGTTTGATCTGACGCACTCCGGTTGAGCTAGAAATATATATATTGATGACGGAAAACTCGGAAAACGATGCGCCTCGTACGCCTGTCCCCGTAGGACGTAGGAAAGTCAACGCCGGTGTCGACGCCGAAATATAGACAGTGGCGTACATTTGGAAGACGATAGAAATGTGCAGCTAAGTTGGGCGATATCTGCCCTGGAGAACGAAACGTGACAATTAATAAAATATAATTGAATACTTCATTTATTCAATCAGTTGTACAAAATATTGAACATGTCAAGGGGCAAATAAATATAAATCTAAATAGAATAAGACCAAAACATATTGTATAGGATAGATTCAGAGAAAGCGTTTTTTAACTGAATTATTTTTTGGGGTCGGTAGGTCCTGGACACCTTTTCGGCAGTTTAAATAAGAATAAATAGCAAGCATGGATAATAAATTAATAGAAGAAGAACTAATCTCAAACTTTGACGTTAAGGGAACTCTGGCAAAACTTGAATTAACCTTAGTCCTGGAATAAAATTTAAACAGTAAAACAATGCATTTGTTTGGAAAATGAAACATTTAGTCAAATACCTCTTCACTCAACGGCGTGTGCGAATTTTTTAGCCAATCTTGACAGAAACTTGGTATAACTATTCAAAGGTAATAACTTATTATAATTTTGTTATTTTTGCTTAAAGTTTTTGAAGACTTCATTATTGCCGCAAAGTGGAAATTGCAGCCAGTTGAGCAAATTCGACAGAGGTCGAATTATTGGCTTGCGCGAGGGTGGGTCAATCATGGACTACGGAAGACCAGGACAGCCGCCGAAGAGGAACCGGGGTCGAAGAAGAATTAACAAGGTGCAGGACCGACACTAAAAGACGAATTCTCCAGTATCAATTTAATTGCTAATCTGTGGTTGGCTAATGAAGGTCGTTCTGTGACCTTCCAAATCGTCAAAGAACAAAGTTACTACGTACTTTTTTTCGCCTTCAGCTTTATAATTTTTCCCAAAAAAGTTACTGTCTGTTTCAGCTGACTAACATTAGTGGACTGGAAACCATGATGACAATTGGCAATGATTTTGTGTTATTGTAAAAATTGAATCTGCTATATGCGACTCACTCAAAACTGTTGCTTGTTACATTTATACGACATGATAAAACAGATACGATTGAGCTAATCTTCAAGTCATTAACAATAAACTAAAACTCTTTTTGTGAGATATAAACAGCTTAAATAGATTGTCCTTACAATTATACCTTTCTTGACGCAATTCATTTGAAGATTCAAACGTAAAGATTCGAACATGCACCTTGAAATGTGATCAAAAGGTCGTGATAAAATTTTTAGCAACAAGGAACTACAGTTCATCATTAGATAAATAATATATAGGATGTTAAAAAAGAGTTTATTTAAAATGTTATAATAATGATAGTTCCTTATTGACAATACAAAAAACAAAATTCTACGTTATAAATGATTTGTTTATACTTCTCCTCAAGACAAGCCAAAAATTCTTGATGAAGCTACTTTACTACATCTAACAAATCTCAATGTAATCCATTAGAAATATTTAAAACAGGTGTTGGGCATGATCATCTTACATTTCCAAAAAATAAATTACACTACTTACGTCGCATTGAAAGACCACTGAAAACAAATCTGACATGCATTTTTTAGTCGCTCTTTGAATTTTTCCCTTCCTTGTTAATCTTAATGAGAACTGAATACTGGCTATAATATAAATGAAAGAACTCGGAAGTACTACAAACAATATCGCGTACTATTTGCTATATACCAAGGTGAAGCTAATGTGATCTTGTTTTTTGCTATAAAATGAAAATATTTTATCAGAGGCGTTACAGTTAGAAAGAACATGTAAAGCAGCAATTTATTTTTTTTATACTATAGTGTCTTAAATCGAATTATTTATTACGCAAATTTACATAACGTTAAACATTTCTCCCAGAAACTACCTAACTCACTGTGCAAGTGCTGTTTTTCCGCCTAGATGTTACAAGTGTTATAGATCCGCTAATTCACAACATTCAACTACTGTTTTACCTTAAGAAAACACATACGCTTGCTTACTATTATGTTTATTGAACAACTGATGTTAACAGGGAACGTGGTTTTAGCAAAGAGGCGCGGTTTTAATCTTAAAACAATGCTCTGTTCTCTTGTACAACACTATGTAGAAGCGATGTTTGCACTGCTGTGGAGTTTTTTTCTCGTAGAGGGTACATACAGTTCGGAAAAAGTTGAGGTTTTTCCCTCGATCGAAAAGATTAGCCGGATGCGCGCGATAAAATTGAGTTGGATATGATAAAATAGAAACTTGTCGGCAAAGGTTCAATGGAAGTTTTACAATGAGGATACATAATCCGGAGTCTCGTGCCTCAGCGTGTTTGATAATATCTGTTTTCATAGTAAAAGGTTTGTGAATATAGAAAGGATTTTACAGTATACAATAAACATCTAAACTAAATGGAATTCACAGAACACTAGTACTAGTTTTCATTAAAATATACTACACTTCCCCTTACTTAGAATATGCTAACAAACTCAATTTGTTAGGAGGCCTGGTAGGCCTAATACTGTTTATTTGAGGATCAGAAATCTCGTTATTCACTTGATCTGGAATAAGATTCTTTTTATATAGTCGTAATAATAAGTGCACTGATTGATTATCTCCTTGGTACTGTTTAATTATTTTACTAGCATGTTCTTTAACAGGTTCATATTTGAACATATTCGATCTCGTTCTGGGTGTTCTTTTGAGGAGCATTTCTGCTGGAGTCTTGCCCTTGGTGGCCTGCGGAGTATTCTTATACGCAAATACACGTTATTCGGTTAATGATTGGAGTTTGGTTGTTGGATGAGTCTCTCTGCTGCTCCATTACATCGAGTATGATATGTGGAGTTTTGAGCTGACGAATGCCATTACTTCTATAGACTTCTTCGAACTCGCCGGAAGCCAATAGTGGTCCATTGTTTAAAACTAGATCCATAATTTGCGAAAGTGTTGCGAAGTTTTGTAAAAGTGGCTTCAGTTGTTGACTTTATTATTTTTGCTTTAATCCATTTAAAATGTGAATTAATCAATATCAAGTAGTTATTGCCCTGCTTTGTTATAAAATTTGTATGGACTCTCTGTAATATTCTGGACAACAAATTCCACTAGGTGATTGGAATTTTCCGATTTCTGACACACATCACATTGCTTTGCCAGACTTTCTAAATCCATATCAATTTGTGGTCACGAAACTAGATTTCGGGCCATTATTTTAGATCTTACAGTTCCAGGGTGCTGCTCTTGTAACATTGTTATTACCTTTGGATACAATTTCGCTGATGTCATCAGCATGGTGTATGTCTGTACCGACTATTTTATTTGATAATTATAATTTGACAAAATTGATGCTCATTGTTGAATTCTAGATGTTAACAAACTGAGTTGTAAAGTCAGCAATTATAGAAAAGTTTCTGCCATGCAAGTACAAACGAAATTTTTTTATTTCAAATATTATGCTAAAGTCTCATTTTCTAACTGTGAATAATTTTTCTCGGTTTTATTTAGAGTTCTAAAAGGAAAATATGTTGGTTGTTCCTAACCATTAATTACGTTTTATTTAATTTAACAAATTGAATATTTAATTTATCTAATCGGTTGTAAAAGATATTGGACATGTCACGAGACAAATATAAACCTAAACAGAATAAAACAAACATATCATATATGATAAATTCAGAGAAAGCGTTTTCTAAAAAGAAAAAATAACGTCGAACTTTGACGTTACGCGACGTCTCTATGATAACGCATCACTCGCGAAGTTTTGAATAATCAAAAGTTGAATTAATCTTAGTCTTGAAGTAACATTTAAACACTAAAACACTTTTGTTTGGAAAATGAAATACTTAGTTAAATACATACAAAAACATTTTTTACAGCCTGATGACCAATTCCACCTATTTTCTTTTTCCAGCAATTTATAGAAGAATTGAGCTTTGACGATAAAATTGTTAAAAATTTACTAAAAAACTTTAATATACTTAAGAAGGAACGTAAACTGGTGAAATTGTGTGGTCAGTATTGCACTAATTTCTTCCTGGATAGGGTAAATTGATTCATTTGAACCTATAGATAGTTCACAATGTATTTAAAAATGAACACTTTCCTAATATCCTCTTCTAACAAACCTAAGCAAAACTTCCTCTACATTTTTTTACATTCATCAAAATTCCTGCCACACATTAAGATACCATCTATGTAACAAGCTACATTTTCAAGACTTTCTAAAATTTTATCCATAGTTGCTTGAAATATTCCTGGAGCAGTAGTAATTCCAACTGGTGTAAGTTTATATCATTTGGAATTACGGATAACGTTCTGTTTTTGTAATACAGTTTATGAACACTTTACGAGTTACGATTACTACAAAGTTCTTGTGTTACTCGGCTCTTATAAGACTTATTGATAGGATAGTAAATTTTTAAAGCTTTAGAAGAGATGCTTCCTTGAATCAATAAAACATATAGAAAATGTTGCTTCCGCCTGTCCTAGTGGTATATTTAGTTACAGTCCTGTCTATCAGTACCACCATTGTCTGAAAAATATTTTCTATATCCCATTAAGACGCTAAGGAAGATCCGACGTACAATTTAATACCCCGGATCTTTCTAAATTGTAGTTCATGCTATAATGTGTATGTGATAATCTAATTAAAATTGCAATTTCAACAAATAATGGGTTTAACACCTTTTTTATCTTAAATCATTGGTTAATTTAATTTATTTTGACGTAGTAATACATGAACCTCAAACAATTCCCGCTAAATATTTGGAAACGAAATTAGTGTTCAATCTGTTCTTAAAAAATTATAATGATTCGATACATACAATATTCAGCCTAGATATATATCGGAGAACATTTATAAACATTGACCCAAAATGTTCGAAGCCGCCCGGGAATGGTGTGGTTTTCCATTCTTCTACTGTAGCATTTCCGAACTGCCCAATTAATAGAGCATTAAGTACTTGGATAGCTCGGAACTACTCCAGTTATTAAATGGAAAGCAACTACTTATGTTACCCGGGAATCGCGTGTAATGCGAAATCATGTCATAATATTTAATACAAAAAAATGGAATATGCCGTTTACATGCGGTTTCATAATGAATTTAAAGTCACATCAAGTTTGAATTCTAAGTTTTAGATGGTTAAAGAACACTTTAACATTTAAAAGCACTTCAAATTTAGGTATAATGAAATCGGTCGTAAGTCTTGAAGTAGTAATTAAAGCTTACTAAAAATCATATTGTAGAATGCTAAAGTTAAATTTGCAATGTACAAGTATATATACGTTGATAAAAGCAAAATGGTGAAATGGAAAAAATAGTTTTAAGTGGTAAAATTGATCTGATTGATCAATTTTACCACTTAAAACTTGGTTTGCAAGTAATAATTAAGATAAAAATCGGAGAACGAATGTTTAAATTTGGAGTTTAAATTGTATTATTATTAGAGACGAATGTCAGTTAGTGACTTAGAGTGTCACAGCAATACGTCAGCATCAATAGAGGCAGAGATGTGGCATTACATATGCATGTAAGTTACGCCTCAAAACCATATTGGTAAAAGTAACATACCTATAACTAGAGAGGGCCACTTTTATCTGCACCCCGCGACAGTACTAAGTTTTATATATGCATTACTACATTACTCAAGATTTTAACGCAAGTATATATCAGGAAAGAGTAATGTTAATCTATTTATTTAATTAAATCAGGATCTTTGTTTATAACTTCCTCGAATTTTTCTACAGCACACACACTCTTGTACACTAAATGACAACGCAGTATTTTGAAATTGTACCATCGCCTAGTTATTAAATCTATTTCAAAGGAAGTATATAGAAATCTTATTTGGTCTTCCTTAAAGCTGCAGCTTCCTCGGGATTGAATTGTATAACCATAAATTTTATTTGACATATTTTGAATAATAAAAGGCATGATCCCCAACGCGTGAGAATCGACTCTGGTGCTACGGGAATACCGAGGCACCGTCTGTGAAGTTCTTGAATTCGTTTGGAAGATTACAGAAACACATTTTTAGCATTTGAAAATAATGCATCCACCTCTTGACAATATTTGCGAATCGTTTGTCCAACAATATGTAAAGTATGAGCTTTCCACAGCATATGCAAAAGTTGTTCACACTCTTGTTTTAGAGAATGGCCAACGCAACGTATTTTTGCCGCTTCATCGGTCATAAACATCGACAGTTGATTAGGTAACATTTCAAATTTCTGTAACGTATCCAGCACTGCTCTCGTAATCGCTTCACCAGTACACTTTTGTAATCTTTTGCTTGCTAATAAGATTGGAAAATTGGGGCGAAGGGGTTCCAGTACACGCACCATAACAGGTACAATTAATTTTTTTTTCATTCGTTTCGTCCACAGCCGGCTTTGATCTTATTCTATCTTCGCTCACAGATGGTAGATACCTGCGTAACGTTGTTCGAGATGGTAGCTCTCAGTTGGAATTGTATTTATTCCAGAAATTGTGAAATGGTTTTTATCCAGTAGGCGAAGTTGCAATCCACACTCGAGAAACATGGACAGTAAATCCAACTTAAATTGTTCTTACGATAGGACACTGCTTTTGCAATTTGTGTGCTGTACAGTCGTATTTGTAACGGTAACGGTTTATCGCAAAATTTATACACTGTTTTAGCACCATCATAATATAAATCCGGAGATTCATTGATATATTTTTTTATATCTTCAAGCGATGGTTGCCTTTTGTGCTTCTGCATGCCCAACATACTATGAGTTAAACATGCGACGTTCAATTAACTCGCGTGAAGACTCAAGATGAACTAACTCAAAACGTGACTGCTTCACTTTGTGCGTTACGCGTGATGTTCCGGTCCTTATATAGAGACACTCTGATCTACTCTACCTATAACAAACTAAGTGAAGTATCTCTGATACCTATTTGTGACCAAAGAAAAACGGCTATAGACGACTGGATGACATCACACCAATCGCCGGTGTATTTTAAATCACGTGATTAAAATTTGAAAGGATTTTCCAAAGTCAATTCCTCTTAAAATATTGAAAATTGAATCACAATTTATCACATAGAAAATCCTTAGCGTCTTTAATGCTAATAGATAATTCATAATAATATGAATTATCTATTATTTACAAGGGCAATGTTGGTTTTTAGTACTTAAGAAAAAATATGTAACATTCTTGTCAATAATGAATATTTGACAACTATTAGTATTTACCTATTACTTTGGAATAAGCAATTGTACTGTGAGGCAGTGAAAGAGCAACAGTGTTTCAGATACTATATGGAACTGAATTAACCTTAGAATGTTTAAAGCTTACCGTGGATCAGATATGAAAGGTACCTGCATATAAAGTTTGATATTGTATAGCTAATCCTGTAATTGCTACCTCTTAAAATTATCGTCATTTCAGGTAGTGAATAAGATTATGTTAAGAAATAATGCACTATGGAAAAATATTTATAAGATATTTAATTCGAAAATCACAAAATTGGTTTAATTAAAATGTAATTAAGCAACAAAATGTTTTTTTAACCAAGTTTTTTTATAGATCTATAAGTATTGTAGAACATTTAGTCACATTTAATTTATAAGAGCAAAATTAGGCATGAGGTTCTAAATTTAATGTTAGAATCAATTATACAATTAAAAGCTACATCCTATAATACTTAAACATTAACAACTAGAATCTGGAATATCATTATAATATATCCTTAAATAACAATATACACTTTTGATTATAAATTAATAATTCGTTTATCGCACATTTGATAACACCTACCTATAATTAAATCGCTAGTCCGTACACAGATACAATACAGAACATCGTTTTATTCTCCCAACGAACCGTACAACTTCCATCGGTATTATTATCCCAGTAACAGGAACTCGCTGTATGCAAGCCGGCACCGTTTTTTTGCATTATCGTGCATGTAACTATGTACTTATAGGCCTTCATTAGTTTTGTTAATTCGGATGTACATGCTTCAACCACCGCCGTTGTCCAATTATTTACCTTATTTTGTTGATAAGCATTACCTCCTATTACTGTTTCAATTGCATCCTTAATTATCTTACTAACATCATCGACTACGAACTGACCCTCCTCTTGAATATCCTGCTCAATATTTACTTTTTCCATTCCTTGAAGAACTGCTTGCAATTTCTTACGATCTTATTGAATTGATTAGCTACACACTATTAGGTAGTTTTAATTAAGGATGTATTTTACTTTTAATTTCAGATTCTATCAAATTCTCTAGGAAAAACTAATTTGACATTTGTTCTTATTATATTGGATTGGATTGTCAAAAAATTATTTGCATTATGTAGCTCCGAAGATACATTGTACCCAATAGCATTGTCTTGATAAACATCAATTTAAATTAATTTCTAAAATATGTAAATTTATAAAGGAATCGTTTGAATTCATAAATAGTGTTTATTTTATTTGTGAATGCTTTACAAACATTTCTAATAAAGTTAGATCTAATGTCACATTAGTTCCATTGCACCTCTAAACAAACACAGCCGATCACGATTCACCTTTCTGCGTACGTAAACTCACTTCGTTTCGTCGAACGTTTTGGAACGTTTCAAAGCAACCTATAAATCCATGACGTGTTTTTGAATCTACGCCACCGGCCAGTTTGTAACTAATATTAAATTAATTCTAATTAAATATTGCCGGTGGTGTTTAAATTAATAAAATCAATTTCTAAATCACGGTATGTAATATAAACATAACTTTGTAAGAAATAAATTTATCTACGCTGTAGATTATAAGTTGTATAGTAAGAAGTGAATACCATGTGGATTGAGATTAATATTGTTTTATGAATATACAGGCAAATATTCTAATAAAATGAAGGACGTCATTGATGTTATGGAGCTGCAAAGGGAAAAGAATAGGAAGATACAGCAACTTGACTACAGAAAGTTGGATTTTGCAGGTGGTTTTACACCGGCCAGATTCATATTCGAATGTGGTATGAAATTACAAGGGCAGCCCCTTACCTTGGCCACAGCTGCTATATTAATGCACAGATTCTTCAAGGAAGTTGACCAGAGTAATTACGATTGTTATGTGAGTAGAACATTTGATGTATTTGCTTTGTGTATTATGTGATTAGAAAGTAATGAAAGTGAAAGATAAAAAATTTCATTAGTTAAATAACATTGTCCTAAATTTCTATGAATTTTGAATCTTAATCATATTTTTTAAAATTCATACTCTTCATGTTTTGCCTTCAAGTATTACTTGTATATAAAAAAAATGTGCGCTTTAAAAAACAAAATTAAATGTGCAAGTAGTATAAAGTAGAGAGTAAATTTATGTAAACTAAAAGTCGCTAAAGATAATTTCAAAACTGCAAAGCATTTTACAAAACGAATGACAAAATTCATATAAATCAATTTGGCAATTCATCTATTGAGTCACTATTGAAGTAAAGCAGCAAATTATTCATTAAATGAATTCCCAACAGTAAAATTTAAATACAAATAATAGAACATACTTAAATTTAAAAATGAAGAGAATTTAAATGTCACTTAATCAAAAGAACCCCAAAATACATACAAGTAGAAAAAAAGCTACAATCACTATTAATAATAATAATAATAATTGGAGAATCATTCATCGAAATCTAAATATTTTAGTTACAAGTATTTACGTTTGCTACATTTTTTTCCTCTTTTTGAAATAACAAGAAAGGCTAGTAACGATATAGAGTGACAAAGGACAATTAAATAATCATTGTTGCAATAATGCCGTAAATGGTAAATGACGAGAAATACAACAGAAAGACATGATGCGAAAAATCACTGGACACGCCAAATTTTATGTATCACATCGTAATTTTGTACTTTTAATGAGTGTTTCTTTTAATATTGATACTCTAATCTGGCAATACCATAATTATGTATATGCACCACGTGAAATGGAAGCCATAAATTGCAGGATTATCTTAAATGAAGTAAAACTTATGTACCAAAAATAAGAAAACGATATTTCATTGAACCGTTCAGAAACTGTTCGAAAATAAATCGCGCAAAATCTAAGTGTCTATGAATGCACCTCATAGAAGCATTTATATTTCCTGAATTCACTTGTTAGCTGTTTTCATATTTCTATTTCTGAGACCAGTGATAGATTCATAATATTTAAAACGATTTTCATTTGCTCAATTACTGATCAGCAACCATACATCTCCAGCGCTTTTTTTTATTGTTTTTAATATTTTTATTAATAATGATTACAAGGAATGTGAGGTAGTATGTACACTAAAGTATCTGCATACTTCGCAGCACACAAGTTATTGTTTAATTAATTCGGAACAGCTGTTTTGAAAATTCATGGATTCCCATTGTCAACTGCTTGGTGATACCTTAGTGTTATTTGCCATTGTTTCTACTATTAAATATGTATACATATAAAGCAGCAACAACACAGTGTGTTATGTTGTTGTTGTCATATGTGAATGGGTGCTGACCAGTACTGAATACGCTAGACGTGCGACGACTCAAATATTAGATATAAAAAATGTTTGAACATGGTTTTCTATTACGCAAACGAATCGCGAAACTTTGTTTTTAAAAACTTTTATTTTGTTTTTTTCTGAAATATATGAGGAATTTTACTTGATTTGGGAAGCAAGTGGTATAATACGCATGACATTTACTTTAAATAAAGTATTTCCATTTTTCTGATTGATTCCAGGGACGTAAGTGTGATTTAGTTACCTTGGTTGCCCTTGACAGCGAAATGTAATGCAATTTTACATCCTTAGGGCTATAAAGTAATAATACATTAATAGGGGAGCAATAGGTATCAATGTATAACAAAAATGAAAACTTAATAGGGAAAGACTAACAGTGCAAAAGCGATTTACGGCCTAACGGTCTTATATTTTTCCTATTGGCGGCCCAAATATTCGAAAAGAAAATCCTCAATTTATGAAAATATTGGACACTTGCTAGCCAATAACTTAGTAGTGAGGTAAAATAACGTATAACCCGCTAGTGTGTAGATAAATTACTTTCATGTCAGGTTGTTACATTCCAAATTCCATATTAAGAGGTGTTGGATAAAATTTTGTATGGTATTTGTGCGTATATACCATAACGTACTTGAGAAAAGTAACTCTTTTAACTCTTCTCACGTGTCTTATTTGCCATATAACGCACTAGTACCATAAATAACTACGTTATTATGACTTTACGTCCTTAGGGACGTAAAATGTCATTACATTCCTCTGTGAAGGACAACAAGGTAAATAATCCGTAAATCGTACTTACGCCCTTCCAATCAGGGCAGTAATGATCGACTTAAGTGGCCGGTAGTAGGAAATGACAATTTTTTTGTAAAAATTAAAAATAATATCTGCCAATACAGCGCTTCAGCCGCACTATACTTTAAAAGTAAGAAGAGTGTCCTTTGGTAACATATAATACGACTTGTATTTCCACGACTTTTATTTTTGTTAGTATATTATTAAACTTTAAAGATATGAAATAAATTGGTTTTGATAACATTTTCACTATGTACATATGGAATTCGATATATATTTGGAGAATACTTTGCCTTTGAAAGCATGATATAATTTAATAATAATTTGTTTTATTTGTTCAGCCAATCATTACCCCGGATAAATCTAAATAATATGATACTAATTTGTATAAAATGTAGTTTTGACGAATGAATTGTTTCAATTTAAAAATTTGGAGCAAAAAAGATTTAGATAGTATTTTATCATAATTTGATTGATTTCGTGTTTTTTTTTATCGGCTATTTATTCTTTACAAGGAAGCTATATCTTTTGCTTATTGTTTCTAGGCATTTTCTGATGTGTTGTGTTAAGATAGATACGCATAGAGAATATTAAAGAAAGTTAGCATGAGTTGAAGAAAGTTATTCAAGATCGCAATAATGTGCAGGATGTTCCATTTAAGAAACCAAACTTGTATTACTTGTAGCGGGAACTGAGCATTCTGTATAATTGGTGTTAAGGAGAACTCGTCTCCCAATGTTTTCGGTTATTTTTTTCTCGAAATTGCCCAAGAAAGGAGTTATCCACCCACTAGGTGGACACACTGCATACATAAGTATGTAATTAATGCGTTCCTAAATAAGAAAAAATATTTTATTTAATTAATTTCTGGAGCAATGGTAAATATTGTTTGTTTGATTGTTTATATGTTGTGTTTATGTGTAAAATTGTCTCAAATTTAATTTGGTTTTTGGACGTGAATTACGAAAAATTACGCAAAAGAATGGAGACAATATTTGAAACCGATACAAAGTTCGTAGGCAGTAAACGACTGCCAAGCGACAGATAGTATCGGCAATATCAACCAGATTCACTTTCGTACAGGTTTGCTCCGTATCATCCAGGTTTACTTTTATCCCATCACACAATATATCAGATATACTATACGTTGTTTTGTGTATAAAATATCAAATGAATTTAGAACGAAAAGAAGCAATTTCGAAAAAACGCCAGAACCAAAAATAAGTATAAGAGGCTGCTCAGTTAGATTTGTGAAAGAATAATCCATTTTGTTCATGATAGGTGCATTGTCTATACCTCGATATATGTATAATTTAGTAGATTACTAATTTGGTAACTGCTAAGAGGTATAGTAATGTTATAAAAAATAGCCGGTAATAAAAAAAAGAAAAACGAAATCAATCAAATTTTCACATTTATCTTGTGAAAATTTGATTCGGAACTTTTTTCCTCTAGATTTTTAAATGGAAACAACTCATTCACCAAAACTACATATTTTGTACAAATTAGTATCATATTATTTAAATTTATCCCGTATGATGATTGGTTGAACAAACAAACTATTTTTAAATTATATCGTGCTTCCAAGGGCAAAGTATTCTCCAATATATCGAATTCAATATGTACACAATGAAAAGTTTATCAAAACTTATTTATCATTGTATTTCATATCTCTAAAGTCTAATAATACGCTAATAAAAGTAAAAGCCCGTAAATGGAAGTACTGTATCCGCAGAAATTATTTTTTATTTTTTAGTAATAATGTTTTCCTAAAACAATTTCATTTTTTGCTACTGCCCTGATTGGAAGGACGTAAGTGTGATTTACGGGCTATTTAACTTTGTTGTCCTTAATAGCGGAATGTAATGGAATTTTACGTCCCTAAGAACCTACTAGCTCACGGACATGTTTCTGCCTATCGGGCGTCGTTGACGTGGCTTCTCCACCTCACTGCCATTTGTCTCACAGTTCGTGGTTCCACCAATACCAGGAGGAAGTTATATTAACATTATTTTTTGTTATTGTTTCTAGACATTTTCTGATGTATTTGTGATGGTAACCCTGTGGGAATCATTTACATATGCGGTTTACTTTGAGATAAATAGCGGTGTGAGGTGCTGAAGAAGCACGCTCGGAGCCACGCTGATGACACTGGATAGGCAGAAACATATCCGAGGGCTACTGTTTTTTCCGTCGTCACCCTGCTTTTGCCGAGTAATTCCATCAATACTAAAAAGCTTTATTTAACATTATTTTTGTGTTATTCCGTCCATCTTAGTTTTTGGGATGATTGAGATAATTTGAAATTTTTGTGTAATGAAACATCCTGCATATTTTTCCAAAACCCGATAGAAAAAGTAGTACTCCAGTTTGATTGAAGGAAAATTGTGCTCACTTGGAATGGATGTTGAAATTATGCGCGCGCATGAATTAAATCTGAAATGATTATTTTTAATGAATATCTTTAAAAAAACAAAAGTTTACATCTCGTCGCAGCACGCTATGCATTTTACCAAAAGATTTATCAGAAGATTCATATTTAATTTACTAAAGACAGAGAAACGTGGAAAATTTAGAAAAATTTAGCATTAAAAAAAATGAAAAAGCATGAAACATGGTAACGGTTTCGATGGCTATCTTGTAGGTACCTTTTCGATGTATTACCCTAAACTCCAGAAAATACTCGAATGAAATTTAGATCACTCCTCTAACGCGTAATGCGTTTAAAGTGTTGGCCGTTTAATATTTCGTAAAAAAGTCTAATTATCTCAAACCAATAGGGTACAATGAAGAAGGTCGACATGAATTAAAGGCAGGCACCTCAACATGTAGTATTGTACAGGCTGTTTCATTTAATAACCCAATGTTGTATCTTGCGCTGCAGAAACTGAACAGCCTATATACTCGAATATAATTTTAAGTTGTGCACCACTTATTCCGAATATCTTTTATTTGAAACTTTCTATAAACTGTTCAGGGAAAGAATTATCCTCCACCCACGTACTAAGTGGATCCGTTGGATATGTGCAGTCGTAACTAGTAGAACAATTAGACTTTTGAGGATTCTAGAGGTCAAGGTTTTCTTGTTATGAAACTTTCATTTCATTCATTAAGCTGTGCATATGCTTCAACGATATTAACAATATGTTATCTTTAGAAAGTTTATTAGGTGCGGCTTCTAGTTCTCCAATTACAAATTTCACGTTTGACTGGATAACTTATCGTAAAATTAAAGTAGTAATGCCAAGCACTAAATGTATGGAGTAAGTTTCTATAATCTACATAAAAAAAATATTTTTTTTTTCATAACTTGCTCCTTCCTTCACTATTATTTACGATTATTTTCAAGGGATTACACGTTGCAGTTTTGAGCGTTTTCCTCACATGAACAAAGTTTTCCATTAGTTATTAGTTATTAGTCAATTAGATTGATTCAAATATACAAATTTATATTTTTTACGACGAATATCAATATTAACATATATAGCTATATTTTACAGCTAATATCAATGTTATTATTAATTTATTGATTTGAAGTTTAACTTTTCAAATCAACGACAAGCAGTTTTGGTTATTGTTGCCACCTTATTCAAATTGTGATAAATATTGTTACAATTTTCGAATTCAGATACCTAAATGCAAAAATTTGGAGAGAATAGTGTTTAGAATATTCATTGAAAAAATAATAAATACCTTAATAATTGAAGTTGTCATTTATGCTCACTAGTTTTCTATGTTCTACAAAATGTTGTCTTTACGTTAGAAAATTATTCGAACATTGTAGTTTTGTGTTATTTAATGAATATAATTTAATTCTATTTTCATTTCAGTTAATAGCCGCATCAACGTTATATTTAGCCGGCAAAGTGAAAGATGATCCATTGAAAATTAGAGATATCATCAATGTAGCCCACAACACGCTTCATCGGGGAAATGGCCCCTTAGAAATTGGTGACGAATACTGGAATATGAGGGATGCGATTGTACAAGCGGAACTATTAATTATGAGGGTGTTAAAATTCGAAGTGTCCATCACGCATCCTCACAAATACATGCTGCATTATTTAAAGTCTATGGAAGGTTGGTTAGGTAAGGAACAATGGAATGCGGCTCCGATTGCGAGAACGGCTGCCGCGTTTCTTCAGGATTTCCATCATGATCCTTCGATCCTCGATTATGGCTCACAACACGTTGCTATTGCTTGTATATCTTTGGCTCTGCAATGTTACGGGGTTCGCTTGCCGTTAATAGAAGACAACGATGATGAAGCGTGGTATTCGGTGTTCGTGAAAGATTTACAAAAAGACAGGCATTGGGAAATAATGGAGAAAGTTATGGAAGTTTATAACAAGGAGCCTGAGGCTTCTTAATTTTGTTTTTGTAATTTTTGTTTGACTGTTTTCTTATTCGATTGACCAATAATAAATATCACATGGTAATAATATTAGTAAGTATATTTTTTTACTTGTTTATTACGAATTTATACAAATAAGTTACGATTAATTTTATAATTAGTGTAATTAAATAGTGTGATGTCATGGCTAGGCTTTTTTTAAAACAAAATAAAGTGAGATAACATCAGAGCAATTATTCGTTGAATTTTAGCAGACTCAGTGTGTAACTCAAGCTATACCTTAGAAGTCTAATTCATTGGATATTTTCACATTTACTGACAAGCACTCCCGCGTCACCAATTCCAACACCATACCGTTCACATTTATTTACCAGTCGTCGACCGATTTCATTGCCGAGTATTTTGGTTTTATTATTTTCATTGGTTTTATTTCAAAAACACTTACATTTTAATGCAACAACCATACTGCAGACTGACGACCGCCTATATTACCGATGCTTGAGATGGGGTACAATACATTCAGGCATATGCGTTAGGAAAAGCGGTACACAGTCGGACGATACTACTTCTATGTGATTGTTTGACTAGAGGCGCTCAACCCAAATGTAAAATGTCGAAGAAGACGAGAAACCATAGATCGATTCCCACTACCGCAAAAACAATAAACAAAGATAAGGTGAACACATCAGAAAATGCCTAGAAACAATAACCAAAAAATACAATGCTAAGATAGCTAAGCTTCCTCATGGTATTGATGGAATAATTCACGGCAAACGCAATAAAAGGAAAGAGAAAAAAATACACTAACACACGGACATGTTTCTGCCTACCCGGCGTCATCAGCGTGGTTTTGAGAGTATTTTTTATCAATACCATGAGGAAGCTAAGCCATCTTAGCATTATATTTTTTTTTGTTATAAGACTGGTTTGCAGAAAATACATTGAATGGCATATGATTTTCGCTACAAAAATACATAGGCGGCAGACCTTTTTAAAACAAATAAAATATGATTCATTGGATATGTAGACTGTGCGACAATGACCAACAAATTAATGCAATGTCTTTTTTATGCATTTTTACTGTTTTAGATTAGACAAAGAAGGATACCAATTTCGCTCTTTTCAGTAACATATGCTACAATAAAATACAATTATAAAACAGGATTTTCCTGTAAGCCCACAGGGCAAAGATGTTTCAACTTGCCTCAGTTTTCTACGTGAAAAATAAAAAAATAATTACAAAATAAGCAAGAACAATTTTAATCAGGCAGGCATGGAAATTAACGATTCACTTGATTAATATTTAGCATTGAATTAAGTTTTGGTACATCATTAATACCTGACATACTCTTCATGAAGATAGTCCTGCCGTGAATTATTCCATCAATACCATGAGGAAGTTAAACTATCTTAACATTATATTTTTTTGTTAAAGATAAAGGCTATATTTTATAGATATCATGTTAGAAGTGATTTACTACTAATTACTAAACATACTCTACATTTCTGTTGTGAAATGTGTTCGCATTAAATATAGAAAAGCTTCTTCCCACATCACAACTTGAGAGGAGCGTAGTGAAAATGGGACCTATAAGCGTTGTGTCTACTAACGGTTTCCTTACGTTCGTTGCACAACAATTTTATTATCTACAAATCCGGGTTGTGGATAAAAATTGCATCGATTTTTTTACATGTAGAAGCACCAAAATCACCAGAAATATTCTTTCATTTGTTTATTATAACATCTAATATTTCAATTCCATCTTTTAGCTGTATTGTTTGTAATTCAAAGTATTTTACTTTTTAAGGTATATCACGAAAATGTTCGTTAATAACACGCAAATTACTTTGTAAAGATGGATTCTGTAACAGAGGTTTACATTTGCTTATGCTTTGTGCATTCTTTTATTACATCAGCAACGTTCTTCAAATTGTCTGCGTAAAATGAAAAGGCTTCTAACCATGTCCATCACCTCATTACAACTGGACCATTTGTCTTTGTATAGGGCAACTCCTGTAGGTGCTTTCAGGAACTTTTGATGTGATTAATTAATTCATTAACATTTGGAAACTTCTATAATAGATTCTGCAACAGCAGCATATTTTTGAAGAGGCATTTATGGCACTTCTTAAATACTTTCCTTTGAATTGCTAAAAAAAAATGGTCTTTTGTACTCTGCTATCATGGGCTTTCCGTTAATGTGCCAAATCGATGGGGAGTATTCGGAAGTATTACAATATTGCAAATTATTCTACTCTCCTACGGATCTATAAATGTAAATGTTATTCTGTTCTATAGAAACGACTACTACACATTAATGTTACTGTTTGGTCTTACTGAATTATAGCTTAATGACTTTATATTAGCCACCAATATAGTTTCATATCCATAAATAATGTTTCATAACAAACCAACAATGTACTATAACGTATTTTATTCTAAATATATATACAAACAATCATCTACTTCATTAGCATAATAAATTATTTTTTATTGGCCCCTGGTCCAATTACGGGGTCGTTCTTGTGTTAATGTCCAATCGTATCTTGGGCCATGCAAAGCACCAAATAGACCGGCATTTTGATTTTTCAAAGGCATTATAGTCCATCCATTCTCAAGACAATGCTTTTTTGCATTGGCAGCAATAGTAAATGCTATACAAGCGTTGGCGCCAGCTTGTATATTTCTTCTCCATGCACCGACAATACCACCAGCTGCTAGAGCTCCAAGTGTCCAGTTGAACTTATCATCTTTGTGTCGATAATTTACCGCCAGATTGCTGGTGATCACGAAAGCCGAAACAATTCCGATTAGGGGCAAAGTAAAATAAGCATATCTACCCAGTAGCTGAAGGTAGGTTCTCTTCTGTGGAAAACATAAAACGTTGACAGTGGATATAGCTATTCCAGTTAAGGCAGTGGGTTTTATGACAACCCATAGCTTGTTAAAGATATCTTCACCTTCTGGAGTATCGAAGTAATTATAGTGCTTCGATTCGGCCATAATCACAGAAATTACATAAATTTCGACAGTTTATATCATACTATCACAGCTGCCAACTTGTAGTTGCTACCAATTGTTTCTCGATAAAAAAATTTGCTTCAGAATTCGATTATAATAATTATTATGTATGTATATTAATAAGATTAACATAATTGATAGAGCAAGAAATTTGCTTCTAGCAGTTGCATCGTGAAATAAGTTATTTAATATCAAAATAACGGGTTTTTAAACGTACGTCAACTTATTTCCTTGCATATTGTAATTGTAAAACTTTGTTCTAGTGATGTTACTAAATTTGAATTAAATTTTAAATTATGCAAACTGAATTTTGGTTAATGCAATAAGGCGTGCCGTTTTATATTAAAGAAAATAGGTAAAAATCTTATCAATTCTATAAATATTTAAACTTTAAAATGTAATCTAGTAACTTTTGGATTTCATGAATCATTTCTTGATATGACCTCATCAGTGACAAACTGACAAATCAACCCAACCTAAAATGGCGTCTGACGGTGAAGATGTTATTAGTGATGAAAAGAAAGTGGAAATTGTGTCCGATTTTATATTACATTCGCCGCCCGGAGAATTCAACGAAGTTTTTAATGATGTACGGAAATTACTGAACGATGATGACCTATTTATGGAAGGTGCTAGTAGGGCATTTGCCCTTTACAACAAAGATCAATTAACGCCGGTTAAAATCGAAAATGCTGAATATCCAGTCCTCATAACTGAATACAACGACTTAGGAAATAGTAGATTTTGCGACCATCGTAGTAAACAATCATTCAAGTACCACCATCTAAGGAAGGATGCATCCGATTACCAACCATATATACCTGATTCAACAGCCGAGCCGTGGAGGACCGCCTTTGATACCGAGTTTATTCTCTATATGAAAGATCATTATAAGCATGGCGTTTGTAGTGTATTTGGTAAAAGTACACCTGGAGCTAATTTTGTATTGTATGGATGCATAGAAGATCATCAATTTCAACCAAAGAATTTTTGGAATGGAAAATGGAGATCAGTATGGATGGTGACATTTAATGGAGGTTCTACGGCAGAGGTAAAGGGGGTACTAAAAGTCCAAGTTCATTACTATGAAGATGGCAATGTACAGCTTGTTAGCTCCAAAGAAATCAAAGAGACGGTTAACGTAACTAATGAAACACAAACTGCGAAAGAAATTGTACGTATTATTGAGGAAGCAGAAAATTTATATCAAACAGCAATATCGGAGAATTATCAAACAATGTCAGATACTACTTTCAAGGCATTGAGAAGAGGCTTACCTGTAATACGGAAGAAGATTGATTGGAATAACATTATCTCGTATAGCATTGGCAAGGAATTGAAGACGCAATGATGCGAGGGCATGTGGGAGCCGGGGATTGTGAGCCTTCCTTGTTAAATGCTTAGAAGAGTTATGTAAATATGCCATGGTCTTGTTAAGTTTAAACACTGAATGTAAAATATAAATTTAAATCAAAACATTCGATTATTTCCAGTATTAAACTAAGGATATTATATCAAAATTTAATTTTTAAGAAAAAAAACTGTTTTTCAAACTTTCATCATCTATATATTCATGTATGTACTATGTCCCCGGATCAAATTTATAAATAGGTCAAGAAGAAAATGTATACATATTTATAAAAGCTTATTTGCTTGTTTTAAAAAATGGTTAGCCAATTAAATATGTTTTATTTTATACTGGGTATTTAGTAAATTACTTCTATTGTTTATAACAAGTGTTTTAATTTTCATAACATTTGAAAAGCTAGTGTAAATTCCAATTTAATTTTGTTTTATATACAAGACTTCTCCAAACCAAATAAATGGCAACAATAATCCTTTATCATGATTGCATAAAATTAAATTTTTAATATTGCTGCGACATTAATGTAAAAAAATAAAAGGGCAAAATTCATATCTATTAACATCTTGATATTTTCGGACACAATTCACTGCATGCTAAAATGATAATTGCTTTCGAAATTATAATTTAATCCTGTTTCTCTGTGTGTCATATATAGAATACCTGCTAAGTCCGTTTTCCCCCTGTTGATAGAAAAAAAGATATTTATAAAAAAGAAGTTAGTAGTTAATGAAAGTATTATTTTAGGAATGGTTATTTATTTGCAGATTACTTTCATTAAATTCTATATGAAATATATATAATATTTATAAATGGAAGATTATTGTTCTGAAACAGTGGCGTTCCTGGTCAATTTCTGGGTGTTATATTTACCAAATTATTTTTTTTCGATTCTTTTATAATGAGTTTACAATAGATGTAACACACTACGAATAAAGACTATAAATTTAATAAATGCCAACAATATTTTACAATGTTGATTTTTATAGCTTTAATTACAAACCTCAAGGAATCGCTAATAGTATATGTTTTCAATGCGATTATAAATTTGATTCGGGCAACTATATAAATTAATATTTTACATTCATTGATTAATATAATGCAAACAAGAATAGGGATAGATTTGAGTCGATGAACAACTATAACAATACAATATGCAGAGTAAATAAACCTGTTTACTAACAAGAATTATTTATTTACGTCTGTTAAACAGATCACTTTAACTTCTGCATTTTACGATGAAAAATGGTCAGTTAATGCCTCGTTTCTTTACATTATTCTTTACTAATTTTTATGCTTATTTTATCTTTTCATATTCTATCCCTGCTAATTTGTAAAATAGTGAGCACACTAAAAATAAAAACATCGCATCTTCTCATTACTGGTACTGTATAATTTTTCTTCAACACAAAAATATGATATGTAAAAATATTTTTACTGTGTGTTATTCCAATCAATTATTATTATTATAGTTATTATTCATTAGACACAATAACTATAATTTATACACAAGCGCATAAAATTAAAACATTAATAAACCAGTAAAGGTAAATATTCTGGTACATAATACTATCATTCTTGTTGTATTGATATTTGATTTTTTATATTTTTAATCGATTCATTGTTAATTTACATAATAGTTACGCAAGTATTATTAAAAAAGATATATGGTTTTGAGTCTTTGTTAATTGTGAGTAGTTTTCTATTATCCGGCATCTTTTGTTGCCCCTTTGCATTGCGATAAAATAATTTATATCTTGTTAGAAAGGAACCGTTGTATGGGTTATTTTTAAATAAAAAAAGCGATACTAAAATAACATTTCTACTGAGCTGGTCTTTTTCAATTCCCCTCTTTCAAGTAAGATATTTGAATTAAGTCAGATTTGTATTCGGCAATTCAGTGATCATATCTTTAAAATAAATAACTTTATTAAACGGAAAAAATGTGAAAATGATAACATTTTATCTAATGTATGTGTGACACGTCATGGTTCGATAAAATTGATTATATTTTTGTATGCAATATGTGCAAACACGCATAAGTACATAATTACGTCCCAACATAATTATTTCATTTGGTGGAAAATTTACCACGGTTTACTACAATAAACTAGCATAGCTCTATCTGCTGTTTTATATTAGGTGTGTATCTTAAATGTCAGAGCCTTCGAATAATGGGCAACTCCTATTGCGAATCAACGAACGCCCATAGATAGAAGACAAGTAAAAAATGTCAGCTAAAGTGTACGAGTTCAGTATGTAACGTTTTCAATATAGTTTAATATATATATATATATATATATATATATATAATATAAATATAATAAATAACGAAAATTAATATATCTGCATAAATCAAAAAGGGGTAACCTAAAACTATAAACTGAAGCTAATGTGAGAATAAAGATGATAATAATTGAAAACGAATTAGAAATATAGAGAACAAAATTAAAGATAAAACATGCACAACCGCGCACATTAACGAGTGGAGGGCGGAGAAGGTGTGGCTTAACTGAGGGGCGTACACTGGACTACACTTAATCTTCGGACACAACATCGAGCCGAACCTTCCCGAAGCTATTACTGTCTCTCTTATACCCTCTCGCCTTCTATTACGCGTCTTAATACATTGGTAGGCATTCAGCAGGTAGCCAGCTGTATTTATATTTTTATACATGGATATAGATTTTGCAGCGAATACATAAACGTTCACAGAACAGATTGACAAAAATATGGAATACATTTTAGGAAATGTAGGCAGTCAATATTTCCTAATTTTCTTTGGTCGTGCAAATTTTGTAAAAATTGTAATTTTTGATTATTACAAATATTATTAGATTCATAGACTCCTTGAATTTTTACATATACACATCGATTAGAAATTCGTTCAATTTCCGTACAAAAGTGCATAGTGAAGGATGAGTTGGATAATAAGTTGGGACTTGGTGTGCAATATCGCCAGTACAAAAGGGACGGAAATAATATCTTCAAATACCTAAAGGATTGTTAGTGTTTAAATTATCGGCGTGAAGTTAGTAATAGATTCTAGCAATAGGTTTTTTTTTGGAAATCAATTTCAAACGTAATATAATCACATTGTGCAAACAAACTCTGTTCGCAGATCATTCCAGCAGAGTCTAGAACTGACGGTATTGTTATAAACAATCCAATCCCTGTTTCCCCCCTTGCGCTCCTAGTAATTAAGTGAGCTGTCGTAAACTTTATTTGTTTTGAAGTTTGCGTGATTTTTATAGTCGTGTTGGGCAAGAAGAAGAGTAATGATACAAGCTACCAACATCCACCATGCACAGACGCGCATTTCGCCGATTATCTGTTTTGGCAAAATTTCATCTTTCTGCTTTCGCGTTTAAGAATGTTCGGAGAACATTTGAGGCAAATATACAGGTTATTATACTTTTGTATCAATCAGATGATCAAAAGTAACCGTGCGGAGTAAATGAGCGCATTGCCGTAAACGTTATTTATGTTGAAAATGTTGGTCGCTCTTTAACTGATATTCATTTCTGAGCAATATTCCAGGATGTCAAGGGAAGATTTAGTCAGATGCCAAAATGCCTGTCTCCACGTTATTAATTATGACTGTTGGATAATTATATATTTTAAATAATCTCTATACAGCGGTGGATTGAAACTAAGGTCTAATTTTTTTTTGTTATTACTGTTTCAGCATAATGAAAACCCATGAATGAATCTCTTTGCGTTGGGTATATTTCATCCTGCAATGTCATATTCTTAGTTGAGCTACATCCTTCTAAGGATTGCTTAATGTTCTTGACGTAGTTAAAACCCCGCACATTGCTATTATTTCTTTTGTTGGGATTGTTCAGTGTGAAGAACGTACAGTTGCCTTTTTGTTAGGTTGCGCCATCTATGATGTAAACATAATAATAATAGTAAGTAATATATATAGAAGTGTGTGTGTTAAGACATGTTGTAACCCTTTTTAGATATGTAAAATATAAGCAAGAAAAATACAAGAGTATTTTTATTATTCGTCCAACAGGGATTAAAGAAATAAATGGACCTGTTAGTTACATCTACCATTACCAATATCCAATGCACATATTCTATTATCGAAAATGGAAGTATTTTTTTTTCGATCTAAGTTCGAACTGAGCAAGATTCACAAGACTTTTAGGCCATTACTGGTTTAAAATCAGTTCCATTGGATCACACAAGCGTTGTCAAAATAAATAAAGTTTCCGGCAGCGCGCTCTTATAGTCGGGACGATCAACTTTGATTGGTTATGGAAATTGTTATAAAAATATTGTCATTTTTATACTTTGGTAAAACGATCTCCGAACATTGCCCAACACGACTATAAAAAGAAATTTGGTTTAAAGTCACGCAAACGTTGTAAAAACAAATAAAGTTCGACAGCTCACTTAATTACTAGGACTGGGAGGAGGGAAGGGGGATTGGATTGTTTATAACAATAGTTCTAGTCTGCTGGAATGATCTTCGAACAGATTTTGTTTACATAACGCGATTATATTACATTTGAAATCAATTTCTCAAAAAAAATCTATTGCTGAAATCTATTGCTAACTTCAGACCGGTGTTTAGATTTTGTAACTTATATTTGTACTTATGGATTATGAAAGTGCTGCATATTTTAAACATCATTGAATTTTTACATATACATTAATTTTAAATTCTTTCAATCCCTCTGCATAAATGTATAGTGAAGGATGAGCTGGATAATTAGTTGCTATGTAGGACTTGGTGTGCAATATATCTCGGAGATTAAAGAGATGGAAACATGGAAAAATTGTGGCTAACACTATCGGACATTTTTGTGTTTGGTTTCTACTCTTTTATTAGAAGTAATATCGACGGCTACAAGCCAAAAACCGTAACCAACTCGCAAACTTCCTATATTATGTAATCGTAATAATATTTGTGTATTTTCAAACATTTTAAAATACAAAATTATCTCCCTTTGTGTTTATCAACTAAGATCTTACTGACCAAGTTTACATGCAAGATTTAGGATAATTCCTTTGAGCGACCTACTTTACATTCGCCGTTGCCAACTGTATTAAACTTAACAAAGTAAAATTATTTTACAGCTGACAAACACATCAATGAAATTAATAAATTTTAAGATTAACTGTATGGAAATCTAGAGTAAAATAATATATATATATATATATATATATTATTATATTACATGTATGCATGTATATATATATATATACATGCATACATCATGATTAACTATGAAATCAAAATTCATGTAATATCTCATAAATGGCAATGACAACTTTCATAAAAAATGGATAGGAGTGCTTTGTTAAGAACACAATTACCTGGAGACTTTTATTTATTTATTTTTTAATCTTAAATAACATACTCGGAGGGATTAGAAGGCCTATCGCCAAATCTTTATTCTTTCTAATGTCTACAATTGTTTTTTTTTATTCTAGTAACTAAAGCTACATTTGATCGATCTCACAAAACTGCTCTTTTTTATAAAATATAATTCACTTTATTCCCCTTGTTTATTACCTATTAAATCTACATTAACCGTCGCATCTCTTCATACTATACCATTATACACAACAGTATATAATGATAATAGCACAACAGTAAACTAAATACACCGTTCGTAATTCTAAATGGATACATAATGTTCCAAAAAAAAATTAACTGTTCCAAACGCTGCTGGTAAGGATCGGCATTAAACGATGGGAAATTCAAATAAATACAGGTAACTACTATGCAGAATTATAATAGGTAATAATTTTATTTTTATTTCTATATACGCTACTACCGAATATAGTTGTTTTAGTTATATTATATTACAATTGCAGATATTGCATTTCAGTACGAATATCAGAACGCACGAATTTTATAACGCATAATTAGTACTGCTTCATGCACTCTTAAACCCCGCCGATACTGTTTTCCCATTCCCGTTTTTAAAATATAATAAACTTGCCGATATCAAAGCAAGCAGGTAAGCATAGCATACCGCCAACTATAAAAGTTGAGGGGCAAGGGGAGCGAGAGACAGCAATAGCTTCGGAAAGGTTCGGCTCGATGTTGTGTCCAAAGATTAAATGTAGTCCAGTGTACGTAAACCCGCACGACTTTGTACAAGCCCTTATGCTAAATGATGGAGATGGTCGTCGATCTGCAGTATGAATTATATTAAGAAACGTATTTCTATTGCTATAGTTGTTCTGAAGCGTTTACAGTGAGAAAATGAAAATAATAAACATTTATGATAGAGCAAGCTATAATTTTTTGCACAGCATTATATTCGTAATGTAAAGTTCTTATAAATGGAGGAGTAAATCAAAATATCAGGAAAGTGCAGATAATTGGATTTTATTCTATAAATTTATCAGTTTATGATAAATTAATATTTTGAAATTAAACATTGGTACTTTGACAACTCTTCAGAAACATTCTGTTAATTCGTTTCATGGGTGTAGCCAGAGGAGTTAGGGAGGGCCATGTCCTCCCTAAATCTCTGAAATAATTTCGCTTTCGTTTCTTATTGCCGATCATGCAGAAGTCTCCAAAATGTTAACTCTAGTTGGCTCTCCCCTTGACCAAATTCTCGCTACGCCCGTAAATTGTTTAAGTTAGAGGGAAAATGCCTGTTTTATAGATATTGCGGAATTTATAACTAATAATATTACAATCTTAGCTGTTTTTATCATTGTTTACCTATATTATATGCTTTCTGAAATTGTAGTTAGTGATATGTAACTTGAAATTAATTTTTCACGCAATGAATTTTGTTTTTTTGTTTGTTTAATATTGTCTGTATGTTTTGTATTTAAATACTTCATATTTCGTGGTGCGTTTGAGCGCCGATTCCTACAAACGAACAAGTTTAAATTTTTTGCTTATTATAACTGCAGAAACAACTTATGATAGCCGCTTACAGGTTATTGCCTGCCTATTAGTATGCATATTTTCTCACGTATCTTACAGAATTAGAAAATAGGTAACTACAGATTTGAAAGGTACCCTACTGCAGCGTACAATGGTACAATCTTGAACTCTCAAACGTAACGGATTAAGAACTCATCAATCGTATAAGAAAACAGAGTGAAAAATGAGTGTAACTTTGTACCATTTTCCGAAAAGTGCACCATCCAGAGCTGCGCTATTAGTTGCACGTGCATTGGGATTAGATGTAGATATTCAAATTATCGATTTAACGATTAAGGAACAATTAAAATCAGAATTTACAAAGGTAAGGCTATCTGATTTAAGGTTATGTTAGCTAAAATTCTCCTAACTTTGGGAGCTGATGATTTTAATTTCTAAACATTGGTACTTATCAGTACTTATATTATCGTAATTAAAGGCGGGGAATTAAATCTTGAGATCTACTGATTCTTTTTGATTATTTAGATTAATCCACAACATACAGTCCCCACATTAGTTGATGGTGATTTTACACTATGGGAGAGTAAAGCAATAGCTGCTTACCTAGTTCGTACTTATGCTAAAGATGATAGCCTTTATCCAGAAGACCCCATAAAAAAAGCTCTTGTTGATCAGAGATTATATTTCGATATTGGGACCTTGTATCCTCGAATACGAGCAATATGCGTAAGTAGTATGAGCATATACAATACTCTAAATATACTAACATTATATGTAACAGTTTCCCGTATTATTTTTGGGTGAAATTGAAATACCAGATGAATTGCGAGCTCCATTAGATGAAGCGTTGGGCTTTCTTGATGTTTTCCTTGACGGGAATAACTTTGTAACTGGTAACACAATTACAATAGCAGATTATATTTTAGCTGCATCAGTTTCGAGTATTGTGGTAAATGAAATTGTTGCTACAATTTAATGTACCTGATTGATATGTGAGCTGTTGTTTTAGGCTGTTGGATGGGATGTGTCACCATATGCCAATGTATCTTCTTGGTTGGCAAAATGTTCCTTAGATATACCAAATTATGCAGAAATTAATCAGAAAGGTGCAGATGAGTTTGGAAAAGCAGTAAGAAGTAAGCTTGCTCCAGGGCAAATTTAATAAGCAAATTGAATCTATTTTTCTGTATTTTTGAAAAATTAAACAATTTTTCTATTTTGATTACCTTCATAGCATTTTTTTTTAACAGAGAAAAAAACTAAAAAATTAGGAAATTGAACCTACTTTATTTAGATTTGCTTTCGAATCTTGTTTTTCAGAAGTCTTGGAAGATGTACTATATTTATGTTAGTAGTAGGATGTGTATTGATCTATGAGGTTCATCTGAAAACGCACATAAATTTTGTCAAAAACACACAGCTAGCTGTATGATGAATGTTCCTTCAAGAACCTGTAGAACTTTATATAAGGTGCTAGATATTCTTCCTGTATCTTTGAATATTTATGAATTGGGTGTACTGGCCTCTAAAAAGAGATACTTTTATTAGACCTGGACAATTTTAATCACATGAGAACTTGATAAGTGGATAAAGTAAGTATTTCTACCCATCATACCATTCTCTTGTAAACGAGAATATTCTTTATTAATTACCAGAGGAAGTAAAGCTAACACAGCATACTAACTACATAGGACTGGGGACATGCCAGCTCCGCCACCTCGGCATTTTGAAATTGCGTGTGCCGTTTTGTACCACAAAAAGAGTATTGTGTGTTCAATAATCATGTTATAACGTTTTGAATTTCGGGCATCGCATGTCCCTAGCACCGCCATCACTGGATTTTAAAATTTCGGATACGCTATCATTTTGTGCCACATAAAAAATTGTGCTTCAATATTGAGTTATAACAATTGGATCACACCCAATGGTTGCAATGTTAACCCTATTTTTGAAAGGATGATAAATTCTTGAACATCAGAAACATTTTCCTGTTTATTCATTAGTATCGGTTTAGCAATACAGGCGAAACTTTGGACTTACAGACAATTCCCATGCGGTTCCTACATGCGCCAAAGCTTACACGATAGTTAGTTGATAGGAATTGGAAATTGAAAAGATAAGAAATTTAAGGGCCTCGTGAAATCAGTAAAACAAAAACCTTCAACACAACATTTTTATTCGTTTCTTTTCGTCCATGATTTTTAATTACATTTAGTAACATTCTTACAATAAAAAGATATGTCCAAAAAATGACAGTTGTCGAAATATATAGCGTGGGGAATGAATTTTGTGTGTGAATTTAAGTACATATACATATATATTATTTTTGTTCCTTTTTGGGTTGAATGAATTGTGTACCGACATAACTCTCAGTGCAGGCGCATGCGCACTTTTTAAATTAACATTGTATTATTATTATATAACAATCTATAAAATATCTAAAACGTACACTGGTTTTCTACACACTTTTTTTCCAGTTTTTGAACTGTTTTACTTTTTTTCTTTTGACGTCATCGAGCTTATATTTGGCACATGTCGTGTTGTCATATACACATGCGTGATTTGACAACATACAGTAGTGTTACATTGAGAGATTTACGGGGGATTTGGTCATTGTTATTGTATACATACCATGTGAGACAAAAATTGTTTGAATTATCATTTTAGTCGTCAATTTAAAATTGAACAAGGTTAACATTTGAATGATTTAATATAGATCTTAGATTCATTTTTGTATCACTTTGTATTATACTAGTTACACCATTTACTATTACAAATTGTTACATGTATACTTGTTTGAATTATCCTTGCGAAAAAACACTTATGATTCGGTAATCTACATACTGTTTTTTTCCTGTCGTACTTTAGACTTTTGTATACCTAGGTATTGGTTTCTAAGACGCTCAAAAAGATATTGCATATCTTATTAGTTCTCAAATTATTGTCAATAAAACTATGTTGGGGAATAATTCTTTTAAAGATTTTAGGTTTTCGGAACTATATTTGATGTAAGTTATTATTAATTGATGATTTATAATATATTGGAAACATTACTTAAAATTTTGGACACTTGGTTTCAAATTTTTGTCATCGTTACTCTTATATTTTCTTTTTTTCGTTTAGTTATTGCCTATAATATCTATAAATTTTGTACCAATTGTTGATGTCCTTTTTTGTTTTTAAAACTTAAACGAGAAAATTTTTTGATTGGTGAAAATGATTACCAGGCAGCGGCGGTTGGTGCGCCGAGGCTGTGGAGTTGTATTATACTGCTTCGATTCCCTCGTGTATTTCTGTTGCACATAGTCTAAATTGTACTCTGTAACGGAAATACACGAAGTGTTGTAAGTGACCACTTGTTTGCGGTGTGATCAGCCGCCACTGTTGTCAACTATTCCAAATTAGGATCGAATTAAATGTCGCTAATTAACAAGTTGTATTTATTTCCTTGGATCGTATTTTGATAAATTTATGAAATTTCGACGTCATTTATCGCTCTTTCGTTTCCTTCTTATTGTGAATGAAATGCAGAGACTAAGGTATGATACATTACGTATCTCGAAAGAAAGTTCATCGTTGAATAGTGATCGTAAAACTTTTATACTAAAAGTAAGAAAAATTATGTTAGTAAATCCTTAGTGCCATAGATACTTTTTTCTGTTGTGGGGAGGGGTTTGGCGAAGGAATGTGTGTACAGTTTATTTTCATTTCTTGGTCGTCGTATGCGTAAAACTTCCCTTAATATTACTTCCTCGACGTTCATCTTGATTACACATTAATTTGGAATGCTTCGCGATTCAATTTCGTCATTCCCCTAGTATGTTTGTGCCCTTTGTCGCATTCGGATTCGCTAAGATCTCGTGGATTAAGGTCGGAGAAACGGCTTGGTGGATGAATTCGTTCGTTGAAACTTGGCGCGTGTGATATGCTGAAGGTGGTCTCATCGTTATGACTAGAGTAGCCGCTGCTGCTTCGAACGTGGCGTTTGTTGAGCGGCATTCCTTTCGACTTGCTTTTTCGCGAAGGATATGGTTTCCTGCCGACGCTGCCAGAAGGTGGTGATGTCTCTGAAGATGAGCTAGAGCCTTCTGCGCCACCTACAAAAAAACCGAATCGTGTCAATCGTACTAGCCAGCTTCAGTATGAAAATGGCAAACTGTTGCTAATCATGTTATACTTAAAATGGTAATGACAAAAGAACATCAATTAGATTTTATGAATACTACACAGTGAGGTCTTAAAGTATCTTCCCATATAGACCTTTGAACGATATAAGCTATTTTTTTTTTAGAAAACTATCATTTGTGAACTAACTTTTGGTGTTATAGACACTTTAATGTTAATACTATTTTCGGTTGTGATGCCGACTTTCTTATATATACACTGTATATATTTACATTTTTGTAAAGGCAATGAGAAGACGACTCTATATATAATTCATTGCAATAAATATTGCATTTTCTAAAAAAATGACCACAAATAATAAAATAAGCAAAAATAATTTGTCCTCTCAGATTGAGATTTGACAGATTGATAATTGTTCTGATTATGTTTTCTGGATAAACCTGGTGATATAGAAGGTAATTTGGTGCTCTTTTCCAAAATATGGATTTTGAAGGCTCTAACAGCTTCTTGAGGTGATATATATCGCTGTCCACGTTAATCAGATGAATGTGAGCAACCAGACATTAATTCGATGTTTTATTCCTTCAAACAATCGATTCTTTAACGTGTTGTGCGAGAGCTGGCGTTGTTGTGATGAAGGATACTATTTCTCCTGATTTAATGACTTCTGGCAAACAAATTGTTGTATACCATTTATCATTAACTGTTCTTTAATTCTCCAAAGCAATGCTTGTGAAATATCCAGTCCAACGAGAGAAACAAGTAATCATTTTCTTAGAAGTGCTTCGTGGACGAATAACTTCTATTGGGTGCGGTTTATCCGGGAATATCCAAACAGTTGATTGTTGCTTAATTTCCAGATCGTACGTCGTGTTACGATGTAAACGAATTTTGAAGTTCCTGTGTCGACTGTTTTGAGCATTTCCTTACATTAATCGATGCGAGCTTTTTTGTGCTTGGTTCAAATTATGTAGGATTTACCGGAAATCGATTTTTTTACATCTAAATGTTCACGCAAAGCCTCTGTCTCAGGGCAAGCCATATACCGATCGTCTTTAATCATGTCGCGTTCACCATCGATGTTTTTTGGAATAACAATTGATATTGGCCGTCCTTCACGAAATTCATCACTGATAAGAACAATAATATGACGAAATTCTGCAAACCAATTGTAAACTGTTTTTTTTTAAGGCGCTTTATTACCAGTAGCTGATCGAAGCGATTCGACATATTATTGTTGTGTTAAGTCTTTACTAAGATCGTAAAAAAATCATCCAACGAAAACCTCGTTAAATTTTCAGTTTTGGACGATTTCTGTGCTGTTACTGCTTCAACAATAACAAATGTTAAATTTTACGAAAATAGTAATGTCAAATCTCAATAGCGCCATTTTGTGATGGTGTGCAAAAACTTAAGCTACTTCCGTATATTTAGATCTATTTATTGAAAACTACATTTTCGTACTCCTCAAAATGCATTGATTCAAGGTGATTATGCAACGAAGGTGGGCTCCGTCCTTTAGGTCATTGATTTTTGACATTTAATCTACAGTACACATTTCTGTGTCTATTTGCGTAAATAAATGCCGAATACTAATTTGACTTCATATTTGTAGTAAATATTTAATGCGAACAATAAATATATAGAAATAAGAGCGTAGATTAAGTATAAACCCACTCTTATTTAAAAATGTTTATTTGTCAATTATTTAAGAAAATTGTTACGCAATAAAGCGCCCTGGTTGGAGGAGGAATTTGTTACGCGCTAAATGTTTACTTTGCGGTTACCACCTGTATTGTATTTTTGCGGCTTATTTTCTCCGGACCGTTAGCTGTCGCTTTCTATCCGATTCTTACTTACTCTCGCAGTTAGGCCACCCATATCGCACACATTCGCCTATATTTATGTATAGTTTTTATTTTAAGGTCATTGCAACTCTTTTATGATATGTTCGGCTGGAATCATTTTTGGCAATGGCAAATTTTACACAGGATGTTTTTGTCTCTATTTTTCATTGCTTATCAAGAAGTATTTTAAAAGCGTTACTTTCCGTAGTGAATTTCTTCTTACGTTTCAACAGAGGTCGCTCCGAGTATCATTCTGGGTATTTACGATGTTTTCTCTGATTGGTCAACTTGAGTGATGTGCAGAACACTGTGAAAACCGATGGCCGTTCTGCTGACAGTTCCAGCATTTCGGTCCATGGTCTGAAGTAGTTCTAACTGCCTTGGCAGAAATAGAGGTTCGGCTCGTAGAAGGTTCAGAGTTTACGTAAACTAAGGCTCAAGGGGCTTAACACGTACAGGTGAGGGAACGTTAGCTTCTACATGAGTTTTACATGACTTTCTAGAAGTTTACCATATTTAAAAAGCTCGGAAATAGTCTTCACTAACCGAATACAAGATATTCTTATATACTAGAGAATCCCAAGACGAGTTTTCTCGTGTATAATTACCGAATGCGGGAAAAAACATTTTTCATTACAGAAATATAGAGTCTTATCGTCTCTACCTTGGGTAGGTCGTTTGATTTCCTCAAATAATGTATCCGTGTAAACCATGAGAGAACTTTCCGATCGGCGAAGGAATCTCTGTTCGCGCGATAACAACTAATTGTAAATGTAGGACCGGAAAACAAATCTACAGCAGAATTAAAAGGAAGTTTTTCAGTCGAGTTCTTTGACACCCTCTAACTCAGCTACCAGTTCCAGAAAAGCACCTACTAACATGCCTCTAGGATTACTAGAAAATTTATGGCATCAAGAAGAAGAGGTAGGGGTTTGTGAAGCAGTAGTGGTAGCTATTCTGGGTTCCGAGTTCTCTGTTTTGGCTTCATTCTCAGGAGTCCCTATTATTGAATAGACGAGTCGATAAACGTAACGATAATTCTAGATAAGATTTAAACAAGAAATCAGATCGATGCTTAATCTGTTCTTCAGACGTGGCCTGAGTATTATTTACTTGTTCACAATGCCGTGTATGTACAAAACTTTCTATTATAAGTTCGATATCCTCAATAACCGTCACATTTCATCTACCGGAACTTTAGAGGAAATTGCGCAAATTTCCAATTTATATTCCAAGTCTTCCTTGGTAAGTCGATTTATTACAATTCTTAGATCCATTAAAAAAAAAGAAAGAGAGAACCCACGTTTCCATAAAGTGACTCAATTTGCGATATATCTATGTTATAACGATAATTTGAGGCTAAATTGGCGATACGGTAGTGCGAAATGTGGTTAACCTTAATATAGAGTAAGGAGCAATATTCGTCAAAAAGTCGTTTGAAAAGGTCTGGCCAGCACGTTGGGTGCTACAAAATAGAAAGTATTTTATTTTTTTACACAGTTTCTTCCTTTCCCATGCATTTTTTTCCACCGAACCGGAAGCATTTCAATTCCCTTTTCATCAAAAGAATGTGGAGGTGTTCCTAACTTATTACTCCATCGCTTGTCATTAACGCAATGCTTGCTCTTCCTGAGGTATTTTTTGGCAGACCCAATACGTGGGAGTTTTGTACGAAGTGTCGGAGAACAGTCTAAAACTGTGCTGAGACCACTTACTATGCAGTACAGTTTGTCCTTACAATGAAATAACAAAACAATGAAAGTTTAAGTTTCAATATTTTATTGTACATAAAATATTTTTGACTACATTTTTATTGTCTTGTTATTTCGGATTTAAGAAACCGCTTTCAAATCGAGCGAATTTGAAATTGTGAATTGTAAATGTGGAAGAAACTCGAGCATGCAGTAAATTGGGGTAAAGTAAGTAAATGGTACGATTGTTACAATTTAAAAAAAAAATATCTACCCTATCTAAACCCTAACAAGAGGTTAGTATTGTTATCGTATTCAAGTAGGGATATTGCTATTTACAATTACCTTTTTTTTTTTTGGATAATGATAATTTACACTGAGTGCTTAAACTTGAGTTGCGAATTTGTATTAGTTTAGAAGCAAAATCAAGTTCGCGATATTGAAGGATACCGTTAGGTTATATGGTTATGCAGGAGTATTAAAGGGAATGGGTAGGACATGGTTATTGCTTATTATTATTATTTTGCGTTATCGAAAGAGTACAACGAATTTATGGTGAATAGATAGCACTCTCTCGCTGTATTTGTGTCTAAAGCTGAGTTCATACTTCGCGAGGCCTGCCTCGTAAAATGTAGCTTCTGCCTCGGGCGAGCCAATACCAGTCGGTGTTTGATCGCGCATCGAAGGTGTCTCGAGGCGTTTGCCTCGCGTAGTTTGGACTACATTGCATCGCGCTGAACTGGCTCATCCTTTTCCGCACGATATGCCTCGCTATTCATTCGAGAAAAGTCAAATAAATTGTTCGTGAAGTACGATTCGCGAAATGTGCTTAAGGGTACGATTATAGTGGAGATAAGAACGACGAGTTTGCAAAACGGGTCAATCGGTGAGGATTGTAACGCACATTCGTCGTTCATCTATCGCAGTTCCACTACAATCGCACCTTAATAAGCTTACGTCAAATATAAATGATAATGATATCAAAATGGCGAAATTGTCATAGGGACTTATAACTGCTCTTAAAATATGTATGTCTGATTACCGATAACCACCATAGTTTGAGAAGCGTAACAAACTGAAAATATTGGGTTATCACGTTAAATTGTAAAATCGATCTCTCCCTCTTACTCTTACTTTCGATAATACAAATTAACTTACTTACCGCGCATCCTATGACTAAATGACATAAGCTCTTGACTAGTGGCTCTTCCATCCCCTTCGGAATCGCTGCCCAACGTATCATACTCTGAAATAGGTAGGTGTAATGTTAGTATCTTCTTCACCTCCGAGTCAGTGCTGCCCAGGTTATCTGACTCTGAAATCAAACAAACATTCTCTGCAGAAACTGTTCGCTGTCGCTTGCGTGTTGTGTATGAAACGATTTAACGTTTTCATAATTTATTTATTTACTTTGAGCAGCATTGGCCCTATGTTTAGTATTTTTACAAGTATTTAGGAAGTAAGTATGTAACTAACTTAACTACATATATATAATGCAAATACATATGATTTTTTGAATTGCTTTCTATTTGCATGGAAAATTCTTTTGTTAGTCATGTATTTCACAAGACTTGACTGCTAAATTACATACTTTCTACAAGCTGGAAATTCTTTAACTGAAAGTGAGAAGAGAGGCTTTTGATTACACTGAAGAAAATCTTAGTTCTAATTCGGTGCGCTCTCTCGTTGTTGCCGAACGGGATTTGTAAAATACGTAAGATAAAGCAAAAATATTCAAGCCATAGGAGAAAAACAGAAGGATATTGTTTTTAAAGTTATTTAAGTTGGTTGCCTTTTTAACGTGAAAGAAAACATAATTACGCACAAAGGAACTTTAATTACATAACATTAACACAATAAAAAGCAATTAAAAAGTAAACACTACATTTTCCTTTTATTAACACGCTGACGTTAATCTGTGATTGTATTAGCAATTGTTACACTTTTTTCTCTTGGTTTCGTACTTAAGTATAGTCCATCGAAGTCGTGCGCCAGTGTGCAGAGTGAAATGGCAAGAGATAACCAATATCGTTCGGGTTACGCATTCACAGAAAGCGTACAACGTAACTAAAGTTCGCTACTTTCCGTGCGCTTCACAGGCGTCGGTATGGGAGTGGTCGTTCGGGTGTATGATTCGTAATATATGCGCAAATTTATGTCTCGGATATTAGACTGCGATGGCGTGGGAACGCGAGACGACCTTGTTACTGATGTAAGTATAGAAGTAGAGAGATTTATTCTATCTGGAAGAATGAAATGTGCATTTGGTTTTCTGCTATTAAAGCAACATGCATAAACATATGAAAAATAAGAATAGTACATATTATAGCAGCGTTGTATGTATAAATAAAATTGACAATGTATGATGAAATTAGTGATTTAGGAGTTGTGTTGAATGTGTGAGTTGGTGTACAGGACAGAGAAAAAAACATTTACCATTTTAAGCGTCTTCCCTGAATTGGCATTCTGGAGAACCTCGGTTGTATACATTAGAGATATATCGCATACTAAACATTTAATTTTTGCACCATCGTATATTAAATCCGGGAAATCTTTAATGAACTCATTCACTTGATCTGACAATGGTCGTTTCCTTGATTCACTTATCGACGACATTTTATTACGTATAAGGTATGTGCAGTACTTCGCTACGCTCGCGTGCATTCCAAACGGCCGCCAAACACATACTGCATGCGTTAATACTGCAATAAGATCGCTTGCGCATAGATTACGAATTACACATCCGAACGACTACTCCCATACCGACGCATGTGAAGCGCACGGAAAGTGGTGAACTTTACTAATAACCATCGAAACGATTGCCACGGTGGCATCTTGCATACTGACGGCCCTACCACTACCGCCTGGTTTAGTTACGGCGCATTTAATCATCAGCCGCCAGGAAGGATTGGACGGACTATACATATAAACCTCGTGACGAATAGGGAGAATGATTGTAACCTTTAGTGTTAAGTTTTAATTTGACAAAACGCACCAAAACACAATTAATAAATCATACTTTTCGATTTTGGATAAATACACTAGTTGCAATTAAAAATGTACCACCTCTAAGTTGTTGGTGTATTTCGTTAAAATTTTATAAATATTTCCGGAGGTCAACTTAAACGATTTTTTATATTGCATTGGTCCAGTTTGTCTTCCAATATTTTACAAGAACACCTGCTACAATCCGATAGTTGCAAATTAAACGTATAAGAATGAGTAAATTGCGTGCGATATGTTTCAAGCAATCGCAAGTGATGCCTCGCAGATGGAAAGTCCACCTTATTATTATAAGTAACCCACTTCGGACATGGTCGGATTATTAGGCTACATGAAGGCGGTGTTAGTTTCCGGGAAATTGCGCGTACATTTAATCGTAATCATTTGACTGTAAGTGTGCTGGAACATGTGGATTGTAAATCAAGCTAAAGCATGCAGAGTAGGTTCAGGCGTATCCAGAAGGACGACCCCCAAGAAGATTTTCTTTTACGCTTGGGTCTGCAACTCGGGTTTCAGTCGGTAACATTTTTAGCGCAGCAGTGGTGGAACGCTATCAGTCGTAGAATACTATTACGAACAGTTTACGGACGAATAGTGCATGTGGGGTTCCATTCCCTTTAACACCTGAGTATAGACGCGCTAGACGAACCTTATTTACTTTCCTTTTGTTGATTTTTGATACTAATAAGCATTATTTTCCACAAATTTTTTAGTGGTGCATTTTTAATCTTGGCCAGTGCATTTAATATTTGGTATTGGTTGAGCAACCAGAAATTTAAGTGAATTGCCACATGTTTAGTTATTGCCTGTCACGAATATTAAATACTGGGAATTTTTGCATAGGACGCGTGAGCAAATTTAAAAACATAGATACTTTGTAGGTATTACATTTTTTCAATATTATTTTTTCGGTATGTTTTGTTTTTTAACAATAAACAAAATATTTTGGTACAAATCAGGGGTTCTTAAATTTTGGGCAGCTTGGTTGACAATGTACGTTCGGGATGACTGCAAAAACTGCAGCCGCTACCGATAACATCGGACAAGTTCACCAGATAGTGTCGAATTAAGGTCAATGAGACTGCAGCGGCTGTTTTGAAGGAACGTGTTTATTATATATTGACTGAAGATTTGGGAATAAAAAAACTAACAGTGCGTTGGTCGCTGCGCTTGATCATTCAGGACCAGAAACAACATTTCCGAAGTCCTATTGAAGTAGTTCAAGCGAAGTTTTGGCCTCAATTAATAACTAAGGCACACTCGAAATAGTGGACAGTTCTTTGGGATATCATGGAGTTGTGTTAATCGACTATCTTGAAAAAGGAAAAACAATAACGGGGGCGTGTTACGCATTATTACTTGACAAGCCGAAATCAGAAATTGTGGAAAAACGTCGCATTTGCTGTAACGCTGCATTTGAAGTAACAGAAAGTTTTGTTCCACCAAAATAACACAGCGTCACCCTATTCTTCAGATCTGGTCCCAGCGATAACTTTTTTGATTCCTAGGCTTAAAGACAAAGATTTTCATCGAATGAGGAGGTCATCGTGGTTGGATTAAAGAGACAGGAGCATCGCTAGGAAAAGTAAACTTAGAAAGAGTCTATATCGAGAAATAAAACTGAACTTGACAAAAATATATTTATTTTTGTTAACTTAGAAACTTTTCAGACGTAAAACATATACCTCGTTATTTAACGATGTCGAAATTTTCAACAAAATCATTTAGTAACATATAGAAATGTGTATGTTACTAAATATAATACCAAAATTGTTATCATTTAATGTAGAAACAAGGGGTTTGTTCGTTTATCAATGAACAATTGAGCCCATTTGTGTCTGTGCTGTGATATGCATCTGTTTGTAGATTCGTCACAATCCTAAACTATTTAAAATTCTTCTAACGTGCATCTTGTTATAAGAAGGAAATAATTCGAGCAGTGCAGTTTGTTTGCCAATAGTTCTGAATTCTTTAAGCTGACCACCGTTGTGTTTCTTGATTGTTTTTGAACATACATTTCGATTTGCCGTGCATATTTTATCGCGACGATGAACAAGAATGAAGTGTGTGATGGTTAGGTTCTTGCCCCCCACTATATCCACTGATATCGTTGACATTCACTTGCCTTGCATGATTATTTATCAGGGGCGGTAGGTCCATAAGGTTGCAAAGCCGCACGTCCTTCCTCCTCCCTGATATATCCTTTATTCAATTGAATTAATGAACAAATTTATACACATTTGTTTCACGTGATTATTACGAAAATACAGTTTAAATATTCTTGGGCTTCCTATTTATTCCGTAATCAACATTGTGAAATGAACTATGTACCTTGTACCTTGTTCACAAAGTTGAAATTAATAATAATAATAATAATAAGTTTATTCGTCCAACAGCGAAAGCCAATTACAGGACAACTTAATACAAAAGAAAAAAAAAATACATGTGCAGTATCCTAATAGCTACAAAGTACAAACAAGCGAGCAAAATAGCGATACAAAAATACAAAAACTTTAGTACTAAGAAACATAAATAACTTACAGTTCCAAGTAATTGGAATAGAAGACATTAAAGTTCTTTGTCATAACATAAATTGGAGACTTCATCATAATGTTCGTCCTAGCCCTTGGTGTATTAATTATAGCACCATATCTAGTACTATGCGTTGGGACATTAAAATTAACCGCAGCAAGCAAAGATGGAGAATCAATTTTGTTTTGTAGCAATTTTAGCATGAATGTGGCACTACATCGCTCACGGCGGTGAGATAAACTTTCAACATTATGATGATTTAACAAACTAATGTAATCTACATTTCTTTCAGGGTACACACCAGTGATCTTAAAAGACAAATATTTGAGAAATTTTCTCTGTATTCTTTCAACAGAAAGTTGTTGATTAATGTAGTAGGGAAACCATACCAGGGATGCATATTCCAGTTTACTACGTACAGTAGCATAATAAACAGTTTTAATTGCAGATATATTATAGAAAGACTTACATGATCTTATAAGAAAACCTAAAGATCTGGACGCTGACAAGCAAAGCGTTATTACATGTTGAGAAAAAGTAAGCTGTGAATCAAATAATACACCCAAGTCCGATACTTCAAATTTTCTGATAATAGATTCTGTGCTTAGAGAATAGTTAAAAAATACTGGAGAAATACATCTAGTGTAAGATACAACTGAACACTTGGCAATATTCAGGGAGATTCTGTTCTGTTTACACCATTCATCAATAAGGGAAAGATTGGCCTGCAGTTTTACGCAATCCATTTCTGTATTAATTACGCTATATATTTTTAAATCATCTGCATATGCCAGTGACTCACAGTTTAATTTCAGAAGCAGATCATTCAAAAAAATGTTAAATAATAAGGGACCAAGGTTTGATCCCTGCGGTACCCCAGAGGGTATAAGAAAGTGCTCAGATGAAAACCCATTATAAAATACATAACCCGATCTGTTGTTGAGGTAAGAAGACATTAACCTTAGAAGTGAAGGGCAGAAACCAATATAGTCTAGTTTCGCAAGAAGTAAATTGTGGTCGATAGAGTCAAATGCTCTTGAAAAATCTGTATAAATAACATCAACTTGCTTGCGATGGTCAATTGCAGATGAAATGAATTGAGTAATATTTGTCAAGTTTGAGACGGTTGACCTTGCAGCTATGAATCCGTGTTGCTGTTCAGATATGTATGATTGAACATTAATGTAGATTTTAGTAAACAATATTCGTTCAAGAACCTTAGCAAAGTTTGATAAGATGTTTATGGGTCTATAGTTAGATATGTCAGAGTAGTTACCTTTTTTAAATACAGGTATAATTTTGCTTATTTTCCACACATCAGGGAATTGAGATGTTGACAGAATTAGATTAAACAGTATAGTTAGTGGAGAGGCGAATACAGAAGCACAATCACGCACTAGGAAACTTGGTATGGAATCATTACCAGCAGTTATATCAGGTTTAAGATGCTGCGCACTCACTCTAACATCATTTTCATAAATGGTTCCAATATTGAAAGTGGGATAATAACTAAAAGGAACTGTTACTACACTGGTACTTGCACAAAATGGTTTGGAAAAATGTTTAGCAAATTTGTACACAATGTCTAACGGCTGATTAAGTTCTTCATTTTCATAGATCATTACCCCAGGAATCCTAGACGTAGATCTTTTGCCAGAGATGAATGTCCAAAACTTCTTCGGATTACTTACAATATCATTTTGTAGACGAGTTTCATAGTGTACATATGCCAAACGAGCTTCCCTCTTAACCAGCTGTCTAAGTCTGCTAAATTCATCATAATAGGCCATTGATTTAGATGCTTTCCATTTTCTGAAGTAGTGTTCCTTAATATTAATTAATTGCTTGATATTGTCCGTGAACCATGCAGGATAGTGACGACCAACAAATTTAACTTTAGGTATAGAACGATCAATGATGGAATACAATGCGTCATAAAAAACATTCACTGCTACATTAACATCACCATGCTCCAAGAGGAAAGACCAGTCAAAGTTTGCTAATTCAGAGTAAAGCGTTAATAAATCACCTCTGCGATAGTTATAACGAACATTGTTATTTGATTGAAAATTAGATGTCCTTTGTGCAGCAGAACAGTACAGGATAATAGCAAGAGCTGGGTGATGTGGATCCTCCGGTACCAGTGGAGATGTATCACGATTTACCTCCAGATCACAATTCAAGTTCGTAAATATCAAGTCGAGTAGCTTGCCATTTAAATTAGTGACCGCGTTAATTTGGCGCAGATTAAGAACTTCCATAAAATGTCTAACTATTGTAGATTTTCTATCACTAGCATCAGAAATATTAAAATTGGGAACATTAAAATCTCCAGCACACAAATTGAGAAATCCAAACGTTGCCAAAAATTATGAGAAACGATTAGATGAAATAATAAGGTACATGCAAGTAAAAAAAGAGAGGGGTTCAATTGAAGAAATATGGAACGACTTTGCGAAAGCAATTTTAATGGCAGCAAAAGAAACGTGTGGAATGAAAAAGAAAGGGAAAAGAAAACAGACAGCATGGTGGACCGAGGAATTAAAGAAACATACGAAGATGAAGAAAAAGGCATGGAAAATATATCTATCAAACCAAACAACAGAAAATTATGAGAAGTATAAAAGTGAAAGGAAGAAAGTTAAACAACTAGTAATAGAATCCAAAAATAAAACATGGAGAGAATTCGGGGAGAAGATAGAACGTAATAGTAAAGAAAATCAAAAGATGTTCTATGGATTTCTGAAATCAATTAGACAGGAGAAAGCACAAGAAATACATCATCACATAAAAAGTAAGAATGGAAACATTTTAACAGATAATAGAGAAATAATAGCTAGGTGGGAACAATTTTTTCGAGAGTTGTTGCAAGATGAAAGAGACGAAGAAAATAGGAAGGAACAAGTGAGAAGAGAGAAGGTTGATAACAAAGAAGTAGATGAAGAAATCAGCATGGAAGAGTTAGAAGAAGCAATAGAGAAACTAAAGAATGGGAAAGCCCCCGGAAGTGATAAGATAACAACAGAAATGTTTAAAAACATGAGTATGAGAGGAAAACAAATAATGTTAGACATATATAAAATCATATGGAAAGAAGAAGAACTACCAAACGAATGGAAAAAAACGTTAATTGTACCAATATATAAAAATAAGGGGGATAGAAGACATTGTGACAATTATAGAGGCATATCACTAGTAAACACTGCTATGAAAATAATGGAACGAATACTAGACAAGAAAATAAGAACAGCAATAGAAGATACATTTGAAGAACCACAAAGTGGGTTCATAAAAGGCAAGAGCACGCAAGATCATGTTTTCTCTATTAAACAATTAACACAAAAGATGTCACAAGAGCAGAGGAAATTATTTTTGGCATATATTGATCTGGAGAAAGCATTTGATAAAGTACCAAGAGAGAAATTATGGGATATTCTGGAAAGAAGGGGCTTGAATAACAAATTAATACGACTCATACAAATAATATACAATAACAACGTAAATGCTGTCATCTACAATAACACCGAATCGGAAACCTTCAGAACAACAGAAGGTTTGAGACAAGGAGGAAGCTTGAGCCCAGTCATGTTTACTACGTACATGGATGAAATACTTAAAGAATGTACCAGAAGAAGTAAAAAACTTACAATAGGATATATGAACCTACAGCGGGTGACAATCTCAGAGGGAGCATTCGCAGATGATGTAGTACTGATGGCAAAGAACGAACAAGATCTACAATTAAATTTAGATATATGGAACTCTGTACTGAATGAGAATGGAATGAAAATAAACAAAAATAAAACGAAAGTAATGGCAATAGGAGAAGAACCAGTATTAATGAAGATACAAATCGAAGGGACAAAAATAGAACAAGTAAAAACTTTTCAATACTTGGGAGTTACAATTGATGAAAGCGGGTCGCAAGAAGCTGATATTAATAAAAGAATAGAAAAGACAACGAAACTGTATTATGCTATGAGCAGTAGATTTATAAATAAAAAGGAAATATCTAGTACAACAAAAATGAAGATATTTAAATCTGTCTACCGACCGATCCTAACGTTTGGCTGTGAATCATGGATATTGAACCAAAAACAGAAAAGTAAAGTACAAGCTGCTGAGATGCGATATCTGAGAAGAGTACGAAGAGTTACTAAATACGATAGAATGAAAAACGAGGACATAAGAAAAGACCTAGAGATAACGCCAATTTTGGAATTTATTGAACAAAGACAACTAGGATGGTGGGGACATCTACAAAGGATGAGCAGTACAAGACAACCGAAAAAAATATGGGAAGCAAGAATTGCAAGGAATAGAAGAAGAGGTAGACCAAAACAGACATGGAATATGGTAATTGCAGAAATTTTGAAAAAGAGAGGTGTAACATGGACAGATGCAGCTAAGATAGCAAAGGACAGGGCGAAGTGGAAGAAATTTGTGGACAGCTGAAGAAGAGATACTGCCTACACCGTTTAACGGTAGACAGGCTTTGGATTATATATATATATATATATAAAATCTCCAACAATAAGTACTTGTTTATTTAGCAGTTGTAGACTCAGTGCGTCCAGGAACGTCTCAAAAACTTCACAATCCACATCGGGAGGCACGTAGATGGTAGCTATAAAAACCGGTGAGTATTTAAATCTACATCTACACAAAGTTAAGTCGATAATCGGCGCTAGTCTTGCAGGAGCATTAGTATCGATAAGTACAGCATTACATGCATCTGTAAATGCGGAAAGAACGCCTCCGCCCCTAGTCCTTCCAACCTGAGCGAACTTTCTATCTTCTCTAAATACATTATAAGAGGTGTCAAATATTTCAGAGTTATTAATATCTTCACTGAGCCAGGTTTCGGTGAGTAATACAATGTCTGCATCCACAACACCCCGAGAAGAATAAATCGTTTCAGTCTTCGTGCGTATGCCTCGAGTGTTTTGATACCTCACGGTAATGGGAATCCTGTTGGACGAATTTAGTTTAGAGAACTGGAATATTTAACAATTTTCGGCACATCATTAAAATATTTTATTTTAATGTTCAATTCACCAGCAGCTTTACGAGCTGTTAATTCATCTTTAACCTTTTTATATAAATGTTGTTGCTGTGGTGTTTTGTCTTTCGAAACTCCTATAGTCTTAAACCTATCAACATTCCTCAGTTTCCCCAAATTTTTCATTACTCTATTAACATCATCTTGACTAGATAGAGCAATTTTCATAGGTCTTTTTCTGTTGGATTGGGATGGATCATATTTTCCCAGTCTAATTGGTTGTGGGTTATCAACTGACACATCGAATACCGATAAGATGCTTCTCACTGCATCAGAATCAACAGAAGACCGACTGTCACCATTAACAACAGCTGCTTCCGGCACGCCATACAACACAATATTATTCTTCCTCCTCTCCCTCTCCGAAACCTCCTGAACTATCTTCTCCACCTCAAAAACACCAGCTCGCTCTCCCGCAGAACTTATGCCCGCTTGCCCCTTAATTGCTTCCAGCTCATGTTGAAGATCATGTACCAAAACTGTTAATTGGTTCAAATTTTTAAGCTGCAGTTTAAAATCAGAGCAGCTATCACAATAAAATGTGATTTTTCTATCTTTGTTCCTCAAACATTGAGCTTCAGATCTTGATAATCCGAAACATGTTGTATGGGCAAGCTGTCGGCACATATCACACGATACTCCTTTTTCAGGTGTCAATTCGCCACTACAGACACAGCAACGGGTATTCATTTTAGATATAATAAATTTAATAGGAAAAAGGAAAACAACAAATAGAGAATAGGAAAGCACAGGGATACGCTTCACACCAAGGGGCCTATCTTGGTGGCTCACGAAAACACACAAGAAGGCCGCGGAAAAGAAAAATTAAGGAATACGGGAAATAAACAAAAGTAAATATCAGTTCCTCGGCAATGTAAGTATAGCCTCCACTGTATATTGAAAGTACAACAAATATATATCGACTTGCAGAAAAACAAGCAAGGAAAAAAAAGGGAGCAAAGAAACGCTAGGTTAATACTTATCTGTAATTTTCTCGCGAAATATGAATGCAATCACCAAACCAGGCGTACTATAACCACCAACAATTATGACAGAGCTCGCGATCTTTCGAATGATGTAAAATTCATAAAAAATAAGTAAATATTAACTTTAAAATTTTATGAAAAACTACTGAGCGATTTCACACGATGTTCACTCGCACATGTTACAATACTATTTTTTAATTTAAATTAATTTAATTTAATTAAATAATTAGGCCGCAATGAAATCGCGACCCTGGTTGCTATGGCAACTGTATGACGCCTGACCAAATAACCAATCACAGTCTAGCCGGGGTATACACATTTGGGCCGAACGAACTCCGCGACCAGTCTGATTTTAGCTACGCGAGGGAATATTGTCGTTTAGTATAGATTTTTCGCAGGGTTTTATATAGTGGAAAGTAGAGGTGGGTTGCTAAACAGCAAGCTAATTTTCAATAGCTAAATACAAATAGTAGTCAGTAGCAGTTAGGCCAAATGGAAAATAACAGCTAAAATTAACAGTGTGTACTGCAGATATAATTTTGTTTTATTTTAATTAAGTAATAACTAATGAAATAACGATCTTTTTATTGACAACACAGGTATTGAAAATTATTATCGATAAAAATAAAACGAAAATATTGTTGCCATAAACAAGGAAAAACCTGGTTGTCCATTAAGGTATCCTTATTACTTGTTCGCATAAAATAAGTAACAAGGAAATCGTCATTGATTTTATTACAAATGTTTTAATATTAAGAATAATACAATATAAATGATTATTTTTCTTTGAAAATACATTCTTTAAAATATGATAGACCATGCTTTTGTCAGACAAAACGGGTTGTCGGGTCGAACGGATTTGATGGATTGATAACTGGTGAAGTTCTCGGGCGGATGATCCGGCTGGGCTGGCCGTGATAGGCTGAGCTGCGCTAATAAACCGCGAGCCTATATAAATCTGAAAATGCCCACTGCTACTATTTTCATATTTATGAATGCGAACAAATCTTGCTAATCATTATTAGTAGAGTGCAACAAGTCATAAAGAGTGTTCTGTGATGCTGCCTAAATTTCTCATGTAACAGATCTGCGCAACAATTAGCGTATTAGGGTAGCGATTTTGAATAGACAAACACAAACATTGTAGGCAGAGTGTAGGTATACTTTCACGTCTCTAACCTAAACAACTATTGCATTTCAACGTCTAAAGGGTTCATGTTTCGCAACAATAAAAAAATATAAATTTGTTATAAGAAAATCTGATATGAAAGCAGTCCTACAAAAAAGTAGTAAAAGCAACTAAGTTGGTTTGGCCATCTGATTTCTCTGAAGGAGTGTAAAATGTTTGATAAGAAGGTGAGGAGAAAAAGAGAAGGTGGGACAGATCGACTACGACATGGAATGTAGAAGTGGACAAAGAATAGATCATGTAACGAAGGTAAAGAAGCAACTGGAAATAGAAATAAGAGGAGGAAGTTTTATAAGATAGGGTACCTTGACACCAAATTGCAAACGAGGGACCGGAAACCGGATAAGTAAATAAGTAATAATAAGTAACTTAAAGTAAATAGGAAAATTAAATTGTAATGATAATAATTTTCAAACGGTAAGTGACGTAAGATTTTTGAATTACGTCCGGATTGTAAAAGTGATAATCAGAGATAATGTGATCCTCTCTTTATCTGAGGGTGATAAAAGCAATTGTTTCGGAGAAATTTTTCGTTTTCATTCTATTTCGACGTTATTATATTATCATGCAGCTGAGAGTTTACGTAAATGTTGAACCAAACAAGTTGGACAAACATTTTTAAAAATTGAGTATTAAATTCTTGCCCTTTTAAGTAATTTTTTCGACTAATACGTCAATAGAGAAAAACTCAAAATAAATGTATCAGTACTTACCCTGACTTTCGGAGTGCGGATCTCTCATTTTACCACCCTTCCTTCTAACCTTCGTGTATTCATGTTCCTTATTCTGAAATGACAAATAGTTTACAATTAACAAATGCAATTGCAGTAAAGTTTTGTGTAAATGTGTAATAAAAATACTGCTCCACTTTTACTTCATAGTAAATATTTTTCTTATGAAATAAGAGTAGAGTTTGACATTAAAATAATAGCTGCTTCATAATCTTTAGTTCAGAGTGAAATCTTAGAATTGCTGCAGATTTAAATAACTCCTCACAGTACACAATCGAACTACAGGTACTTTGAGAAAAAGCGACCAAAAGTGTATTATGAATAATAAAAAAAAATAGCGAACTTAAAAATAGGAACTTATCAGAATAAAAAAAAATGCAGATAATGCAGTAGCGCAGTGAACTCAATAAAAAGATCAAACGGCAGAAACCGAAAACCAAGAAGAAAGAGAAACGAAACTTACACGTCCTAAATTAAACTTATCATTAGGTGGAGGTTTAACATCATGATAAACAAAAGAGCCGCGTACCGAGTGGTACGGGCCGCTGTACACGTTTCCGCTATAGGAGCTCTCGCTATAAGCGGATTTCGAGAGTTGAAAAGTAGCGTACGGGCAAATGTCCTCGATATAGTCAGCTGAATCACTCTTGTACGTGTCTGTATCGGTAGGCAGTTGCTGTTGACTGCGTTGACCAACTCTCGTCGCCAGATACTGTTGATCGCGATTCTGCTTGTTTTGAATTTGAGCCATGGATGGTGATTCGCCGATTGTTTCTTCTGGAGGCTCACGATTGCGACGAAGGTCTGTAACAGGATAAATATTTAGCGACTGAAAGAGAAAGTTTGAAGAATTTTATGAAAATTAAAAAATCCTTTTTTGATTATTAGTAGTAATAGCAATTTTTGCTAGCGAATTTAAATACACGGTCCAGGGGCCACTGGCCTTAATTGGGAAGATTTGAGGTAAGCAGTTCATAATAAGGCGGTGGGGACGAAGGTCGCCGACCCTTTACAATCTGCAAAGTCTACCGATTTGTTTACAATTGATCTTTGAATGGGTGAATAATGCGGGTATGCAGTCAAAGAGCATTATCAAACTGGTGCAAATGCGAAGCGTTTTTCGACGTCATTTGAACATATCGCGTAATCAGTCGTTGGATAACGCAATTTGAAGGTGGATAAACAACCTCAAACAAACTGGGTCCAAGAAAAGAGGCGGAAGTGCCAATACAGTTCGAACCTCCGAAAAGATCGCAGCTGCTCGACAGGCGAAGTCCACGCCGATCGGCCATTCCACCATGTATGGATATACTCACCAGGCTTGAAGAAAGCGAGGCGCACTTCCACTTTTCTGGTTTTGCTAATAAGATATTGGGCAGAAGAAAACCTTTGTTTAAGGCATGAAACGCTTCTTTATGCTCAAAAAGCGACGAAAGTATGGTGTGCGATTTCGGCAGGATGTTGAAAATGTGAATTTTGAGAAATACGCTTGATTGATTCAAGACTTTCTCACACTACAACTCGTTCGTTTTTTAGTGAATGAAAAAAGATTTTTTCAAGAAGATGGGCAACGGACCACATTGCGATAATCTCAATGAATGGTGTGAATGTTTTGTTCCAGGGCTGTGTCATTTTTTGAAACCAGGATGCCTACTTCATTCTCCCGAACTAACGGTCCGCGACTTTTGTATCTTAGCCTTCAAACAACGGGATTGGAGCAATACCTGTTAATATGCTATGAGGGGTAATGCTAAACTTCCAGGTCTGACTCCATGTCAATGGAGGACATTTGGAGGATATAGTATTCAAACATTTTTTTCATATTTTCACTTTTCTATACCTATACAAGTTAACAGAAAAAAAGAATTTTTTAAAAACAAATTACTTTATGAAATTATTCCGTTTCACTGCTGGACTCTGTATTTAGGATCAGTCATCCTTGCTAAATAAGATAATACGCATTAGTAATACTTACTTCGTTTCCAAAATATAGTTGCTACGAGCGCCAAAAGAATGACTAGAGATAGAAATATAGGCAGTAATACCCTGACATTGGCGAAAGGATGGCCGCCTGAGTGGGAATCAGGTGGAGCCATTTCTGGAACTGCTGTAAATGAAAGAAGCTGCTTCTGTAAATAATTCATTTTCATTTATTTTAAAATTCTCTATGTAAAACTAGCTTTAAATAGGGAGTGTAAATCGGTACGTTTTCTTACTTATTTGGTTTATTTTATGTAGTTTAAGTACTTTGATAATTTAAAGAGCGAAGTAATCGAGAATAAGAAATCTTACCTCCAAGTAGATTGAGCGTGGTAAAATTGTATGTGGCGGAAGTTTCCCCTGCATTATTGAACGCTGTAACTCTAAATTGGTATTCAGTGGCAGGCCAAAGATCGGTCACGCTAAAAATTCGTTCTGTTGGTTTGATATGGTTGGCAGCTACGATCCACTGGGGATCATGGCTGCTTTTGTATTCTATAACGAAATGTAAAATACCGCATCCACCATCACCCCAAGAATCCAGCCACACCGTTCCAACGGTAGCATTCATGGTGAGCATTTGCGATTGTTTTGGTTTAACGGGAACTGCATTTAAAAGAAATGTCCAGCATTAATTATTAATATCGGGAAACAACATATGTTATAACATTTAGATATTAAAATGTTAGATTCTAATTTTAAATATTATTGCTACTACGGATAATAAAAACATAATTGAAAAAGGTTCAAGACTTCCGCCCATTCTGATCCTGATTCCAATGATATACATAACTTTGTTCTGTTTGATTTACTTCAAGTCATACATTTCGGTTTTTCACCACGGTTTGAACTATACGGTTCAATGGAGCCAACTGATGTATGTATGGCAAATGTTCGGCTCGGCTTTCTACCAACCGCAACCATAACCACTTACAGATCTTCAAACTGCACGTATCGTTTTGCAAAACTTTTTTAAACAATGGTATTCCAACACAAATGTTTGCATGTACAGCTAGGTCTATATGTGGACATACTATACAGAGTGTTTACGGTCTTGTGATTTTATTTTCAAGGGCCGATTAAACATCTTAAAATAAGGTCATTAACGTAAAAATATCTTAACAAAAGTTGCATAATAAGAGGGATATTACAAAAAACAAACAAAAAATTTTATTGTGTTTATTTTTTCTATTTTTAAGTGGTGACTAAGTATATTCAATTAAACTTTTTTCATGGAATTCACTTTACACTAGTTATTCAAAGTTATCGCCGTGTTGTTGAAATCTTGTATCCATGAATGAATCCTCAACGCGGTTATGAAGATGGTCTTTACGATAGATAGAAGATGGTCTTCATAACGTCCTATAAGTAAAAATCAAGGGGGTTAAGGTCGGGTGATCGAGGAGGCCATGGAATTGACCACCTCGACCAAGCCACCTATTTTCAAATACATTATCTAAACGGTGGCGAACTAAATGATTAAAATGCGGTGGTGCGGCGGTGAAGAAATCACATTTCGACTTCTTTCAATAGTTCCATCAATCGATTTAGCAAAAACAAGAGATAATCGTATCCATTAAATTGATTTGGCAAGACAAAGGGGCTAATAAGTTGTCCGTTGACCAGTCCGGCCTAAACGTTTATCGAAAATCTGTGCTGGAAATGATTACGACGAACAGCATGTGGATTTTCGACAGCCGAGATATGAGTATTGCGACACAGATTTATGTCGTTTTTGTACAAGGAAACCATACAATTGATTCTCGCGCAGTGTTCGCCAGACAATTCGATTTGATATACTTACTTGGCGAGATATTTTTCGACTGCTATTAGAAGGATCTTCTTCGACAGGATTTAAGACTTTTTCTTCGGCATCCAAAATTCGTTGATGTCGGCCAGGTCCACCATCCCGACCTTGATGTATTTGCAGTACACCAGTTTTTCGTGCACGCATTACTGGAGCGATGAATTTTTGTGGAATAGGTGTTGGCCTGTTAGGAAACCGCTCAGCGTACAATCAACTTGCAGCTGCAGAATTCTGGCGCACTTTCCCATAAATTAACAACATAACGTATTCACTGTTGGTGTGACGGACCATTTTTACTTTCCTTATTAGCATTTATTCGGAAGAATTTACGTCAAACTAGGAGTGCAGAGACAACTGATGAAACAGCTTGACAGATGAGAAAAGTTACAGACATCAGCCTACTTAGTAAAAAATTCACTAATAACCTATCGTTTGAATTTACATTTACTTTGCACAAGTTGTTGATCAATCGTTTTAGTGTTAAAAACTTTTTTTTTTAATGTGTTTAATCACGCATTAAAAATAAAAAAAAATAATATTAATACCTCTCTTATTATGCAGTTTTTGTTACGATATTTTTACGTTAATGACCTTATTTTAAGATGTTTCACCCTTTGAAAATAAAATCACAAGACCGAAAACACCCTGTATATAGAAATAAAAATTAGGTCGAAATGGATAAAATTTTTTATGTGCGGGTGTACCAGGAAAATAATACATTTTCGGTGAAGTGATAGTAGTGGCTATTTTCAACGCTTAGTCGCGGTTTCGGAGGAGCTAAATTTAAACGGTTGTATCTTCGTAACCATTGGGAACTGGACGCATATTTGTTTTATTTAAAATAGCCGTTCTATAATTTTCTAAAGTATCTAGAATTCAATTTGAAACAGTTCGTAGATACAGCACTCGATAAATCTCTGTTTTTTAAATTCTACACTGAGAGAAATCCTCGCAGGAAGTATTAACACGGCGCAATACTATGAAATTTGTGGTAAGAGTAAATGTAATACTTTGTAATTTATAGCACACACTTTTCATTTTTTATTAAACGCTGCGGTAGTTGTGGTTTATAGGATGATTATTGTTTAACAAAATCCTGCTTTTACAGTACATTCTATTATATCGATAGAACAAAATGTGATTGCATTCGTGTTATTTTTGTTACAAATAGTAGGAACTTTCACTACAACCTTACTATACTACAATTCGACACAGAATTTTGCTTCAAATTAGATTACAATGTGTAGTACAAATTTTTGCAAGTGTAGCAACACTTTTTCATAAGTGTGCGATTTTCTTGTCCACATCTACCAATAGCAAAGTTAAAATTTTAAATAGATGCATTTTTGGATCACCATGTTTCCGATTTCATCATCTCTACTACATTATAGTACACGTTACATGTATAGCCTTATTCGTTAGTTCAAATATTTTGCAATTAGTTTTGCAATAGGAGCAAGAGCAAGAGCAAGTATTTGCCACATTTTTCGGTGTTACATCTTCTAAATTACCTTTATAATATATTTATGGAGAATTGATTTTGCTTATCTGTAGCGAAGAATTCGAACTTATTTTATTAACTGAAAATTTTAAATATAATATTTACCAGTCCCTTTAGTATGGGCAGTGACTATATCACACGGTAGTCCGGTACCAATCCTATTAAAAACGGTTATGTACAGCATGTATTTAGTACCACACCATAAATTCCTCAAAATATATTCATCAGTTCTAGCGGAGATTTGTAACTCTTCCCAGTCACCATGATCCCTTTTGTAGTTGATAACGTATCCCAAAATCGGGCTACCGCCGTTCTTCTGATCGTTCCACTTTAAATGTAAGCTATCAGCAAACGAGTCGATGATTGTCAGAACTGGAGGATCTGGCGGTACTAAGACCTTAAGTCCGTAGACTATTTCGTCTTTTCCTTGAATATTCTCTACGTCGCACGAATAGTTCGCTTGATCGATGCTTTGCACGTCCTTTATGATTAAAGTGGAGTTTGGCGTAACCGATCGTCGTCCACCTATTTCGAGTAGCAAGTCGTTTACGCGCCACGTTATTGTTGGAACTGGTAGTCCAACATGTCTGCATGGTAAATAAATATCTTGCTTCCAGGCACTTAGGATTTCCCTACCGAAAGAAGCTATTCGGGCTGGGACGATTTTCGAGGGAGACACCGTGACCACACGACTGCTTGTACCTTCACCAACCTATAAAATTGTTCAGTTTCAATTGATTCAAAACAGGAATAGTAACTTTGTTGCTATTGCATTAACTTTTTGTGCGTGTAACTAAGGGTGGAACATTCGATGCTATTACCAAGATTATTCATCCATATGTTACGTTCGTTGTGGCAAACAAAAGCAAGCACCGCCATCTGCGGACGCGTTTCGCGCTTAGAAATTCTCATCAGTACTTGTTATATGTCATTTCGTATTCCTACGATCGAATCACTAGCTTGCAAAGCTGTGGCGATGAGCCGCAAACGGCGAAACGTGTTTACAGATGGCGGTGCTGGTGGTTTTCATATTAATTATTCATTTAATTAATTTCCATCGGTGAATTTCCAATTAGCCGAAGCTTGCTACCCTCGCAAAGTTCTTGAATATTTTCTGTATTCTACTCTATAGAGGTTGATATAGTGTTAATTTTGGTAATTTTAATTGATTAGTTTCTAGGTTAAGAAAAAAACCGGTCTGAGAAATCTTTCTTCATAAGGATACAATCTTTAGAGCCCGTGGAGATGTCTTTACAATAGGGAAGTAACTAACTACGATAAGAGTTGTTTGCAAAATGTATTTTATTATAGTCCCATAGTTTAAAATAAATATCTTATGAGAACGTAAGGCGGATAACTTACTTTTGTTGATGCGGTAACCCGAAATTGACACGCAGTTGCTGTTGGTTGCAAACGATCGGTTTCATACATTTCGGTATCGGGTCCTAAAACTCTTTTATGAGTACCTTCTTCTCGGCCATCCTCTAAGGTGCTCATGTAAAAAGTATAAGAAACCAGAACACCGTTGCTTCGTTTGGGTGGTAACCACGATACTAGAATTTTGTTCGGAGCACTAAGTAAAGCCTTTATGTCTGCAGGGGCGTTAGGTACTAAATCAGAAGTAAAACGCGTAAGTTGCAAACAAAAAATAGTTGGAACTTAAAAGATTTACCATCTTCTTCAGTATGGCAATAAATTGGATCTGATCTAACTCCATCTCCGATATCAGTGAAAGCTAGTGCCGTTATGCTGTAGTTCGTGTACTTATTTAATCCAGTCAACGTTGTGTATTGGGCTTGAATCATTTTAGTTTCTTGATCATCGACATCTATTTTTTATTTTGCCGGAGTCAGAATTACTGTGCACATATTTTATTGATCACTTACCAAACCATTCAGATACCGAATGATAGGTAATCTTATATCCCTGTAGTTTACCATTTCGCCCTTCAGGCGGAGGAGGTTCCCATGTTATTCGGACGCTTTGAGCACTCAAAACTTGACACCTAATATTTTCAGGTGGTAGAGATGGAGCGTCTTCTAGTGTGCGGGCAGTTACCGCATTACTGGCTGGTCCAGAACCGCGAGAATTGTAAGCCTAATAGAAAGGTGAAAGATGTTACAATGACTACCACTTATATTTAAAAGAGCGAATGTAATTGGTATGGGTTGTTAACTTTTAAAAGGAGTTACCTGCACAATAATGTTATATGGAGTGTATTTCGCTAAACTCTGTAAAGTTGCTTCGCCTCCAAAATGAGCCCTAACTTCAACGCTTTTAAAAGTATATTGACTTTGTTGCGTATCAGGTGATAATATTTGATATCCTACATGATAGCCCAACAAATTTCCATTCCACGTATCTCTCGGTGGCGGTTCCCAAGTTACTACGATTTCCGTTGAACTTTTAGCTTCGGCTCTTATATCTAAAGGAGATCCGCTGGGTACTAAAAATAAGCTAATGTAATTATAAGCGCATTTAAAGGGACATTTTATATTTTATAAGGTTACCTTCCTCTAATGTGCTTACTTGCACCACTTGACTTGGTTCACTTAATCCCAGACGATTCTCAGCTAAAATTCTAATGTGATATACGTGCGATGGACGTAAATTCGGAATTGTGGTGGATACTTGTGAACCAGGTACTATCACTTTTAAGGGTTGGATCGGCCAAGCATCTGCAAAAAGAGTAATTCTTAAATTGCGGTGGAATCTCAGAAATAATAACAAACTATATTGTAAGTACCAGTTCCGAGCTTGTATTGGACGATGTAGTTGTTAATCTGGCTGTTTCCTGCAAAGCCGAGAGTCCACGACAATCCAATGGAACGGCTAAATTGATCTATTACGCGCACGTTTCTCGGTGCTTCCGGAATTTCTTGAACAATGAGATCGATATGCATTTCGTCCTGACCATAAGCGTTTGTTGCCGCACAAGTGAAAGTCGTTGTATCTTGCCGGATTGTTCTTTCAATGCTGAGTTCAGAAACCATTCCCTCTAGTAGAACCTGTTGATATAAATGATTTTATATTTTTCTAAGTATATTGTAAGTAGATCATTGAAAATAAAGGAACTTGTGATTATTCTTAATTATATATTTCACTAAAATTTTCAACACCTCTGTGAAAAAATTATTTATTTAAAATTATTTTTAAAAGTTGTTAAGATTACTTATTTTGAAATGTTACGCTGTTCAGTGCATGTGCGTTACTTGTCGAAAACGCGTATGTGATAGATACAACAGTTGCAGTTTATGAGTTATATTAAAATAGCAGTTATGTACCTCTTAAGCTTTTTATTTTATCATTATTTACTTTTTTCGACGACCAGGCCACGGTTTACGCGTTTCGAGGATACAAAAATCTCGACGATTTTTACAGTACTCTGGATTTTCCGCGTGCTGTTTATTCGAGTTCTAGATTGTGGATGGTTAACAATATAAAAGGTCTAAAATCACCAGCATAGAAAATAATGAAATAAAGCTATTTAGTTTTATTTCATAGGACGACACGAAGTCATAGATGATACTCAAACCAGGCGTCTAATAATAATCTTTGTGTGATAAGCAAAGGATCTGCTTGGATAGTTCGTTACGGTAAGACGCAGAACACAACTGTCTTTAATAATCGAATAGTGCTGTTCGACTTTCCGATGACAATCAACCTTTAACCTTGCCATACTGAAATTTTGGATAGCTGAATGGTCATACCTTGGTTAACGATTTTTCGGGACGGTCAAAAACTGCAGCCACTACCGATAACCTCGGAAAAGTTCGCCAAACGGTGCCAGACGACCGTCGAATTAATGTTAGAAAGATAGCAGAGGCTGTAGTTATCTCGAAAGAACGGGTTTGCTATATATTGATTGTAGATTTGGGCATGAAAAGGTCAACCAAGGGTTTGGATGTTGAGTTTGCTCACTCAGGACCAAACACGCATTCGAATGAATATTTCCAAACGCTTGCTCAAGCAGTTCAAATGAAATTAGTTGGAGTTTTCGCGTAGATTAATAATTGTTACTCAGACTCTTGACATTTTTCTTATATGAATGTCGCAATTTCGTTCGGCAAATCAAACACATGTTTCAACGTTTTGAAATATAAGCATTGCGTTTGTTTATTAATGCAATTCATTAATAAACAAACGCAATGACTTTTCATTTTTGGCAACCATGCGGGTGCATCATCTGTTGAAATCTTCAACAAATTCGAGGTTAAATCGCACATAAAAGTTCTAGATATATGGATATATGGAAATATATGGAAAGTACAAAGGTGGTGATACAAAAGAAGTCCAATTGAAAGCTTATTTTTTAAAATTTTTCTTTATTTAAATATGAATGGTTTAAATTACCTGTTCCCTAATAGTAAATCTTGGATCACTGTCGGGCACGATATGTAAGTTTCCCATTTTCCACATTACTTCAATCGGTGTGTCTCCAAGAGCGGAGCATTGTAGATGAGCTTGTTCGCCTTTGACCACCTGCACTTGTTTGGTTTTTGGTAGAAAATGGGCCGGAGCTATATTCATATACAGGCAAAAAAGAACATATGCGAATTTAATTTGGATAAAATGATAAAACGTTATAATATGCAGGTACATACAATCAATTTCTTTACAAACAGAGCTTTTACGTGAGTTATTACCGTTGACTTTGAGGTGGATAACCTTGCTGACACCGGACCCTATGTTATTCTTTGCTTCGCACAGGTACTGACCCTCGTTATCTTTTGAGACGTGTGTGAAACTCAGCGTTCCGTTCTGGAACTGGTGAACGTGCGGTTCGAATAGGAAATCTTTATATTCGCCGGGTTGAGAGCCTGTAAAAACATCTAAATAAAATAGGATGTCAATGAAATATCTATTTAATTAATAATTCTTGTAATGATCCGTGGCCGTATACGCATGGTAGACAAAACAAATAATAAGTAACGCTTAATTCTTTTTTAACCAATTGTAGGGCGCGAGTCATAGTCGCGGGCTCAGAAGATTGGGGCATTTTGAATTGAGATTTCTCAAAACAATTTGTTTTTTTGTTGTGAGATCTGATTGTGGGCATGGTTTAAAATTATAGAAACCTAAATTCAAAATTAGATAGAAATTAGATTTTTGGAATAGTCATTGTTATTGTTTTTTTGAAGTCGTGTTTATTATTGTGTGCATATTTGCTTCGTGAATTTAGAGAAACCTTTTGATAAAGTCAGAAGAGAGTACTTATGGGCAACTTTGGAAAAGAGAGACGTTTCGGAGGGTCTAAAGGGAATAAAATCTTATTAGTATACAAAGACGAAAAACTAAATTAGAGCGAGACACGAACAATCAGAAGTGTTTGAAAATATTCACAGAGTAAAACAGGGATGCACTCTGGGCACTTTGCTGTTCAATCTGATACTGGATGAAGCTATATAAGGGAAATTAAAAATAGTGTTAAAATGTATATGAAGTTGGATATTGGAATATGTAAAAAATAATTGTCCCAAAAATATGTTATGCGAATAACATTGTCATAATTGTTGGGGATGAATTAACTGTTGATGAAACCTCGAAATACACAGAACAATTCTAAAGAAGTTTGGAATAAAAATAAATCAAGAGAAAACGGAAACAATAACAACAACCGTGCAACATAATATAAAACCGAAGAGATAAAACTTGCAGCAAGTACAAAAATATTAGCATCTGTTATAGCACGAGAAGGAAAAATAGATGAAGACGAGAAACAAAAGCAAGAGGAGGAACGTTATTTAACAGCACCAAACGTACCTTCGTGGAAAAATAAATGCCTAAAGAAAATAAGGTAGAAATATATTTAGGAAGAGGCACACTTTAACAGAAAAGCACGAAAACAAGTTAAAAGCTATTGAGATGAGATTCCTGAGAAAGATAGGAAACAAGGCGAGAATGAGCAAAACAAAAAAGACATACAAAAAACTTAAAGGGTGAAATCAATAGATAATGAATAGAAGAAGGAATACTAAGATTTAGACATGTAAAATGGGCGGACAAGACAAAAATAGTTTTCGAATCACGTACTAGAACGAGAATAAAACGCCGACCGAGAATCAGATAAATAAGCTTTGAACAAAAGGGGACTGAAATGGGAACGGGTGGGAAATGTTGTATAGGACAGAAAGACTCACTCAACTTTCGCTCACTGTGTCCCGTAGACAGGATACCAATTCCAATGCATTCTAATGCATTAGATCAGACAAATTGATGATGGTGATTGAAATGATTAGCTAAGTGGGTGAGCTTAAAAAGTCCACATTTACAGAAACCATTATTTACCCGGAATTATTAGATTGTGATTCTTGGTACCTAGGGGAGGCAAAAAAAGAACTACTCAATGCCTAAGGTTACGTTCACATTGGATAGTGCGAAATTATTTTATCAGTTGATATTAACAACTACTGCTTTTGCACAGAAACGTTACATGGTATGTTTATAAGCAGCTTTTGTAGCAATCATGCATACAAATTCAAAAACAAATGCAGAAAATAATGGTGTGTAATTCATTAATTTCGCACGACCGTGTGTGAACGCTACTTAAAAGAATTGTGAAGAAAGATTATAAGAGATCCAAGAATACCTATTGCTTTTTTCCAGGTGATCGTCGGAGATGGATATCCTTCGGCTTGACAATGTAGAATAGCTTCTTGTCCAGCTGCCGCGTTGCTGTCGATGGGTTCAACTGTCCACTTTGGAGGTACTATAAAATTGTTTATTAAGTAGTTACATAAAGACACTGAGAATCAATTAATGCTTTATTGCATCCTATAATTCCAATAGAAATGTTCCTGTATTCTACTCAAGTAAATATAAAGATATTATTCGTCGGTTGAAATTTGCATATCTTTTAATCAAAAACAGTACTTTTGGGTTTAACAATTAAAGCTTTTCATCAAAATAAAATTTTATAAATAACCCTTGTACAATCATTTTATTTGAATTTTGAACTACAGAAATTTTGACTTATCTCTGACTTGCTAGAGGTTTGTTCATTTTACACTAGCTGCTCAGAATAGGTAATCAGTGTAAAAATACGTGCTAATTGGGTTTGCGTTCGACTGCATGAAAGTGGTTGTTGGGAATTGAGCAGCTGTACTGGTACACTTTTTTAGAGTAGGATGTATGTATATGTTACCGTTAAAGCGTGAAATTTACAATAGTTACATTACAGAACTACTTGATACTCCAACTAGTTACTATTTAGACCATTGACGGCATTCTATCAAAAGTGTATAATTGTGTATCAACAGTTCTTCACGTGCTACAGTAGTAGATGTTACCGATGACAATTATTATAAATTGGGATCCAGGCATGAAACAACTATACAGGGTGATTCAAATTAAGTGCGCACCATTGCTAATATTGATTCTAAAAAGGTTCTAGGTTAAATTAGCAAAGTAATAGTATTATTATCGCTGATTAATATGCAGTATATGTAAAAACAATTGGAAGCAAATGGAACACCTTGTATATATAAAAAAAATTGAAAGATATTTTAAGTTACGATATAAAAATTTCAATATACTATTGTCTTAAAATGAATAATAAAGAAGTTATAGCAGTTTCCATTCCTAAGCGTTATCATTCTCCAGTAACTTTTGACAAAATAGATATATATATATACTGTGTGTCTGTAAAAGTTGGCAACAAATTGGAAACTTTTTTATTATACGTTTCTCAAAAAATTTTATTCTTGATAAAAGTTGCTGCATGAACCCAAACATACGGTAAACATAGCAGATCCACTCTGAGGTTAACAATAACAGTGCTAACAGCGCTTCTTTGGAAACCCCTCAAGAGTAAACTACCCTTATTCTGAAAGATACGCAGAAATTTTATTAGGAAAATTTGTTTGTGATGTAGAGATATAGTCAAATACAAAATTTCGGTCAAGCACGCTCAATTATGATATTTCGTCATTTTTCGTTTTTTTTTTTTTAACTAGATGCAAATTGTTGATTAAATTGCTATATGATAACACTTGTACTAATTGTTTTTAACTGTTTTTCATTTCGATGTTAACATTCTATAAAATATCAATAATAAATATCTAATTATAATAGAAACATTTATTTCCAAAATGCAACATTACACATTAAAGCATGAGAAGGAAAAATGCAGATTCACTTTTGCCTCACTGCACATGTGTTTCCACATATCCACCGTTCCTTTCTAAGCAGGTAATTGTTCTTCGAGAAAATTCTTTTATTACATTTCTAATAACAGCCGGAGTTATACCATTACATGTTTCCCTAATAGTTCTTTCTAAATGATCAACATTTTCAAATGGTCTTTTAAGGTACACTTTTTGCTTCAAGTATCCCCATAAAAAAAAATCTAATGGGGTCAGGTCCGGAGACCTTGGGGGCCAAGCAGCATCCAAAAATCTTCCAATTACTCTTCCATTAAAAATATGCAAGAGAAACTCGCGAACATTTCTCGTACTATGGCATGTTGCTCCATCATGTAGGTACCATATTTGTTGTCTTTCGTTTCTGGGCAGCTCATTAAGAAAACCAACCAATGAAGTGTTTAGAAATTCTAAGTAACGTTGTGCGTTCATAGTTTGGCGAAAGAAGAAAGGTCCAACTAGTCTATTTTTAAAGATGCCACACCATACATTTGTGGTAAAGGAATATTGATCACGAGTTCGGACAGTAAACTATGGATTAACGTCGTTCCACCAGCGACTATTTTGTGAGCTGACTATCCCATTCGAAGTAAACGTTGCCTCGTCAGTAAAAAGTATACATCTTGCCATACCATGATTATCTTCTAATTCTCCTTGGAACCAAGCACAAAATTCAAACCTTCTATCAAAATCTCCTGCTTTTAGAGTATGACTGAACTGGGGTTTGTAAGGTTTAAATTTGTTTGATTTTAATATTTTTGCAACAACATCTTTACTTACACCAAACAAGGCTGACCTTTTCCTTAACGAATATTTAGGATTTTCTACAGCTGAGAGCATTACTTGGTTTTGAATTTCGTCAGCAGCAACCCATGCTTGATGTTTCTTTTTGAATCTATTCTCAACATTTCCATAAGCCTTGAATTTTTTTATTATTTTACTTACTGTTGCAAAATGTATGTTTTTATCTGGGTGTCTGTAATTAAAGATTTCGGCAGCTTCCCTAAAAGTTTTGTAGTTATCTCCAACAATTAGAACAATTTCAATTTTATCTTGAACACTCAATTTCAATGGCATTGTTATTATTTATTACAATTCCAACTGACGATTTGACGCTTACTGACATTAGTTACGTATTTGTTTCGAAAATTTTCCATACCTACTTGATTCAGTACAAGTGTTATCATATAGCAATTTAATCAACAATTTGCATCTAGTTAAAAAAAAAAAAACGAAAAATGACGAAATATCATAATTGAGCGTGCTTGACCGAAATTTTGTATTTGACTATATCTCTACATCACAAACAAATTTTCCTAATAAAATTTCTGCGTATCTTTCAGAATAAGGGTAGTTTACTCTTGAGGGGTTTCCAAAGAAGCGCTGTTAGCACTGTTATTGTTAACCTCAGAGTGGATCTGCTATGTTTACCGTATGTTTGGGTTCATGCAGCAACTTTTATCAAGAATAAAATTTTTTGAGAAACGTATAATAAAAAAGTTTCCAATTTGTTGCCAACTTTTACAGACACACAGTATATATGTCCTTGCGTTTAAAGTTTATTTTAACATAATTACATCTTAATACAATGTCGCAGTACGTAAACGTATATTTCATAAGTAATGTTCAAAAGAATCACTTTCCTTCTCAATACATCTTCGTGCCCGCTTGAGTATACTTTGGGTAGCTCTTAAGACTGTCCTTCCATCTATTTCGCGGTAAACTTCCCTAACCTCTTTTTGCATTTCGTTCACGTTATTGTATCGTGTTTTGTATACCTGATTTTTTCAATTCCCCCAAAGAAAAAAAATTTAAGGCGAAAGGTCAGGAGAGCGTGCTGGCCATCGAATTGGCCCATTTGTACCAATCCACCAACCACCAATCGGCAAAGATGGTGTACTATGCGGCAGTAGTGTGCAGGAGCATTGTCCTGCTGAAAGTATAAATTTTGGCGTATCAGATAATTGGCGTTATCAAGGAAATTCTCTAGAACATTACGAATAAATGTGCCATTGTAAAACACTGGACCAACGATTCTCGAACCAACTAATCCGCACCAAACATTAAAAGTAAATTGAGTTTGTGCAGCATGTGGACGCACTATTAATAAATTTTCTTGCGACCAATAGCGATCATTCTTGTTATTAAACATACCTCTATTGGATATACTTATGCTTTTTTTTAATTCTCTGAACTGATGTAAAACTTAAACCTAATTCTTTAGTAGCATTTTTAATGGAAAATTCGTGATGGGCTTCAAAATATGCTATGCTGCAATGGTGCGCACTTAATTTGAATCACCCTGTACATGTATTTGCACAAATGAAATGCGAAATAAGGGGATGTTATAAATAGCAATACGTCCTTATTGACAATTGAAAGCTCTATATTGACTTATCCTCCCATCTATGATGATAACAGGGACTGTGGGGTGGCAAGCGCAAGTAATAAGTAAAGAGTGAATCCTATAATTTTTCATTACTTACCGTTCACGGTGAGCGGTACGATGTACTTCTCTGCACCGGCGACATTACTCGCGATGCAGGTGTAGTTTCCTGTATGCGCGGATGTGACTTGATCAATAATTAACGACGAGGAGAACTCGTCAATTCTTCGGACGACCGTTCCTAAGGCGACGTTATTAGAGACCGGTTTACCGTTTCGCTCAAAGCGGAACGTGATCGGCAGGTCACCCTCCATAATTTGGCACGTGATCGCGGCACGCATTCCCTCACGCAGCAGGTCTGTCATCGGGTTGATTGGTAGAATCTTCGGAGGCACTAGAATACCGTGAGAATGTAAGGTAATGCAGAATTTAACGTGGAGGCGTAGGATCCGGTAAACATACTAAAAGCTAATAGCTACGTTTCGCGCAGACTTTAGTTAGTTTTCATGTCGTACATGTATTACATGTAATTTTTATTGATTTCGTCTTCAGAGTAGTTAATTCTCTGAAAAAAGCCGATTGAGATTTGTTCTTGTTTTCACAGAGTTAGTAACTAATTATCAATTTTATTTCGTGCTGATACTTATTGTTAATGGATCCATTTTTTGGGAAGGCAAAATACTTTTCTAAACATTTATACAAGTCTTATACTCCAGTTAATTCGGGTTTGATATATGTCGTATAACGAATATTTTAGGTACCTATTATCTTCCGGAAACTTTTGAAGAGAAAAGCTCTTCCAAATTTAAAAATAAGGTTAAGCTATGGCTGCAATGAAAGTGCTTCTATTCAAGGAATGAATACTTTGAATAGCAGTTATAGATTTAGATAGTATGTTCTTTTGTATTTAAATCTCTGTATGTATTTTTATTTACTTCTTTTAAAAATATTTGAGTTGTGCTAAGTGAGGCACCAAACTGACAAGAAATCGCAACATTTTATGTTTTGTTAGTTTCACCTACAGTGAAGAAGCACTATTGGCGGTATTTTGTTTTGTACAAGTTTCATCTATGCATATGCGCAATAAAGAAAAATATGTCGTTACTGAAAACATTCTGTACTTGAATTGTTGATCAGATGCAGTGGCAACAACATGCTATACCTCGAGTAACGTTTGTTAATTGAGTGATTGGCAAGGGTCGCTTACATTAGAATAAATTTGTTAGTCAATTAGTGGTATGCTTTGTGTTTTTCTTATCAAATAAAAACAATAACGTGGTTTACATGTTTGGAGGGAAATTTGAATGTTAAAAAATCACAAAAACTGAAATGAAAAGTTCTTATTTTCTTTCCAGTAAAATTTATTTGGTCGAAACTAAATTGAGTTTGGCTCTAACTATTTTCAACGAAATATTACTAGAAATTACGTTTTAAAATTCCAATTCAATTGGTTTTAAAAGCAAAATGACTTTTTCTCCGTAAGTCAATCGTTACTGTCCTGATTGGAGGGATGTAAGTGCAATTTACGGGTTATTTACCTTACAAGGGAACACCCTGAGGTTCCACTCATCGATCCGATTGAAACTTGACAGATTTTTAGGATCCGCAGAGTGTTGTAAAACTCCGCCTTCCGTTTCGGCGGAATATTACGTGTAGAGGTGAAAGCTACTTCTATAAATGTCGAAGATTTTCAGATTTTTGCAATTTACACCGTTATTACAAATGTTTTACATTATATACATATTACAAAATATTACAAAAATAAATAAATATATATTTATACTTTTGAATGCGCCTTCCATAGGTCTATGAAACTAGCCCGGATGAGATTTTTTTGCCACACCTACCACTATCTTCTCATCCTTGCAGAGAGGGGGTTGGATGGGAAAGGGCAAAATATACGCACGAGTAATTTCTGGGAAATAGTGTTTACCCCTAACTAGTCCGAGAAAAATTAAAGGCAACTAGTGTATAGTATGGAATTATATGTATACAATGAAAGTCCTCTTTGCGGATAATTTTCATAAGTGGACAATATTTTTGGAACCAATTTTTTGGTTGTACATTTTTATGCAAAACTCGTCCTGTCGGACGTTCTAGCGGACGGATGTAGACAGGGTAATTTTTCCGGCAGATATAAAACGTTCCCAGGAGCGGATACGAAGCTTCCGAAACGGACAGAAGAAAAATACGTTAAAGAAGCGTAGCTTGTTAGCCAGTTGTATTTCCTTCACCCATGTTCCGGATAATCCTATTTTTATGTTTGTAGCTTTTTTGCTAGCCGCGATATTTCATACAACATCGTTTGCCGGCCACATGGAGATCAAATAAAAAGACGCAAATGAAAAGAGCGACTTCATTAATTTTTATGAAAAAGTGTTTACGGAAAAGCTGCTTAGTGCTAGAGTAATCACCGTAAATGAAATATCCATGCAAAGTAGTGATGACGAGGAAGAAGATACCAGTGGTTCCATAAACTTATACGCTGACGCATTAAAAGCGATCGAAAATTTAAAGAAGTCTTCCAAATAAGATTTTTTGACGTTTGAATACTTGAAAAAGATAGAATCACGTTTTCGAAATTGCTTTTTACAAGAAAAAGATTAAAACAGGCAAAAATTCTTTTAAAAATAAAACTAGACGCAATTTGAAATTTGTTGATTAAAAGTTTAAGAATTATTTTGTGTATTTTGTTTACATTCTTCAAAGTCGGACAGTTCCTGCAAGCGAACAAAAAGGCTGGACCCGCGAGTTCCCGTTTTGAAAATGGGGGGCGATAATATGGTATATATTGCTTTTTGGAATAAATTGTTCGCCATAACTATATATCTTCGTTTCAAATTAGCACAGTCCTACCATGAAATGTATTTCTGGGTGTTTATGATTTTTCTATTTAGAAGAGTGAAATAAATTCAGTTCAGAAGATATAAATGTTGTTTACGTTACTAAAATTAAATCCATAGTATACAAACTTTAAAATTATACAAGTTACCTTTAATTTTTTTTTGAGCAGTTAAGGGTGAAGTAGCAGCAAGCATGTGTACAGGCGTAAATGGTATTTCTCAGAGATCGCTTGTGCGAATAGTTTGTCCTTTTCCGATTAAGCCCCCCTCCGCAAGGAAGAGGTAGGGTTGGCAAAAATATCTTATCCGGGCTAGTCTGATAGACCTATGGAAGGCGTATTTAGGAATACATAATTTTATTTTTTTATTCGTAATAAAATAGAGTAAATATCGTCAAAATTACAAGAGGGTGAAAGCTTTCACCCCCTAAACGTGGGATTCCGCCAAAACGGAAAGCGACGTTTTACAACGCTCGGTGGGTCTTACAAATATGCTAAGTCTCCCTCCCCACCTTAGGGTATTCCTTTGACAATGGGATATAATGGAATTTCATGTAAAGTAATAATACGCTATTATAGCAAAATACATAACAGAAGTTGATAACTTTGCACTATGTACATATAGAATCAAATATACATATGTTTTCGTAAGATGTTAATTTTTCAAAACTTTAGTCCGGTAGTAGGAAAAATATAGTATGTTACTCAGGTCTTTACAAGTAGTTGCAATATTGCTAATTTGACATTTGTACAAAAACATCGTTTATGGCTACCCTGTTTAAAGTATTTACATGCTAATGAATTACAGTGATACAGGTGCGAATCGGTAGAATAGTGGAAGGCTAACCGCATAAAGGTCTAATCTGGGTTTCGCATCCGGGAGCACCTGCTGGTTTCGGAAACAAAAGTTCGTCCAAATTTTCTTTCGTAAGTCGAAAATTCCGTACATACTATAGTAAACCGAGGTACTACAGTGGTTGACACAAATTTATTACATAGAGGTATTTTTCAACAAGTAGAAATATGAATAGCATTTATTAAATAAATTTAAGGTACATACAAGACCTGGCAATCCTTCATTAAGATTGCCGTCTTTAATGATAATACAAATAAGTTTACGTATTACCTCTATATTTGTGTTTTTTAAATAATACGCATCAATTAGATGAGGTGACGAAAGATTTTTAAATTTGTCTGCCAAGTTCTTTGAAAACTAGTCAAATCAGTCGTGAATTTTTAGTGATATTTTGCAGAAAATGGTATACAGAGTTTTTAGTTTTTGTGAGTTTTAGATTTTTAAATTTTCTGCCAAGTAAAATAACATATATTTTTTTTTGATTTGGTACTTCATCTGGCTTAGAGTATTTTTGCGAAAGGATACATTTGCGAAATTGTTTGCGTAAATGCTGTTATAGGATACTAATTGTTGTAGTGCGAAGTACTTGCACTATCCTTAACTCTACAATCGTATGTAATTAATTTTGCAGGTAACTACTTAGGCTTTAAATTTCGAATCAACAGTTAAGAACAGCAATACCAGTAGCAGTATACGTATACATAATACTGAATATTGCGTACACGTGTCGAAGGAGTTTTAGTATCATGTCTAGATAGAGTCAAGCGTGCAAATTAATCTCGTAAAAATTCAGAATTCAAATCCCGTAAGGACAACGAAGTGTTTTGCAATTTTTTTATTGCATCGGCTACTGGAACGTAATTGTCGTTAATAGGTTTTAAATCTGCTGCAACTTGAGGATTTTGGAATCGCATTTGACTTAGCTTTAGTGCAGCTGCTTCTTTAGCGTCTAGTTGTAAAATCACTAATTTGATCTTTTCAAAATGTTTAAAATAATAGAATGCTGATTCTAAACATGTACCCCATCGCGTAAGAATTGGCTGCGGCGATTTCGGTGTGTCAGGACACTGTGAACGAAATAGCCGAATACGTTTCGGTGCTATTAGTTGATCTACATCAGGATAACATTTTCGTGCTACAAAGTGTAAAGCATAAAGCAGACATGTTATGTGCAGCAAATTCGGTTGAACAGCATTGAACAATTGACCTGTTCGAAGCATAACCGCGGCAGCATCGATAACCATCATTAACACTTGCTTTGGTGAAATTTCAAAGTTGTCTGGTGTTCTAACTAATTTATGTTATTATTATGATGATGATATTATTATTATGAACGGCTTTGGCAGTACATCTTTGCTGCCTTTTACAGGCTAGCAAATAAGAGTGTGATGGTCCTTTTAAGGTCATTGTCCGTGTTACAATCGATACTACCGAATTTTTTTAATGTCTGTAGTTTCATCTATAGTTAGTCACAACCGTTTATTTTTTACTGCGGTTGTCACATAATTCACAATCATCTCGCGCACTGAGGGCAAATACCTACGTAGCGTCTGCGGTAGTTCCCATGTTGAATTGTATTTCTTCCAAAACATTGTTTGTTCGATTTTTGCATTTGATTTTGTGATTTGTTAAATCACATAGAAATTCTTTACGGTCTCCTTTTGGTTCTTTTAAGTTTGCGCTATTTACATGGTTCCTACACAAATATGGTTTCCAACATTATAAACTTTTATCGCAAACTAAACACCTGATTTCTTTACCATTATATATTAAGTCTGGAAATTGCCATAAATACGTGTTTACCCTGTTAGCAAACAGACAAGTTGATGCATTTCTATGCATTTTCAACATTTTTAATGCTTTCTGTTCAATTCCGACATTTATCAACTTCGCAGTGCGATATGTATTACAGGCAGCACACAACATACTAGGCCGGGAAGTGCCGACATGTAACGAAGCAGCTCTGTATCCCCCCAACCTCTCGCGGTTAAACATCACTGGAAGGCAAGTGAGAATGTTGCTATAGTTATAATTATTTTGGTTCGAGTGGAATTCAAGACCTCGCTGCAGGAAGTTTTTGAGAAGGTAAAAATAATTGAACTTTTTAAAATTGCTGTTCTTTCTTATTTTTTTTCGCCAGAAAAACGGAGTATGGAACTCTGAACGGTAAACTTAACTTCAAACACTTCAAAGGTATATAGCGGCAACTACTACTCATTTAATCAACGAATTATTACGATATTGATATCTCTTCATCTACAAAAAAATGTTGGAATTCATTTCGAAATATCGTTTTATAATGATAATTCTTCAGTGAATTTGATTACACTAAATTGATGTTTTGCAATGTAATAAAAAAACCACATCTTTATTTTCTCATTGTCAATAGCCTCTAAATATGTTGCGCGTTTTTGCTTTTATATATAAAATTTGAGTAGTAAATAACCTGTGCAACTTGTCAGTGACAAAGGCAAAAAACAGGAGTTTGAAAAATAGGTAACTTTACTCATGCTAATATTATATATACATCTACAAGATCAAAGAATTTATTACTACCGTTGGCTGAGTACGCAAAGTATGTACGTATTTTAAATTGTATGGACCACACCCGTAAGTATAAGATTCAAACTTTACCCGCTTCCTAACATTTTCTAATTAATAAGCGAGTTGAGATGAGCGCCGTACCGGGACGCCTTCGGTTCCGTCAGGTTATTTTATAGTAGAGATTAGTCTACATCCTTGCTTGAATTTATGCATCCCAGGAGTTTAAAGTACTGCCACAATCGCCTCTAGTTCCATCTTAATTTGACGGATTAATGGAGGAAGACGTCGTCATAACGACGAAAATTTTTGTCGTGTTCGTTTAAAATAGTAATTTCTTTCTCGTGATTAACTAATTTTCTTCCTCAGATCATAGATTTTAAACTAGATGTCGTTAGAATTTAGTGAATTAGTTCCGGTAAGAGTGCCTTTAAGAACCCTTTGGGATCGCCCTTAATTACTTTGCTTGTCAGCTAACGGATGATTTCTTTTGCCAGTCACACTAATATTTATCTGCGCCGTTTTAGCTTTTTGAGACTTTATCATCATTTTACTTAGATCTCCAATGTTTTTCTTTTTTAGCGATTTCATGGCACACAATGTTCATATGAAACATTGTGTGCCATTAAGAAAAAGTAACAAGATATTTATGTTGTCACTACATAAGTTTAAAGTAAATAGAAAGATAAGTTTTGGGTATAAATGTTTTAAGCTATTACGAATCGTACATTTCAAATGAAAATTGTATTTCCATGAAATTGACTAAAATTATGTATTTTCTTTTAAAGCTTATGCCTATTATGACTCTTAAATAGCACTTGAAAGTTGCAAAACTTTCTAGCTTTAGTCCATTTCATTGAAATCCAATTTTGATTCGAAATGTTTGATATACGATGCTCCTTGATTGCTGTCCGTTAAATCGACGCAAGTATTACATTACAGTTTGACTTTTCGTGCTTTTTTTGTTGCAAATTTATCTATAATTTTACAGACATCTAGCTTTTCCGAAATTTTGTTAATTCTTCTTGTGTTAGAGTTGATCATAAATAATTTATTATCAGTTTCAAACCTTTTCTTTGGCTATATAAGTTTTCTTGAATTCGAACGTTAGGAGGTTTGATATAAGGGTAGCCTGAAAAGTTTTCAGAGTAATATAGAAACAAGTTCTTTTTGTGAAATTCAGTTTTATTTCTCAAGACAGCCTCAGCGAAACTTTGGACCTAGAGAATTGAAAAAGTCGCCGCGGGCCAGATCAGGTGAATGGGATGGATGGTCTATTAATTTGTACCCTCCACTTCGTGAATTTTTGCCATGGCAACAGCTAAGTTCTTGACCGTGCCGAACACTTATGGTCAACCAAATTGGGACTACCAGGTTTAAATTGACGTGCCCAAAATTTTACTCTGACAAATGATGGTGCAGAGTTTAAATTTAAAGAATTTAATAACGGCTCGATATTCTATTTTTAACAAAGGTCCAACAACAACCATCGTATTGTTTCTAAATTTCGAGGTATTTATTCAAATGGATGTATGTAAGTATAACGAGAGCAGGACAGATTTATTATAAGAACTTTATAAAGTGAAGAGCTCGTTACTATTTCTTATTCCGCGTTTTCAATTTGTATAAAATCAAAAGAAAACAAGGTGGAAAATGAGATGCTAAAATGATATCATCACCGTATATAACGTAATAACAACTCATTATATATAAAAACCGTTTATTCAAAATCTGCTTCCTAGTAACGTACGCTTTGTGGTCTACCGTTCTTGTTACAATCACTTCCGGATTGACAAGTTCCAGATTACGTGACGCGTGCCCTCAAGCTTGTTGTGCGTCGTTTACCGACGAGGGAAACTATAAACACGGAAAGCGTGATATTTCAGAAATTTCCTCGTTGTTGGTATTCATTTAGTATCCTTTGGCATCGGAATTTTTTGATGATATACGTATTTAATTTAGTTAAGTTTAAATTGGTACATATTAGGTATTTTAAAAATGACTGCTGTAAAAATTTTTTTTGCAATAATATCAGTACTGGCTGCATCTGATAATTTCAGTTCGTGATTTTTTGTTAAAAATAATCACTGTTATATATGAGTAACAATTTCTTAGCGAAAATTGATATCGTACTCTCTGATTTGTATTAGTAAAAGGTAATAATACAATTTGGTCATGAAAAATGCAGTTAAATGCAAGATTGAAACTACAATTACATTTGATATTTATTGATGTATCTTATACATTTCAAAGTATGTATGTTTACTACAGATCACCAAACGTTTGTCACTGAAAGCTATTTTGAAACGGAGAAAGGGGACGCTTATTCTGTGCAACTATGTTATCAACAAGTTTTTCGCTGCCTTGCTAAATTTCGTGAAATTGGTCGCAAATAAGGTATTGGTATACCTCAAGAAAAGAATTGCTGAATTTATTGCGGATGTTAGGAGGCGTATAGATCATTCACCTAAAAAGTCCATTAGAAATCTTTCACTACTTTAGCTCTCACAGGAAACTAATTTGTCATATGGTACTTGTCAGCATTCTTGGAAAGGATCCCGCAAAATATCCACATAGAATTCGCGTTGTGCAAGCCCGTTGATCACCAGAGTGCAATATTCTCTCTTACGTTCCAATGTTCCAATGTTTAACCGCTAGAGGTTGAGGGCATACAGACTTCGTTACATGTCGGCACTTCCCGGCCTTCTATGTTGTGTGTTATATGTAAACATATCGCAAGTTGACAAGTGTCGGAAATGAACGGAAAGGATTAGAAATGTTGAAAATGAGTAGAAATGCATCAACTTGTCTGTTTGCCAACGGGGTAAACACGTATTTATGGCAATTTCCAGACATAATATATAATGCTAAAGAAACCAGGTGTTTAGTTTGCGATAAATGTTTATTATGTTGGAAACCATATTTGTATAGGAACCATGTAAATAGCGCAAATTTAAAAGAACCAGAAGGAGACCGTAAAGAATTTCTATGTGATTTAACAAATCACAAAATCAAATGCAAAAATCCGACAAACAATGTTTTGTCAGTTTTGAAAGAAATACAATCCAACGTGGGAAGAACCAAGTCCGCGGACGCTACGTACGTAGAAACCGCAAAAAAAAGATGAAAGGTTGTGGCTAACTTACAGACATTAAAAAAAATTTCGTAGTATCGATTGTAACACGGACAATGACCCTGAAAGGACCGTCACACCCTTATTTGCTAGCCTGTAAAAGACAACGAAGATGTACTGCCGAAGCTGTTCATAATGTATTAGTTAGAACACTAGACAACTTTGAAATTTCACCAAAGCAAGTGTTAATGATGGGTAACGATGCTGCCGTGGTTACGTTTCGCACAGGTCAATTATTAAAAAAAAAAATTGCTGCACATAACATGTCTGCTTCATGTTTTACACCTTGTGGCAGAGACTACATCACGCTAAAGAAGCAGCTGGAATAAAGCAAATCCAAAATCCTCAAGTTGCAGCAGATTTTAAAACTATTAACGACGTCCAGTAGCCGACGCAATAAAAAAAAATTCTTCTTTGTTCTAAATAACGCGCACGTTTATTTCGGTTAACCCAGCGCAGTGACACTACTGCTAGGCAATCAACTTGTTGTGCTGTATTGATCACATAGGGGGGATGCAATAATATCATTGATAAACTCTCTTATAAGACGAATTAACAAGTAAACTAGGAACCAATGAAATGTGATATGATACAGAAACCATTGCATTCTAAGAAGGTTGGTGTTTGGATAGCAGCTTCACGAAGAAGAATTGTTGGCCTGTGACTTTTGTTTATGGAATGGTAAATGCAACTCAAGTGAACCTTCTACATGAATATTTTGATCACCATAAGTAGAATTTTCCCCACGTTCTCCTGTTTGTGACACGATAACGCCTCAATACCTCTTTAACGGATTCAACAAACGACGAATAAGGTTTGTACTAAAACCCAAGGAGATCACTTTGAGCATTTACTATAATTGTTTGCTAAATTCTTCTTTTACATGGAAATAATTGTTTTATTTTGCGAGATTTTGAATAGTACTTGGCCTAAAAGTAACGGCAAATTTTGACAACTTATTGATTTATTTATGTGCCTATGTCTGTTTTTTTCCGTTTATGAAATAATAATGAAAAACAACAAGAACTGTGATTTCTAATGTATCGAATTATTAGTTATTATTCTCTTGAAAAGGTTCAATTAAAATAGTAGTTATTAGTATTGGGTAGTAGAATATCAATATCAGTCTGGTTTTGAGTATCTTGTAGTAATGGGCGTTCTGGGGGTTTTTAATCGCCCATATTGTGAAGCATACTTTTAGGAAATTTCAGTATTAATTTGTCTAAGATTCGTACTGAAGCCTATAAATTCCTGGTACAGTTAGGTCATTTATAGAATTTTTTTAATATTTATATATTTTAACAACACAATCTTCTTTTCTTGGTCAACAAAACGATGTTCCGTATTGGAACTTTTAACAATTTGCACTGATTTCTTTCGTTTATATTCAGTGTACGGTACACATAAATGTTTTAGGTGTAATTTTTAAACAACCAATGCAGGCGAAAGAAATACATTGCTTAAACGCCCGTGTTTTTCTAACGCGGTTGAATGATGGATTTTACCACTGATAGCTTTACGATTACAATTCTCTCTTAAAATGATTCTTAATCTTACATCTATGAACTGATAACGTACTAGATTTAAAAAGGTAAAACCATTATAACAAACCTTATTAACATATGTTATTAACTCCTATTCTTGGTGTGCTAGGGTATTGCTAAGTACAAAGAATTTTGACCAATAATTCCATGGTTGGCATCTTATTGAAAGCTAAATATCCATTATTGATATAAAAAAATATACTCACCCAAAATTTGTACTTGTACGTCGCGTCTGGCTGAATTCCTTTGTCGGTTTTGCGCCTGGCAAGTATATGTTCCGGCGTCCTCTGTTCTCTGTGTTTGCTCGACCACGAGCGTTCCGTTCGTGTATACTCTTTGTCTCCGATTAATCGGCAACGTTTGCCCGTCCCTTTCCCACGTGATAGTATCAATGGGATATCCGGCGACTGGGCATTTGATCGCCAAATTACTTCCAGCTACTCCCGTTAACTTCGGCATGGGTCGAATGTAGGGTAAACCAAACACGTTGACGCGTGCACTGTGCGAGATCTTCCCGACGCTATTGTGCGCGGTGCAGGTGTATTCGCCGCCGTCTTCCGCCTTTATATTGCTGATATTTACGTGACTGATGACATCGTCTTGTATCGTAACGTATTGTCCCATTAAGAAACGAGGATGATCGGGAATCGTAAAGCCATCCAAGGTCCAAGTGAATTGAGGCGGCGGATTTCCGGAAGCGACACACTTGAGCGAAACCGAAGGTCCCGGTTGGAGGGTTTGTTCGGAGAACCAGTAAATTAACTCTGGACCGGCGTCGCCCATGTTCAACTCGGCGGTTGCCTGTCGATTTTATTTAATTACATATGCAAGTGCGGATTATAGTACCGCGCCTAAGTTATCGACTATCAACCACATTCGCTAGCAACAGATCTTACCTCAGGAGACTTAGATTAAGAAATGTTGTAGGATGGAAAGCAAAATAGGTCAAGTTGTCTTTAATAATTAGTCAAAACTCAAATATATTTGGGATTCGCTGAGAATTATAAAGTGAAGCTCTTTATATTACTTTTCTGTCGAAAAAGTCTCACTTCAATTGTATTTTATTAAAACGAAGAATATGGGGTTTCACTACCTCATCAATGTAACGTATGGTGCCTCGACTGAACACTAATTGAGATCTACACCCATATACCATAGCACCTCGTACCACAGTGCTAACGGCTCGGTGTACACACCTTTCAACAGACGATGTTTTCCATGTCATTGTTTGACTCGTATCTGGTCGTCAAGCATCCCTATACAAAATTGAGATTCATCACTGAACACCACCTCATACCACTCTACGTGTTAGTGCATTCGCATCTTGCACCACTCCAATCATTACTGTCAGTGTTGAGTCTCAAGTGGCAACATAAGATGTGTTCAAGGGGATTGCAAGCTGAAACATCTGATTTGGCGATAAACGGTTCGAAGGGTTACAGGACAACCCTCATTATCTAACCATTGATCATCACCAATTGACTTGGTATTGGAGAATCGGTCTATTAGTCGTCAACACTTGGGTCAACGGTGTATTCTCGTTTCTTGATGTACCTGTCACACGTAACTTCGATGGTATCCTAGGTCACTCCATTTATCGAAAACCCACACACACACGGATAGGTATCACAATGCCGCCTCACAACATCACCCGGCACAAAAGTTCAGTTATCAACTCTTTGGTTCATCGGGCGGTGACAGTTTCTGAACTCAACAATCTTTCCAGAAAGTTGAATCATGTACGGAAGAGCCTCCGCAATAATGGTTTTCATAATAATTCACACCCATTCTTGGTGTTGCAATTTTCATGTTATGTAGCATATTATTAATTTTTGATACTGAGACTAGTGCAATATAAATAAAATGTATTTTACGTATATTGCACGGACCGATAAACGTGTTGGATCGGATATATCCAAATCGCAAAATGCTGTTGTTAGATGTTTACCGAAAGCAACATTTCTATAGAAATATACAAAGAAGGTCGTAAAACATGGCGGACGTAATATTGAGATGCTTTCGCTTGCTATTGAGCTTTACAATCTGTCCAAATTATTGGATAAAAAAAATATTGTTGATCAAGATATACGGGGTGAAGCGAGAGGTATGGAGCCCGATGGAAAGCTTTTGTACTGTTAATATTTCAGGAAATTATTACCGAAGTTAAGATCTTCGGCGTTCTTTGGAATTAAAATCGTACATTTTGTTTAGCAGGTAATAGATAAAACTTTAAAGTGTTCATAGAAGTATTTTCATTTGTACTTTACTTTACTCGTATGAGCATATCGCCTATTTCTGCTAAACGTTAAGTATAATGTTAGTATGAAGTATATCTGCTTAAAATTTAGTTTCAAAAAATGCAGGAAATTTAATCTTATTATTAGTTACAATTTTTTAAAATAATAACAATAAAAAGGTTGTTCATTTTCTGCTTCTTGCTCCACACCGTATATTCATAAACTTGAAAACTATACAGTGCTGCCCTACGCAGAGGAGAATATTCCGTTGGTTCTATCAACAATAGAATAGTCTAAGGCGCGTACGGGGTTTTGTAAAACGGAAGATATAGAATACAAAGCAAGAATAAATTCAGGCAAGTACTTCAGAAGGAGTGATCCATACCATCAGAAATAGTAAAAATATAAAATAGGACTACCATTACCAATTAAAGCGAGGCAACTCGAGACTTCCTTTACATGCGGACTTCCAACGACTAGTCTAGTATATTGCTCGTTTTTATGGCGAAAACTTTCGGGAACATGTATGCATGCTACATGCAGTATAAATTAGATTGACTGCTGGCGTACGTATGCAATAATTTGCATTAAATACCTGTCCTTGATCCCAGTTGTTGCTGACGAAACACTGGTACATTCCTTTGTCCTCTTTGTTGAGATTACGAACGGTTAAACGTGAAGGTTCCACCATAACCTCCACTCGACTGTCGGGTGCGACCGGTTTACCATTATGCATCCACGTGATTTGCGAAATAGGATAACCGTTGATAATACATTGGAAATTGGCCGTTTTTCCTACATCCACTACTTGAACTTGGGGTTGAACATGCACGGAAAGGGGCGCTGTTATTTCAAGAGTGATACGAGCCGTCTCTTCGCCGGCTGAATTGTTCGCGTAACAGACGTAAACTCCTCGATCTTCCAAACGTACCTGAAAATATGAAATAGTGTATCTCAGTATATGAGCGATATCGAATCAAAACTTGTGTTGTTGGCATCTGATAAAATCTAGATTCGGATATCCGGATTAAAAACTATTCGGATATTCGTAATACATAGTAAACTATTCGATTCTCGGATCCGGATCCGTTATTCGATTTTGGGATCCGGATTCGTTATTCAGTTTCCGGATCCGTTATCCGATTCTTTAAGTCCGGATTTCTTGTCAAACATTTCGCTTCCATATCCGGTATTTTAGATCCGTATTCCCTATTTTGGAATATATTTTACTACTTTAAATAACCTTATCACAAATTATCTGAAATCGTAGACTTTGTTAAAGGACGCTACCAAAAAAAATTGACTGTGTTACCAGGTTTTAGCAGTAAAATAAAAATTACCAATGTGGAAAGTTAGACTTTACTTCCTCTACTGGACAAGTTCTTACGTTTAAGGAGAAACAGAAGTAACAACATATTTTTTTTAACAGAAAACCAATAGAACTAACAATAAATTACAATCTAGAAAAAGGAAAAAAGAATCTTAAAACAACAACAGTCTGCAGCTGCCTGACATTCCATTAGAAACTTGAAGTATTCTAGTTTTCAGTTCCTTTAAATCTTGGGCTTTCTCTAATATTATCAAATACTGTAGTAGTTACATAAGCCCCAATAAAGAAAATCCAAAGTCGTCAAATCTTGACTCATATCTGGCCATTTTCGAGGTCCAAACCGCTCAATCCACTCATGAGAAAAGTGAGTGCTTTTTTATCTTTCCTTTGATTTTTTAGAAATGTAAAACTATGCCACACTTCTGAAGAATAATTTATTACTGACAGTTGACAGGTGACTAGGTAATTAAGCACTACTTAAAATGAGTTACAATTGTCTAGAAATATTTTCTGTATTTAATTCAGCAACTCAAAAAAATTATCTGCATTCTGAGAATACAAAAGAACAAATCATTCTGTGATTAAAACTTGTATTTGTAATTAGTAAACGTCTTAAAGCTTGTTAAACCTTATAAAACAAGCTGTAAGCCCCAGTTGTGCCAAAAATTAGTGCTTAAGGTGGAAAAAACATTAACACGAGGTGAAGTTTTTTACGATGTTATCTCCTATGAAGCATCTTAAAAAAATTCATTACAATACTTATAAAGTTGTATTTCTCTATATATGAGAAGTACCACATGCTTTTAAGTTGTTTTCTGTGTAACAACGGAGCTGTTTAGGACAAAGAGAAGAAGAAGAAGAAAATTATTTAAAAGTAAGAAAGAGAGATAGAATACAATAAGTTTGAAAAAGAAAAACCGATTTACATAATGTAATATAGGCACAAAAACACAGGTAAGAATAATTTTACACCACATACAATACTACGACGTGAAACTTTACTGAGAATTTTGATGAAGACGGATTATTAACTGCTGAAATTACACTGAGTATATTTATTTATATATATTTATATTTACATTAATTTATAAGTCATGGAAAAGTAACTGTCTGTTTTTACCACTACCATCGTTGACTGGACTTATAATATCCTTCTAGCATCCACGCTCCAAAGATAAATAAGCCAGAAAAAGGAATTTTGTTTTACAAATCGAGCTTTTTACCACCAAAGAGGACTTTACATTCGATAGGTCACTAGATGAGACGTGTGGGTGGTGCTGATGACAGATAACCTCTTGGACGTTAGTTTATAACAAGAAATTAACGCGCCTACCGTTTAGAAAACAGCGACAAAAAACGGGTACAGTTCGCCAACCAATTCCCGAGTAGTTCTTGGACTGTTGAATTAGAGAAAACGCACCTGGATGCTCTTTGGGACCCCTTCGGAGATGGTTAAGCATCGGAGAAAAGAACCAGTAAACATGCATTTGAAGGTTTTCTTGGTAGGACCCTCAATAGAAAAGTATCGCCATTAGCAAATCCGATGATCCGATTCTGGACTGGCACCGTAACTGGTCACTGTCTACCAAACAAGTATCTACATAAAATGGGACTCTGGGACTGGGACTACGTTAAGATAGTCTTAAGTTAAAGACTAGTTAAGATAGTCTGGGACTGGGTAATTGAACCAGTATGTAGAGGTTGCGGCGAGGAAGAACTCCTCTATACTATTCTATCGCTAAATAAAATGCGATACCAAACTTCTATTCCGTGAACCTTACTATTATTCTAGAAAAATCCGAGAAGCCATCCATAAACATTCCAATAATCTCAATAGAGACGACAGCTACATGTTACAAATCTCTCCTATCCTAATCTTCCAATCACAGCCCGTTTCAGTGCCTGCGGTTTCGTATGCTCTTAAGTTTTTTATGAATGTTAATCATTTTTGATTAAAATTGGGGGTAGAATTGTAAAATTAGAAAAATATGTTATGTTGTTGTATCCTATTTTTAAATTTTGCGATGTTTGACCTACGTAGCAAGCCTCACAACCTTTGCAATTAAGCCTGTACATCTTCGACTCCGACAATTTGCTTAACGTGTTCGAATTGTAAGTTATATATTCATTATCATCGGAGAAAAATTATTTTTTTTAATTTTAATTCTTAATTTTATATAGGCAGATCTTCGCTTCGTAGGAAAATCAAATTTTTCGGGTTTTTAATGTTTTTTTATCATGGTCAGCAAGCTTCTGGTCCTAAGCACACAACAATAGTAATTATAAAAGCATAGTGACTTCATTAGATAGAACATGTAGAAAGGATGGATACTCAGAATGTTATTGTCAAGTAAAATTGGCGATACGAAAAGGAGAGGTCGATCGAAAGCTGGGTAGAAATGAATTTAAGTAGAACATGGAAATTATACAAATCATAGACTGGGAAAATAAAACTCAAGCAATGGGCCAACTTGGCTTCTGAGCTAGTCTATACATTGTCATGTTACAACTATCCTCTCAGTCGTTATCTGTCATCAGTGCTACTCATATCTTCAGTTTATTCACCTATCTGAAGTAAAGGTCCCTCTAGTGGTTCAGAACTCCATTTCTAAAATAAAATTCTTCTTTTTCTAGCCTACTATCCTTGCACCGTAGATGGTACAACTTCACAATTTATGTAAAATCTTTCTACAACAAGTTTCAGTGTAAGTTAATGTTATCGAAAAGCATCACGATACGTCAAAATTAATAGTATACATTTGTAAATCGAATATATTTTTAATTAATAAGATCATCAAAACTGGCCGTGGACATAAAATAACCGCCGACGCGATTAAACAGTGGCGTGAAATGTCGCAAAATTTATAATTGAATTGTGTCTGAATAATCTCTAATAAAAAGGTGTTAATTCGAAGAATTCAAATTGGAATTCAAGCGTGAGTCGTATTAATTATTCAGAGGTAAATCAATTCTAAATTGTTGAAAAAGTATTTTAGAGACACTCTCGAATGTCACGACCCTACAATTCATCTAAATAATTTCCGAAAAGCATTAGTTTCAAAATTTTCTCAAAATCTCCCCTTGTAAAACATTACAGTACAGACGTACATGTGATGAAATCTGTGTGAATAATCATGTTACCTAAAGGCTGTTTACGACGTAATTAACGTTACACCCAGCCCTAGACAATTGTGTTGAAATTTTAGTTCAGGATTAAGGCGGAGAGTTAATTCTAAATTTCTTCTGATTAGATTGCTCACATTCATGACATACTGGGAAGTAGAGGAAGGATTGTGTAGAATTTACTTACCTTAAAACAAAAGAATTTTTGTGTAAAATTGTTAAACGTGAAGGACTTGGTTAATACCATTATATCTACATACCGACAAGAAGTTTTGTTGTTTGATTTGCCAAATCAAATATTTTTTTGAGGAATCAAATTTCCTTGCGGTGAATTTGCAGAGGTGAATTGTTGGCTGTGAACTACACAAAAACCTTTAGTCTAACGGATTCCTCCGACTTATGGTTAGAACATCTTGCAAATGATAGTGCCTGATTTATACAAAACGATAATGAAATTTTTCCGAAAATACCTAACCTATTCCACATTTACATCGTCCATAATTCCCTCAGTCGTAGGCTGCCGCTCGACGGTCGAATTCGAATGGAATGTTTAATATGGTACCTCGTTCGCCTGGCGGTACGATGAATTCCTGAATTGAACTGCCGGGAATCTATCTATTGGCGCTTTAAACACATTTATTTAAGAATTCCGATGGCGCGACTCGATTCGTTCGCCGATCGCCCAGCAGCTACGTGGCGGATGAGCGCGGAGACGCGGGAAATCGAATTGATCGGGCGTAAAATACGCGACCGAACGTCGCGACCGCCGCACCGTGAGCTTTACGATTGGAATGGCTTACGGCGGATGGGCGGCGTGACCTGGCGTAACTAATGCACCGTTCTAAGCACTAGCGCGCCCGCCACCTCCACCATTAAGTAGGTAGTGTACCTTCGAGCTTGGTTCGTGCAACGCGATGTCAACAAGTAGCTGTTTAAATGCCGGATTTCGTATGACTCACTCGCCCGTGAAAAACATCGATTGGTAATGGGTTACGTACGTCTGACAAACAGCATTTATTTGAATTGTTTAATTTTTAAGGTTGACTAACGATAGGGAAAATAATGACAAGAATAATAATGACCATGATAATTATGCACGGCATTTATTAATTAATTAGTAGATATGATCAGGGCGCGGCAAAATTGATTAGACGATTTAAAATTGGTGCCAGCAACATACGCTGGAAAATAGTGTTGTATCGCTTGGATATCAATCCAAAGCCTTCAGTCCTTACAAATGATTGAAGCACACAATTTTATCTAATTTAATTATGTCAGACGAGGACCGTTTCTATGTAGGAAGTTGTGTGAATAAACGAAATTCCAAATGTTGGGCACAGGAAAATCAGCGTCTACTGCATCAATTTCCTTTACATAGCGAGAAGGTAACCGTTTGGTGTGAAATTTTCGGTTACGGTAGCGTTATGGGACCGAATAGGTTTCTTTTATTAATGTCAAGGCAACACAACGTTGATTTACGTCGTAAAGCAACGTTGATTTACGCTAACGTTGCTTTACGACGATTGTTTCAAGAAAAAATCATCTGCCATAATGGTGACGTAATTAGCCTTTAGGTTCACCCGATTTATTGGTATGTGACTATTTCTTATGGTAGTATATAACATATAAATTCTATGAAAATCGACCCCACCGCACATATAATTAAAAAAAATCAATGACGACTTCAATTCAGTAGATTTCATTGCAAGCGCTGAGGAAGTCTGTCTCAGACAACGTGCAAAGACTTATTTGCGGAGCCAAGGAACCTACCTTAGTGATGTAATTTTTAAAACGCAGTACTTACACGAAATGCTTTTCTATGGATCTTGTAATTACCTAATCATTATTACCTAAATTTAACGTTTAATTACTTAGCTTAGAATTTTAAATCGTGTAATCGGTTTGGCCGCACCCTGAAAAGAGCTCTTTGTCTACATTTATTTAATTTACTACATTGCAGACTATATTAAATTAGATAAGAGGTAGTTAATTGCTTATCCTACTGCGACAATTTGTCGTTCCTCTTTCAAGTACTATAGTGGTTCCTCAATTGCTAGTTCGTTTATAATAGCTTTACCCTTTTTTTACTCTCAACTGCCAGTTGGTTTTGGTTGACCACATGCAACACTACAACGTTAAATTACATTGATAATTTTGATGAAATGGACCGAAAGACTTTTAATAGACAAAGATAATTTGTAGACGACTAACGTATGCGTTGGAACTTGCTGTAGGAAGACCTGACATTAATTTGATGAAAAGAGAATGACAGAGAAAAGTAGTTAGTATAGTCCCTCCTACAATTGTCGTTGGCTGGATTTATATTGCTTATATTACTTTTACACCCCTTTATTCGATATTCGACTGAAAACAGGAATCTTTCTATAGGAATCCGGGTTCCTACCAACCCTTATAGGTGGACAATGTGAAATGCCAAGAAGAGATGTGCGCTGGCGACAGCTAACCTCGCTGATGTTATTTGTAACATTACAGTACATTCAACTCTATAACTGAATTTTGGACCAAATACTATTGTCTGTCATGCAGATTTTCAGCTCTTGAATATCAACCGCAAGGTCAATGTACTTCCCTTTGAACCTAAAAGCTTTCATTCAGAGCGTTTCTTTTTTATGAAGGCTTCTCAAAAGAGTTATGGTAAACATTTTATTATGTCACCCTAACTATGTATACATAAGTGCATAACTAGATATAGGTATATTATGAAATCGTACCTTTTTCCTGGATATATTATACGAGTGCATCTGTAAATAAAATGTTGCTAGTGTTTCAAAGTGCTACAAAGCTAGGAATAGTATCATGCTTAGAGCTGAAACAGTTGTTTAGTTTCTTTAATTGTCTCAAGACATCTTCACACCCAAATCTAGGCGCACTTAAAAAGGTAAATTGCTGTGGAATTTTAATAGGTTTTTTATTGAGGTGAACCAGGGTGGAAAACGCTGCTTAGAGATGTGTACTGAACATAATTGTCCATAACGGAGTAAATCTTGTCGTGGAGCATTTTGGTAGTGATATTTACAATCCGGAAATTCACACCGAGTCGCTCCGAATACAGCTTGTTGTAATTTGTTTTTTTTTTATTGTAATCTTTGTTGTTATTAACAAGAAATACAGTTGGGGCAACTGGAAAATAACTTAAGCACTCAACAGAGAGTGCTGGGTAATACGCGTTCTTCGGAACAATTGGTAATAGCTCCTATAGTACAGGGATATTATAATTATTGCAATTACTAAGTTCAGAGTTCTTTGATATAGATTTGTAATACTATTAAATTGTGTCAGTCTCAAGGACTCCATAAAAGACAAAGACAAGTTTAATTTGCCGTTATTTCGAGTTGTGTTGCGCTCTATAACAGGCAAGTTAAAATCACCAATTATTAATACTAGTTTATCCGGGAGGACGATTTCCAACGTATCTAGGAACTGCTGTATCCGGGAAAATGTACAATACAACGAAGAAACAGGTGACAGAAAATAATAAACTTTGGTAACAATATCAATCAGAGGCACCACCGATTTAATGATATAGTATTAACAGTGCTACATCGGTTGCCGATACTCGCTAATATTAAGTCGTGAGATGTTAGATCGCGAAATCGTATGACATATTACAGACTGTAATATTGGTATTTTTGAAGAAAAGACAATTTATTTGATTGAAAATTTAATTAGGAGAATACAACGTGTACCGTGATTGGCTGTGGTATACATTTGACAAATGCTATCGCGCGGAGACGCCAATATAATCTCCCCTGTTTAGTTCGAGTCGTCTTTGAGAGAAGACATATTTGAGTGTTTCAATTTTACTTCAAATCGAGATTAATTCAAATTTTATCATTCAAAAAGGCGCGGTGTTTTCTTTCACGTCGCGCTAATGCACACAGGCGTGTAAACGTTTTGAGGTTAATGTCTTTATTTCATTCATTTAATTCTTGAAAACATTATTATTTATAATTTATCCTATTTAAACTGCCGCAAGAGTGTCTAGGTGATACCCTCCAATTTACGATCCTCAAAAGTATTCAAATTCAAACGAAAATATATTTATCTTTTTTCTTCATAAAGTCGCGTCAGCAGATTACATCGATGAACGCAAACAATACTCATTTCCACATAAATCTCGGCCTAATTGAGACTCGTTACGGACCGCTATTCATATTTCAAAATTACTCCCGAGTAAGCAGTGCAAACATTGAATAATCGTCTCGTTAAGTTGTTATTTCCGGAAACGGGAGCGGCTAATGATAAATCAATGTTCCCTCAGTCCGATGTTATTTTTTGGAATAGGGCTGCCTCTCTTATATTGTCCCGGTTTTTCAAGCTTTTCCGGCCCATACTAACTAATCCTTCCGTAATAGGATTTTCGAAGGAATACAATAGGTAGCATTAACGTCCCCTTCAAAAAAAGAAAGGAAATGTGGTGTCACATAAGCTAGATTTAGGCAATGAAAGTTCCAACTTTAATGTGTTACAGAACGTGCAACAGGTATTAGGTCATTCTTTTAGTTCTCGTGTAGAGAATTGGAGTAAATAACGATAATAGTTAGCTTGTCAAAAAGAGTTCCTTTTACAACGAAATGATGTATGTACTACTGCATACGATACTGATTGTACTACTGGCAATAAAGACCGGATATAAGTAGAAAATTGTTTTTGCATTTTCTTTTTCTCGAATAGAAGTGAAAACGTTGATATTTTGAAAACTTATATGTGTACTGTAATGTTATAACTGGAATAGTAACTCTCGGCGACGCGATAGGATCGGATCCGTTGTTGTGCATAGATATACCGCGCTGGACAGTTATAATATAATATAGTGAACAGCTAAAATACGTGGAGACTGTTGCAAAATTTGTTCGATACAAGGCATAAAGGCGGGGAGTAGGGCGACGGGAATGATTTAGTAATAATCTAACTGGTGTCATGAGAAGATTGCACTCGATTCTAGGCATACCTTATAGTTGATTATCCTTGCCTTTCTCGATCCTATCCTCCCTTGCTACTTTTGGAAAAAACTTAATTTTTTTTTAGATAAAATCAAATTTAATCTATGGGATTCTGATAAAAATGTATTAGTGTGTATTTAGTAATGGACCAATATGCGTACTAAAAGAAAACTTGAAGCAAGATACTTTTAAATTGAACGTTTCTGGTCATTATTACTTGTAACAGGAAAATAAACCAAAACAATTCTTATTTAGTTCGGATCGCTACAACACACCACATTTGTTCGAAAATTTCCTACGGTCACCGAATATTAATCCTAGCAAGCATTTATGGCAAGCATTGAAAATACATGCGAAAAGATACCAACAAAAATTATTTAAATTAATTATTGAAAAAATAAGAAAGTGTTAGTCCACATATTTGTAGCAAGCTGATAGTCTATGCCAAAACGCCTAGAAACGACAGTAGCAGTAAATGGCTATGCTATCAAATATTAAAAATTATACATATTTCTTACATATAATAATAATAATAATAATAAGTTTATTCGTCCAACAGCGAAAGCCAATTACAGGACAACTTAATACAAAAGAAAAAAAATACATGTGCAGTATCCTAATAGCTACAAAGTATAAATAAGCAATTACATATACAATTACTATTGTTTAACATAAATAATGTAGTAAGTGCGTACACATATCATCTTGATACAACCTCCTCTCATTCTAATCATTTAATGCAATATTAATCTTTTAAAGAATTTAGGTTTCTGGGCTGAAACCGTGTCATAATTGCATACGTCTGCTGACGTTTCGCTCTCAATTGCAAGGAGCTTCTTTTGGGCTGCTGCATGTTGTATCGCTGCTATGAGAAGAATGATTGTGTTGGCTCGGGGAAGGGCTTTTATAAGGTTGGGTAGAGGGCCGGGGCGGACGTGATGGTTTGTGGTAGCTGATCCCATCAGATGTAATCGCTTCCATCTTGCAGCAGTCCAGACCATCTAAGCCAAATTTATCCAAGCCCGAACTTTCTGCCCTGAAATCCCTTAAATCGAACCCGGATATCATTATATTAAAACCTGACAAAGGTAAAGGCACAGTGGTTTTCAGCACCGACTTGCGACGGTAAGATTCTCACTCCACAGGATACCACTTTGTCCTTTACCTCGCGACCCGACTTCACGTAATGAAAGGGAAATAGCCACCATTTTTGTGTAATCCGTCCAAATTCTATGGTTTGCCTAAAATCCACAAGTCGAATGTCCCTCTCCGCTTCATTGTCAGTGCCATTACAAATTCTAAAACATCTGACCAATCTTTCAATCTTCTAAAACCCTATATCGGAGGCACAGATTCTTTTATTTTCAATTTATTTTATTTTGTGGAACGTACACAAGATCTCACCCTCGACCCACAGGACATTCTAGTCCGTTTCGATGTGGAATCTCTATTCACAAAAGTTCTCATTCTTGACACCGTCTAATTTATCATTGATATTTTATCAGCCCCTCACAAGCCAACCGACATAGCCGAATTTGCAAACGCGTGTGTAACCTCCATCTACTTCCAATCCCGTGGTAAGTTTTATAAACAAGTTTCCGGAGCTTCTCTGGGTTTTCCCTTTATTTCCGGTCGTCATTTTTGTGGAAGCTTTCGAACAAAAAACCTTATCATTCTATCGTTTAAAACCGAAAAGTTGATTCAGATACGCGGATGTTATCTTCGTCATCTGACCACAAGGTTGGGAATTCCTACCCCAATTTCTTACCTTTCTACACCCAACACCCGGACCATGTTTGTTGTATCACATGGGCGACTCCTATTTCTAAATGTCTTCGTAGCTCCGTATCCCAGCAGCAAACTAGCACATGCAGTATATCGAAAGCCGACTCGGACCGCTATGTATCTCTTTCTTACAGTTCATTCTCACTATCACCCGACACAAAAATAAGTGGCCATAAACCATTAGTTAACCGGGCCTTTTCCATTCCTCAGCCCGACGTTCTTGTCCAAGAATTGGGATATATGATTGACTTCTATTGAAAACAATTTTGATGATCGTTTGCTGAATCGTCATCGTACTTCCAAACAGCCTATCGCTTCTAGTTAAGATCCTACGCTCAGCACCGCTTTTCTATCCTATATTCAACCGTTACCGATAAAATAGATAAAGAAATTGAAGTAGACATGGATACTGACATATATAATGAGGTATGGTAAGGCTGATATTCAACTGTATTATACAGTGCTGACATTTCTTTCCGTTCGTTTTGGATAAGTTGACGTTGGTTATTTTTGAAGCAGGGATTTTACAAAAATCGCCGTAAAATCGAGTAATTTGATTGCAGTGAGAGTTTTAAAAAGCAATTTTGTGGAAAAATAAACATTTCACGTGCAGAATTTCATTGGACGATTTTTTATGATTTTAGTAAAGACCTAACATAGCAAGAATCTCTCGAATCGCTTCGTTCAGCTTTCGGTAATGAAACGGACTGTTTATGAAACAGAGACATCTTCAGGTACATCGAAGGCCACAATACGTTCGAATTTGCATTTATGCGCGAAGAAGATCTGTTGTTGATGGATTTCGCATAATTTGACCCAAATGCAAAGAAAGGCTTGTGTAAATTGGTGAGAGCAAATGCTCAATGACAGAGGAACTTTAAAATGATGAATGTTGGATATATTCGTACGAGCCTGGCTGTTTGGGTGCTCCAAATCCAACAAAAATTGTTCGTTTACGAAGCCTTTTCAAGAAAATGTCTATTTTGTGAAAAACAGAAGTGTCTTTGAAACTCCGATAGAATATACGTTAATACAGCTCTTTTAACGAAATTAGAAATGTGTCTATGCTTGCTCTTAAATCTGCCAAATTTATCAAATCGTCGCATAAAATTTTGTAACTTAGCGTTTCAAAAGTTACCAGATTACACCTACTAATAGAACCAATGTTGTAACCGAGTATGGAGTACATACATATATAAATTTCACACAAAATAATACCTGACTACGCACCTTATATAATATCGTTTCAAACAAGTGTTTTACTACACGCCGTAGAAGACGTACAAGGCAGTGTACAAGGTAAGAATATGTTGACGACGGTACTTCACCCCTTAGAACTTAAAGCTTGTATATAGTTGAACTTGTCACGATGCCGCTTATATGGTTTCCCTGTTCCCGCTTGCCCGATTTTAATTAAAGCACTGTTTCATACCACAAAAGGTTCCATCATAAATTGTTCGACAAAGTAAAAGTGCGGCCACGAATCCCTCCGGATGAACCTACAAGAATAGACTTAGCTACCACCGCCCCTACACTTTGTCGAAAATACTTTGTGCAGGATGGTATTCGGATTTCGTTTGTTGGATAGTGCGAAGTAGAATTCAAAGTACAATTCAGAAAAAAAACAAGTAAATCTTTTTTTGATAAGCCAACAATGTGTTCAGCTCAGGGTATGAATAAGGGAAATAAAATTCCATGGAATTTCTTATGGGTTAATATAACTCAATGACCATAATTTGCATCTCTTATGGCCGGGATTTCCTATGTGCCATGCCAACTATCAAAATAATACATAATTTAGATATATACAATGTTATTCCTTATACAAGAAAAAAACATGTTTTGAAGTGTACTTAAATGCGTCCAAATATTTCCGGCATTAGGAGTGTACCCAAACGGTATTGGTTATAAGCAGATGTAACAAAAACTTGTCTAATAGAAGATCTGTTTGTATGGTTAAATCAGGACTGTAATACTTAGGACCCTCAGCTATCGGTCTTGGGGTATCAAGTTCTAGCCCTGGGCTCGCAACTCCCTTAGAGTAAGGTTTTCCGCAATTTTGCTTATTCCTCCAAGTTTGATGAATGCTTGAGGGCCGAACACCTTAAGGCGCTCTACGGACGTAGACGCAGACGCAAAGACATAGGTTATTATTTTTTTCGTTTACACAAATGTTACTATAGTAATTGCTACGACTCACCCGAACAATTTATTGTGCTAATGTTAATCTTATTATTTTGCTAATATTAATTTAATCTGATGATTTTTTCTTTTTAACAAATTTTGAAACTGTAACAGTTTCCTAAACCAATTCCTATCCGATTATTTGTTTTTTTGAAATTCATTTGGCCAAATAATGAATATTTAACTACTCACTATGGTTCTTCAATTGAAATGTAGTCTGAAAAATGCTGCCGTGACTCAACTCTCAATTGAAATCCAAATCGTATTTCTTCAAATTCCTTTTATAATTTTACAATGTTGAAATTAAAGGATCCAAACAGATTTATATGTTGCTTTTAAACTTTAACGTTGATGTAGTTTCCTGTTCATTTGAGACTTTTCAATGAATCGAAGAATTGTGCAAAGATTGTCGTTAGTTAAAAACGCATCTATCTCATTTATTTCTGTTTCTTTGTATAATAAAGTTTACATTATGAATAAAATAATATTCTTTCTGATTCTAATATCCACAAAAAATCTCTTTCGCACTCTTAGAGATGGTGTTTGTCGAAATTTGGAAGTATGGTAAGTCACAATGGTTACCGTCCTTACCAATTTATTTTAATTACCACATCCAGTCACTGATATTGCATTTAAATAATTTTTAATTGAAGAAATATAATCGAACTTTCAATTTTATTTCTTCAGACGTTGTTTACTGGACCCCTTTTTTATATATTTACATGTGTAAGACAAAGAAAGAAAATTGGTCTGGTGGACAATCGAGAGGTCACGAGCATTACTTCACTTTGAAAACTCAACCATATGCAACAGGAGATGTCAAAAGATTCACTTTCAAGTGTGAGTAATTCAAAATCGTCACACTTTTCAATAAATATAGTTTTTGCAGAAATTTTATGTTTTGTTGAAGCATGCACAACGCTTGTTTTCTAGAACATTGTTTCAATAATTGCTACAAAATGTCTACGTCACGGATCCAACAAGTATTTGTAGTGTAATTTTCTACAATTAAAATACAATTCCAAAGTTTTTTTTTCTGCACAGTTAACAGTCAACCGTCTGGCTAGGATTGAAGGAGTTGGTTACTTATTTTTTTCTTATTCATGTAGAAGACTTGTTTTAGATTTAAAAATGTTACTTATTTTGGTATTTTCAAAGACTAACCTTTTACTTTCCAGAAATTTCAATCAGTTGTGTTTTGCCGTAGATAGTACGGTTCTGATATCTTACCAAGGCCTCTCGTCATCGTCGTGTAATATATTTTCCAAGCGGGCGGAAAGTTTATCCATCACCCATTCCATGAAATATTTCCACATGACTATGGGAGTTCTCATATTAAGGGGCAAACACCACCAATAAGGAAGAGAACTACGGTTTCCCAACAGCCCTCGTTCTCGGCGTAATAACTCGCCGGAGTTTTATCGGTCTAATTAGATATTTAAATTCATAGATGTGGGCCATTAATTCGCCAAATGTTTTATATTTTATCATCCCGAACGGTTTGGCTAAAGTGAGCATTTGCCTTAGGATGCTAACGGAATTACGTGCACGAAAAGTTTGCCACTTTAAAACATTTAAATTCGAAGGAAGTTGCAGAAGAGGGAAAGGGATAAATGGACCAGCTATAAGGGATAAGACGGAAAATGCGGTATATTTACTTACCTCCGGATGAAATTGAAATTTTTCGAAGGTTAAATATGAGACAGATTTTCGTTTAGGCTTCGGAAAAGTTTTTTCATAAAGAGTAATGAGTATATCAGGTTTAAAAACCAGTAGATTTAATACACTTCTATTTGAAATAAACCTCGGTAAGAAATATATACGCTGGAGTTGTAAACTTTTTCAACATTTTCTTGCGGCAAGGAAAGAAACTCGGCTGTTACCAATTTCAAGGGTTCTTATTAAGATATTTTGCAAAATTGATATCCAAAACGTTTTATTTTCAACACTAAACCATTTGTGAGAAGAATGAGGTAAAAGAGTATTCCAAACATATAGCTGTCTACATGTTGAGAAAGTATGAAAAGATATTAGCTTTCCAGACAACAAATACAATCTCATGATAAGGGTTATATAGAACATTTCAATGAAAACCTTCCACCACAAATCACTTTTAACTCACTATTTATTTATTTTTTAAACTATATAGATTCATACAGGGAACCTTAATTATTATGAACCCATATACCAAATTAACTGCCAACTTTAGAACTAATACTGCATTGTAAATTTGTTTAAGTATAAACGTTGGAACACAGCAACTAAAACCAATGAAATAAAGTTTTGCTAATTATGTTTTACTAATTATGGTAATATATGACAGATCTCGTGCATTTTCTTTGATGAATCAAGTAATTCAATGCTTTTGTAGTAATACTATAAATTTGTGACGTTTTACTAATTGGTGACAGCATACTCAAGGCTGTGCACATTGAAGAACCTGGTCTTGTACTATAGTTAGGGACATGCAGCCGAAAGAGGGATGGTAACTTATTATCAAACTTATTATTTATTATTAAAAATCTTGTATAGAACATGCAGTGCGGAAATTTCTTGCCGATGTTTGAGCAGAGGTACACAAAATGCATGTTTGATGAAACTATATGATGTGATATGATAAATGTTTCTTTTTTTTTTAAATACGCCTGATAAACCCTACATTTTAGTGAAATTGATTACACTACATTTATTAAAGTTTGTATAAAATTTGTTTGACTTGACTTTATAGATAGAGATTAAAAACCATTTTGCCATTGCACTGAATCCGAAATAGAATTAATTTATCTATAAATTTTGCAATCGTTAGTGTAAAGCAGAACTATGAATAGTTGCAAACATCAGGCGAATCATTTATGAACATGAGAAAGAGGAGCGGGCCCAAGCTCTTGCCCCGAGAAATCCCAGATGTAACTGTAATAGGTTCACAACAAAATCGATTCTTACAAAGATATATGTTTTATACATAGATATGAAGAGAATAGCTTCATCAGATCGCAAGGTAACCAGAACACATGAGAGCTTTGAGAGATGCACATCATGTTAATTCTATCGAGAGCTTTGGTAAAATAGGTATAGATAATTTTCTACTCGTGATTTATTATAAAAACCCGAGTAAGCTTTATATATATATATTGTAATGTTTTGACAATGTGGAAATTTGGAAAATTTTAAATTTTCTTAAAAAATTTTGGGTTGTGAATCCGGGAATGTCCCTAGACTCTCTTTCGGCAGATGAAAAGAGACGTGTTAAGGCGTAGAAATGAAATGAAACTTCTAACCTTAAATCTTGTCACTTTATAATAACATAAACACCAGGTTTATGTCCCTCTTTGAACCCCTTTTCTCTACTAATATAAAACTGAACACATTTATGAATAAATTTTAAATTGAAATATTTACTGAAGACCATTTAACCTGGAGGAAATGCTACGTACAACTTGCCTGGACGACAGCTAGACCTAAAGTCACAAATAAAATTAGCGTTGTTTTTCACCATTGTTGAAATACGTTGGCAATTGTTTTATTCCATAGACACCTATGATAATTTTTACCCATTGAAAATGTACTGTTATTGAAATATATGCCGAAAGGAAAGATTTTTGCTGTAGCATGATGCAGGGACGCATCTGAGGATGGGATTCTGTGTTCTTTGATGACACTCCTCCCCACATGCAACACTACAACGTTAAATTACACTACAAATTTAGATGATACGGACCGAAAGACATTTAATTGACAAAGAAAACTTCTATACGACTAACGTATGCACTAGAACTTACTGTAGACATTTTAGAGATTAACGTGATGAAAGTAGAATGACAGATAAAAGTAGTTAATGTAAGTTTTCCCCACGATTGTCGTTGGCTGGACTTGAGGTGAGAAACGAACCTGGCGCTGATGACAGTTAACCTCGTTGTTGTTATTTTGTAACATTACAATATATATATACTGTGTGTCTGTAAAAGTTGGCAACAAATTGGAAACTTTTTTATTATACGTTTCTCAAAAAATTTTATTCTTGATAAAAGTTGCTGCATGAACCCAAACATACGGTAAACATAGCAGATCCACTCTGAGGTTAACAATAACAGTGCTAACAGCGCTTCTTTGGAAACCCCTCAAGAGTAAACTACCCTTATTCTGAAAGATACGCAGAAATTTTATTAGGAAAATTTGTTTGTGATGTAGAGATATAGTCAAATACAAAATTTCGGTCAAGCACGCTCAATTATGATATTTCGTCATTTTTCGTTTTTTTTTTTTTAACTAGATGCAAATTGTTGATTAAATTGCTATATGATAACACTTGTACTGAATCAAGTAGGTATGGAAAATTTTCGAAACAAATACGTAACTAATGTCAGTAAGCGTCAAATCGTCAGTTGGAATTGTAATAAATAATAACAATGCCATTGAAATTGAGTGTTCAAGATAAAATTGAAATTGTTCTAATTGTTGGAGATAACTACAAAACTTTTAGGGAAGCTGCCGAAATCTTTAATTACAGACACCCAGATAAAAACATACATTTTGCAACAGTAAGTAAAATAATAAAAAAATTCAAGGCTTATGGAAATGTTGAGAATAGATTCAAAAAGAAACATCAAGCATGGGTTGCTACTGACGAAATTCAAAACCAAGTAATGCTCTCAGCTGTAGAAAATCCTAAATATTCGTTAAGGAAAAGGTCAGCCTTGTTTGGTGTAAGTAAAGATGTTGTTGCAAAAATATTAAAATCAAACAAATTTAAACCTTACAAACCCCAGTTCAGTCATACTCTAAAAGCAGGAGATTTTGATAGAAGGTTTGAATTTTGTGCTTGGTTCCAAGGAGAATTAGAAGATAATCATGGTATGGCAAGATGTATACTTTTTACTGACGAGGCAACGTTTACTTCGAATGGGATAGTCAGCTCACAAAATAGTCGCTGGTGGAACGACGTTAATCCACAGTTTACTGTCCGAACTCGTGATCAATATTCCTTTACCACAAATGTATGGTGTGGCATCTTTAAAAATAGACTAGTTGGACCTTTCTTCTTTCGCCAAACTATGAACGCACAACGTTACTTAGAATTTCTAAACACTTCATTGGTTGGTTTTCTTAATGAGCTGCCCAGAAACGAAAGACAACAAATATGGTACCTACATGATGGAGCAACATGCCATAGTACGAGAAATGTTCGCGAGTTTCTCTTGCATATTTTTAATGGAAGAGTAATTGGAAGATTTTTGGATGCTGCTTGGCCCCCAAGGTCTCCGGACCTGACCCCATTAGATTTTTTTTTATGGGGATACTTGAAGCAAAAAGTGTACCTTAAAAGACCATTTGAAAATGTTGATCATTTAGAAAGAACTATTAGGGAAACATGTAATGGTATAACTCCGGCTGTTATTAGAAATGTAATAAAAGAATTTTCTCGAAGAACAATTACCTGCTTAGAAAGGAACGGTGGATATGTGGAAACACATGTGCAGTGAGGCAAAAGTGAATCTGCATTTTTCCTTCTCATGCTTTAATGTGTAATGTTGCATTTTGGAAATAAATGTTTCTATTATAATTAGATATTTATTATTGATATTTTATAGAATGTTAACATCGAAATGAAAAACAGTTAAAAACAATTAGTACAAGTGTTATCATATAGCAATTTAATCAACAATTTGCATCTAGTTAAAAAAAAAAAAACGAAAAATGACGAAATATCATAATTGAGCGTGCTTGACCGAAATTTTGTATTTGACTATATCTCTACATCACAAACAAATTTTCCTAATAAAATTTCTGCGTATCTTTCAGAATAAGGGTAGTTTACTCTTGAGGGGTTTCCAAAGAAGCGCTGTTAGCACTGTTATTGTTAACCTCAGAGTGGATCTGCTATGTTTACCGTATGTTTGGGTTCATGCAGCAACTTTTATCAAGAATAAAATTTTTTGAGAAACGTATAATAAAAAAGTTTCCAATTTGTTGCCAACTTTTACAGACACACAGTATATATATTGCTAATTGTCAACTGGATCGGTAGATTTCTTAGACATTATTACTGAGTCAAGATCCATATCATTTATTACATTGATACGTACGCATGCATCCATTCTTCCTCACTGTATGCTTTTAAAATGTATCGCCGCACCGCTATGTTTATGCTCCCGGAATAGCAAACATCATTTTGATGCTCTGCACCATCTTTTGCCGTAAACAGCGTCCACCTCGGCTTTAATTTGCAAAGGTGTATTGCTTTTCAAATGATGCAAGAATTTAATGACTTGACGGCTCGATATTTGATCTTTTCCATTTTTTCAGGACCTAACATCCACTGACACAAACTGATAAACAATAACTGAACGTCCAACAGGTCTGCAATGTACATATCTTTCAACGCATCCGCAATTATATTACCATAATTTTTTACGAGTTGTTGAGGCTTGAAACTTTTCAGACGACCTTCGTCCTAGCATCATCTTTGGTTACGTTATTGACAATAACTGGGATTCCGCAGGAGATTTTTCTATCATTTATTTAGTTAGCAAAGCCTTGCGAAGTATTTGGATATAGATTCCTTAAGATCATTATATGATCAGCAATGTTGAATATGGTTCCTTGTTTGGATGTGTCTTACATATGTGGAATTGTTTACTCTTCAACCACACCATTGAAATGTCCGTATTTTAAAATTTAAGGAAGGAACCGTAACATATCATTAATATCAGGTGACCAAGTTCGTGCACATCAGATTGCCGTGAATATTTTTAAGTTGTTAATCGACAAGTTTGTTACGTGTCATCAACTTATTAATCTTTCTTTCAATGGATACATACATTTTTGGTAACAATTGTTTAATTTGGTAACGAATAAGACATTAACTCGAGGTTCTTAACTGTAGGATGTATGTAGATTCAAAAAAAATTTCTGTATAAGATTTCAGCTTTACCGATGAAGAACGCTCTGGGAGACCAAAGATTATTAACAACGCGGATACTTAATAGATTGTGGGTGAAATTTCCAGTATAACGTGCTTAGACATTGCAGAAGGTTTCAATGAAACCATTCGTTTACACCTTCAACAAACTAGGAAAGACGTCTTACGTTTTGTTCGGCAAACATTTTATGAAGCGAACCTTTTCTTGATCGGTTGCAACTTGCAGCGATAAGTGGATATTGTTTTCAAATTCTTAGTGTTCGTATCATTGGTTGTCGCCATTTGATCCAATAGCTCTCATTCCCAGGGTTTGTTTGCACGTAAGAAAAAGATTTTATTGTGTGTTTAGCAGACAGCAACCAGAACTGTCCATTATGAGTTTTTTGAAACGGGTCAAACCATCATTGTTAACTTGCATTGTGAACAGCTTCAGCGAGTACAAGCAGTACTCATAGGCAGTGCCACACTCAAATTGATATAATAAATCCAGTCCGCCAATTCTTTGTTACAAAATCCCTAGAGTTCTAGACTACCGACATACAAAAATTTTTTACGTTAGTAAGAGGTCATTGACTCTGATGGTAATTATACAAAAAAGGCTGGTTATTATAATTCCATTCGGTATTATACATACTTTGCTATTACTATAAAATTTTGATAACCAAACTTACGAATAGTGAAAGAAAAATTGAATGTGTTACTTAAACATATGACAGTTATTGTATTCATAAGGGTAAACCCGTTTACTTAATAAATTAGATCATTATTATTGATGAAATAATGTGAAACATACGGTTAGTGTACGCAATTTAATATTCCTTGTTTTCTTTCTCGTTTACTCCTTCTATTAAAATTTATAGTAATTCATTTATCTTTTATTGTATAGTCCTGCGGCGAAGGTGTCTTTTTTATATATTATTCTCGACTACAAAAGAAATTCATTCTCTACTAAAATCAGATCAACAAGGAAATCCTCTTCTGCGGAGTCAGAAAATAGAATTTCCAAACCACCACATATACGCGCAACACGTTATTGGATTGTTTCGAACTCTTTCTCTTTCATATATTTTAGCAGCCCTTCTCTTCTTGTTCCTTATCCCACGCACATATTCGCATTTCTTACCTTAGATATTTTGAGCAGTCCGGAGGCGATCGTTGAGAGTCTTTCGCCGAGCGCAACAGGTACCGTTTGGCCCTGAAGTTCCCGCTTCCAGTAGTAGGTAGGCACTGGATACCCTTGAGCGACGCACGGCAGCACCACGTCCTCGCCGAGGGTGACACGACGCGCATTGTACTTGTCGATGGTGATCCGGGGCTGGTCGACGCTTTTCGATTCCGTCACGATGACGCGGCTTGGGTAAGTGCTCATCTGGACTTCGCCTAAGGGTGACAAGGGAAAAATAAGTATACGTAAACAGTAGAAAGATGGTCAGATATTGGAATCGAAAGGAAGATTTTACTTTGTTTTCGGAAAACAGTCGGAGAACATATTACATTTTTGAGAAAATATTATGAAGATAATTCTTGCTTTAACTTTTCCAAGAAGTGCAATTTTTGTTCTTGCTTTTTTGAAATATACAAATAAAATAATAGTTTGCTATACTGTTTTCCGAGTTCGTTGTATGACTGACGTTTTCTCAACTTTGTTAATCCATATGTAAATAATAAACCAAATCTGCAAAAAATGTGTTGTTATAGTCTTGGGAAAACGATTGCGACAGCACGATTCGTTATTACTTTGGATTTGCCATTAGCAAACAATTATATTTATCTAATTGCATTATATTTTTATTTTTTCTTCTTTGATAATTACACATTAGTTTTGGAAAAAGATTTTTCCTAAAAGGCACTAGGGATGTAATATTTGTTGAGTGTAGGCTTTCACGACCGTAATCCATAGTAGAAATGTCTTTCGGGTGATGTCGTGTAGTTAATATGTTACTTGACGTTTCGCTGACCATCCTGTCAGCTTCTTCAGAAGACTTCTAAAGTCTTTAGGAATTTCTGAAGAAGCTGACAGGATGGTCAGCGAAACGTCAAGTAAAATACTAACTACACGACATCACCCGAAAGACATTTCTACGATGTAATATTTGATTTTCATACTGGGTTACAGCTGTATCCCAATAATACATATTTGTATACCTTTAAGAATTTTTAATATGCTACTCCTCGATTTTTCCTACTATAGAATTTCTTAATTATAATCCGCAATATTTGTATAGCCGCTTCGTTTTGAATAGGGAGCAAGTACAAAAATACGTATTTGCGGTGTGATGTAAAAAGAAATATTTCTAAAGTTTTGATGGAGAGATAGTTCAGACTTTCTTCCTTAACGGGACGATGTCATATTTGCGCAAGAAAGAAGATGGAAAATCAAAACATAGATGAATCCAATGCAAATCCATCTATGTTCTAATTTCCTGTCTTTTTTCATGCGCAAATATGACATCGTTCCGTTAAGGAAGAAAGTCTGAACTATCTCTCTACTAAAACTTTCGAAATATTTAAAAACACGTATTTTTGTATTCACTCTTCTTCAGAAATTCTATAATACGAAATATCGAGGAGTAGCATATTAAATTTGTATGAATGGAACACTCTACGAGCCTTAACAATGGCAAAATGCTCAGTGGAACATATTGGGAATACGGCATCGAAATTGAACGAAAAGCTACTGGTAGCTTAGAAATATAACTGAGCGAAGCCAAAGAAACGAAGTCAACTTGGTCATTTGCAAAAGAAACCAAAGAAGAGCTGTAATGGAAATTACGACCCTTTGCAATCAGCGTAATGGTTTTAATATGCCCTGGGAATGTTATTGGAAATATATATATATATATATAAAACTGAATTAGATTTTTACAAAACAGTTAAAACTATATATACGTACATAAGTAAATTACATATATAACTTATTTAGATCAAAGAAAAACCTCTATCAACTGCTGTTCAGAAACGAAACCGGTTCGTTTGGGCAAGGTCAAAAGCAAATTAGACTTTTGACCATTGGAAGAAAGTTATTTTCAGTGACGAGTCTAAGTTTGGCGTTTATGTAAGGGTAATCGAAAACGGGCGGTCAGAAGTAAGAGAGAGCTGCTTCTCATAAAGACTGTCCCAAAAGGACTGTTAAGTTTCCAAAAAGGTAAATGTGGAGCTGTATATCTGCAAGTTATTTGGGCCAACTGAAAATGATTGAGAGTAATGTGAATGCTGCAAAGTATCAAGAAATTTTGTAGGAGAGCTTGTTGGATAATATTGAACATTTTCGGGAAAGACGTCGATTTTATTTTTCAACAGAATGGTGCCACGTATTATACTGCACGTTCAATCAAACAAAGCTGTGCTCAACAAAATATAAATGTTTTGACCTCCAAGTAGCCTAGACTTAAGTGTCATCGAAAATGTGTGGCACAGAATGGAAGAATACGCAAGGAACAACCCTCAAAGAGTAAATGCTAATTTAAGAGCCCGATTTTGAACACGCCAACTCTTGAATTTAAGCTTATAGGAAGTATGCCAATACGTATTCGGAAAGTTTTCAAGTTAAAAGGAAACATAACGAGCTACTAGGGTTACTAGTAGAGATGAGCAATGTAGAGGAATTTTGCAGCGACTTTTGTCGACTCTGACTGAGTCAAATAAACACGAGTCTGTCTAGTCGCTGCAGAAAAGTAATAATTTCATCTACCTTGGCCATCTCTAATTGTTAGTTATATTGATTCTAGTGTTGGGCATTACTGGTATTTTTACTATCAATAGTAAATGCTATCGATAGTTTTCGATAGTTCCTGTACCGATAGTAAATCGATAGACTCATTTGTAAGTGTATTCTAAAAAAAAGACGTCAGAGATTTCATTATTTTATCATTTTAGCAATTGCTTCGACTTATTCGATAGTCACACTGTCTATAATTATTTAATTATTCGTAAAGTCTAACTGTATGGCGTTTCTTGCCGATGTTGTTTGCTTCATATGCACATTACATACATATGTACCTACAATCTGCATACATATGAAAGTTACGTGGGACAGGTATTGTATGTATAATACGATTTACACTACGTACAATTACAATAAAATACCTGATAACCGCTTAACAATCATGCGTTAAGAATGTTATTAAAATAATATAGAATTATTATAGTGCGTCCCAACATATAATTGTTAAGGCTCGCAGCATTCAGGTAATGTAATACTTGCATCAAAAAATACCTAGAAACAATAACCAAAATAATGCTGTTAATACAGTTACATGGTATTGATGGAATCATTTACGGCAAAAGCGATGTGAGGAACGAAAACGCTAACCAAAGGACATGTTTTTACCTACCCGTCGTCATCGGCGTTGTTTCAAGCCTATCTTCAACTGCTTTTTGTCTCTGTTTTCTAGACGGCAGGCGTGCGTATCTCTTGGCACTAGATGGCGTTAAAAGATATACGTGATTCGTCGTTTTCGAACGCGGGGGTTATAAGCCTAGAGGGAAATAGCGATGTGAGGTAGAGAATACGTTCGGAACAACGCTGATGACGACAATTAGGTAGAAACATGTCCGTTGGTGAGCGTGAGCGATTTTACCAACACCATGAGTAGATGTATTAACCGCATTATTTTGGTTATTTTCTTATCGTTTAAATTCATACGAAGTCTTACGGTTTTGCTTCTATTTTAAGCAAATATTTATTTGCCTGTATTTTTATTTTTTCATTTGTTTTATATTACTACTACTAATTAAACCATAATTTTACCGGTTATTATTAATTAAATTATTTTACTGGTACAGTTAACAGAATGAACAACTATCACAAGAAATAAGGAGAGATATCCCAGCATCCCTGTCAGTCGTGTATGTACAATCCTTTGAATGTTAAGGAGAGTATATTTGTATAAAATGCTAGAAAAGGAATGTTGTCTGAAGCGCTTATTGCGCAGTTTGGATGTAATTTAAGAATATAGTAAACGAAATTCAAGGTTTACAGACATAAACAAATAATATTCAATAAAAAAAATAATTTCTGCATTTTCATTCACTATTGCAGCGCTATTGGTCAAATCAGGCTAGGAATTGCCGCCTTATCCACCACATTCACCAGATCTGACTAATGACTGAGTAGTAGAAATGTCTTTCGGGTGATGTCGTGTAGTTGATATTTAACTTGACGTTTCGCTGACTATCCTGTCAGCTTCTTCAGAAGATTTCTAAAGACTGCTGTTGTTGTCTTTTGCTGCTCGTTATATATCCTATTTTTGTTCCGCTTTGCTGATCCATAACCGTTCTGCTTTGCTGATCCATAACCGTTCCGTTCCGCTGAATCGCGTCGTTCGTTGTATGACGACTTCGTAGTGCTAACCTCCACGTGTTGCTGATCTTGTATCCATCTTCGCGATTGAAGTTGTTGGTGTTCTTCATTATTTCTATGGATTCGCGTATTATCCTCGGGTAGTGGTGGCTGGTCCTGGCTAATACCTTTACGTCGCTGTAGCTTATGCGGTGGTCTCCTTGTTGGTGCAGGTGTTCTGCTACTGCAGATTTTTCAATATGCCTAAGGCGTGCGTCTCTCTCGTGCTCTTTCACTCTGCACTGAATACTCCGTCCTGTTTGACCGATGTAGCTTTTTCCACATTGGCATTTCAGTTCGTATATGCCTTTCGCTCGTAGTTTTGGTAACACGGCCTTAGTTGGAGGGAGTAGCTGGTCGATTTTGGTCACCGTGTTGAAACGTGTGGCGATGTTTTTCTCCCGTAGGGTCTTTCTTAGCCTGTCGGTGACTCCGGCTATGTATGGAAGGTACGCGTATCCTGCTGGTTGTTGTTGGTCTTCGTCTTTTCTCTGCTCTCGTGGCTTCCTTATATCTTTTGTACTGCAGCCGTTTTTCTGCAGGGCGTTTTTGACGTATTGTATTTCGTTATTCCTGTGATGTTTGTCGCTGATTTTTTCCGCTCTTCTTAATAAAGTGTTGATGAGGGATGTTTTTTGTTGAGGATGGTGGTGAGATGTTGCATGCAGGTACCGAGTGAGTAATTTCTTCTTGTTCCCAAACTTATAAAGGAACTCGATGGGAGAAGATTCTGGAGAAATGAGGGGGTGATAGCTGAAACAAATGCATATTCTGACGAGCTTCCGAAACACTACTTTTTTGATACCTTGAAAGGATTGGAAAGCCGCAGGAATACGTTTGCAGGATTGCAAATGAGTTATGTTGAAAAATAAAATATATTTTTTACCCTAAAGTAAGTTTCTTATTGAAAAGTCACTCTCCCGTCAAATTACGTTTGTATTTCAGGAGCGTTTAATTGTTATAAGTAGTTCGTTTGGTGACGATTATTTTATCCTTTTACCTCCTTTTATCGAGGTTTCAAGTGTTTAACATATTTTAGTTTAATTACTTTTAGTTCTTAATTTTAATTTATTGTATTATTGTTTTCACTTTTGCAAAAGTGTAAATCGGTTTTCCTTGGTTTTACCAACATAACTAAATTTAATTAATGAAATAAAATTTCAAGCCGCTCCTAGGACTTGAACCTACGACTCTCGTTTGTCGGATGGGCGCGCTATAAGCTGCATTACAGAGTGATGCAGTTTGTAGCGTTGTGCTTCGTTTGGAGAATAAATGGACGTTGCCACATCGATGACTTACCCTGAACATGTATACATACAGTTTATTTTATAAATGTGCAGTATTTACTACCTTACTATAAATTATAATTCAATCATTCTTCAGGTATTGATGGTCACTGTACGTTTAATAATATGCTTCCAAGTACATAGCTAGATATCTTACGCTAATCAGTAGGTAATTTGCTATCCCTAAGTAGTAATTGTCAATACGAGTGTTCTTGATTAATGTCGACCGTCATAAATTACAAATTACTGCGACGTGACGCACGCCCGGTCATTTACCGTTATTCTCGGCTTCCACGTACATATTATCTACTACATTACAGGCTACAGCGATGACCTAACCGGGTCAGTTCGTCGAATATGTACTAAGAGGGAATGTGTAACGGATGCATCCACGGAGAGATCATTTTGGATCGCTGGATAGGGTTGGGTGGAGGTCTAGTTGATTGGCCATCGTCATAAACCATCAACGGTCGCTCTCCATTCTTCGGTTTTCTCGGCGGATTGACGTGGTAAACTATGGTAATTATTGACACATTTCTGAACTGCTCTGGCAACGCCTCAACGGAAGTATCGCTTAGCGAAAACTTCAAAGCTTTAGTCAAGTATAAAGAGCGAAACAGGAAGGAGAGAGAACATGCGGTAGCTTGGCTTATTTGCATAAATTTTCATTTTTCGCGGCCAACGCCTTTGTTTAATTAACCATTTTCGGGGAATATAAATATTTATTAATTCTGTGTACAGATGGCGATGCGAGGGAAAAGCGTGATGAGTCGCTACTGGCCGTAGATAATTAAAGCAGATAATTTCAATTTCGTGCGTTTTTGTCCGCATTGCGCGCTGTTTCTGTTTATTAAAGCGTAATTTTAGGTTAGGTTTAAGTCATAGTAGTAACTTTCCCAAGAGTTGAAATAATTCTTGCGAAATAAATTTAGCTTGTAATTTCGTGTCCTTTACTACAATGGCAACAATCCTATTCCGTGTTTTTCCAATTGATTTAATCTTACTAGAATAATGCCAACATGCTTATAGATTCGTTAGGCTTTGAGCCATATGTCACCAAAGTCTAATTTTGGAAAGAATGAGACACCACTACTATTTACTACAACATTTCACTAACTGGATGCTCGTTGCGAAAGCTAAGCTTTCATCTTCAGTAGGAAAACTGAACTAACAAACTAAGCGAAAACAAATTTACTTATTATGCAAAAATATTAAAGTTACCGTTCGACGACCACGGTCATACATAATTTAACAAAGAGTAAAGGCTGGAATTTAGGGATTCTAAATTTGAATTCATTAAAATATGTTTATTTAAAACTAAACGTGTTCTGGGTTCGGACCGTATCACAATGCAGGCGAAAATCAACTGCTGCAGTACGCGAAACGTCGAGTTTTCGATTAACCATGACACTGTCCGAACCACCAACATGTTTAGTGTTAACTGACTCTGGCCGTGGAAGCCTAGGTTATTATGTTTGTTATTGTAAATGTTCGTCCTTTCGTAACCATCTAATTGAACATTGTTCTTAATTAACTTTGTATTATTAACATTATGATTCCTTTCAAGCAGATGGAGAGCAATACTAGACTTGTCAAATCTTCTGAATCTTCATGGAAGAATATATACTCACCTGTGATGATAATTAGATGATAGATTAACGCTTAACAAATGTCAAACAATATCGAATTCTTCAATACTATAAGGATTGATATATCTGCTTAAGACAAACATCAAAATAGTTTTCTAATAGAAATTGTAGTAATTTATAAACATAAGATTATAAAATTAGTTACATTTATACAGGGTGTTACATAATTCTAGGGTGATCCTAACTTAATGTAACTTTAATGTAACACGTATTTGTTAATTTTATTCTTGACGAAGCTTATTTCCCTCAGTATATGCGATTTCATTACGTTATAGTGGTGCCGAATTTATTCTAAAAACATTAAATAACTAAACATTTAAATTAACATTTAAATAAATAAATAATGAATACTCAATTGTTTGCAAAATGAAAATGGAATAACTTTTAACTCACCATCAGCGATTCCTCAGGCTAATTTCAATCCTGTTTAACCTGTCTCTAAGCAAAGGTATTTTTCGGGAATCCACAAGAAGAGAGATGCGTAATTAAGAGAGAACTACAGACCCATAGCCTTGCTAAATATTTTCGCGAAGGTGAAATGTGTTTACACAAGCACATTTATCATCAATTTAAACAAACACTTTCTGATGACCAGCACGGCTTTGTTAATCGACGCTTTATAGTAACCAACCTGAGCATGATTACTCAGTTTATTGTTGAAAACTTGGATGAGAATCAATATGTGGACATTATTCACAAGATTCTTTCGACAAGCTGAATCATCGAATATGTCTATCAAAACTAGATGCTGCCAGATTTACTTCTAAATTTACATCTTTCTTTGCATCGTATGTAGCAAATCGACGGCAGTACGTTGTATATAGGGATATACTTCTGTTCTGACTCGAGTGTCTCACAAGGGAATAACATTGATCCCTTACTGGTCTTGATTTTTATTAATGATTTATGCGGAGAACTCCAGTATAATAAGCTGCTATTTGCTGATGATTTGAAACTATACACAGGAATAAATATTGTAGCTAATTGCATTGATCTACAAAATCAAATAAATATTTTACTAACTTGCTCCTGACATAATACCTAAACCTGCAATATGCATTTATTTTCCCTCGTAAAATAAATCCTATTGCCTATATTATCTGTATGAAGACAACTTTACACTTTGCTCAACGTCCTTTACTTTAGATTAATATTTACTAAGCACATAAAGTCCACAACATCCTCTGCACTCAAGAGTCTTGGTTTTATAATTACAAACACCTCTAACGAATCGATGGATCTGCAATCTGCAAAACTTATCGTCTGTCTATTGAGAATGTTCACCGAAAATGTTTAAAGTAGGTTTAAAGTTGGCATTTATCCCTCGCAAGGATTTGATCGCACCATCCTTTTGCCTATCTTTAAGCTTGATTCTCTTGAAGTCCGACGTAATCAAGCAAATTTTTGTACCACGTACTTCACGGCACTACTGACTCTCAGCTTCTTTTCTTGTGTCAGAATATTACGCATGTATTCTACTGTTTAGGTGGAAACACAAGCATAATGTTGCGGTCGCCACTGTATAGAATGTATTTCAATTATAACATGGTGGCTACTGACAATGTTATAGATTATTAATTCTTCCCCATTAGGTATGTTATTGAACAGTTGTAGATCATTAGATGTTTCTACTCTGTTGATGAATTAACGGATGTGATTTGGATTTTGAGTGAATGAATGAAAAATTGCTTACTTGCAAAAAAGATTTACTAAGAGAGGTATTCTGAACGAAGACAACCTTTTGAAAGATTACTGAAGCGTTTTAAACGTACAGGTTCAGTAATGCTTGAGAAACACGAAAGAACAAAAACTGGAGTTACTCGAAGATGACTTTCCCCGTGTAGTTGCTTTATATGAATGGGCTCAATATGAAATCCATGGTCAGAAAGATTTCTTTGATGTTGTTGTGGTTCGAGACGAAGCTACATTTCATAGAAATGGAACGGCAAATAGACATAACTTCCATGACAAGTCCTACCTATTGTCATGGAGACTGGATGGTTTTTGAATGTTTGGGCTGGTATAGCTGGAAATTACATTATTGGATCACATTTTTTTTAAACGACGTGCAAATTGTCAGATTTATAAGGATATTTTCCTTCTCTGGTAGGAAGAGGAGGATCAGTTGCATGGCCAGTTCGTTCACCAGGTTTGACAAAAATAGATTTCTTCGTGCGGGGTTTTATAAAAACCTTCCAGCAATGCCGGATGGTCTGAAAAAGTGAGTGTAAATGGTTCATTTGAGAAATGCTGTAATGATGTTATATGAGTGAACACTTTGAATGTTTGGTATAAAATTTGTTTATTAATTGTGAATGTTGTTGTTTAACTCTTAATTTATATTATCAAAACTTTTTTATATCGAAATAAAAATAAAAAAAAATTGTGTAGTACTTCTTAGTTTTATAACAACACTCGTTTTATAGTTAACAATATGTATTTTTTTACCACCTAAAGACCTAACATAAAACTGTCTATTCCTCACTTTACGATCGTTTCCCCAAGTCATTCGCGTCCAGATGGATACCAACTTTATTCCTAAATGCTATGCTAGGGGAAGGCAGGCATTGCCGCACTAAAACAACGTGGATAATTTACACAATTGGAGTAATTATTTCGATGATAACTTGATATATTGAAATGATATCTAAGAATCCCATTTTTTTATAATTTAAAATACCTTCTCAACTACTGAATTTAGATACGGGGAATGCTTAATAGAAATGAGAATACGTAATGCGTTCCTTCTGCGTTTGATGTAACCTACTTAGATGTCCGTTTGAAAAGAGTAAATTTTCACTTTGGCTTATCCTGTATAAACGCGACGCTCGCGGAAACAAATTACAATTGATATCAAAGTAAGAATATATTCTTAAAGTCCTCGTAGTATTAAAACGATTAAGTATTTATTATTTATCAAGATACGGGGTATTAAGTTTGTCATCTTTTTAGAATGAAATCGACTATGACTTTTCAAATATATATGACGTAATGAAACCCTATAGTGGAAGTATGGGGAAGATGAGCTCAACTAACAATTAAATTAGCATATAGGGTATCGCATTAAAAGAAACGTAAGTTAGGCTCATCTTGGAATTTTGGAACGCCCTGTACAAATGTAAATAACTTTAAAATGTTAGGTCCCAAAGTGTCTACAATTTTGATTACAAAGTTGTTTTGATATCTCTCTTAATAGCAAATATATCGAGCTTTGCCATACTATTGCGCCACTCTGTTATGTTTACTTTTTAAATGGGATCAAATATTTTTATCAATAAAACATTAGAAAGCGATTAATTTTGAAAAGAAAAGTCTTCAAAGTCATATAACGCACTATATCAAAAATAGCGTATCCCTTTGGATAAATGCTGTCTCTTCGCATACTAAACACTTCATATAGACTCATAAAAAACGTCTAAGACATTGAAGTTTTGGCTACGCGCAGATCATTATCTATGACCACCACGTCCAATTCTCCGTTTAAAAAAATTACGCACATCACTGATACATGAGGTGGTGCTCCATCATATATAAACAACATCAGCGCATGAATCGAAGAGGAACATCTATTAATAACTATGTGACTATGTATTTTCCAAAATACGATTGTGTAATCGCTTTTTAAATATATTCACGAAATTAACAGGGACTAGACAGACTCGTGTTTATTCGTCTCATGAGAATGGGTTCGTGTTGCCTACTGGTTTCCCCGAGAGTCGACAAAAAAAAGTCTGTTTAGTCCCTGTTAATTACGTGAAGCGCACTCGTTTCTGCAGGCTAACTTATTAGTGTTGAGAGTGAAGCCGCCACCATCGCGCACGGATGATCTATCATATCATCATATTACCTCTGTGTCTGAGCGGTAAATATATCGTTTCGCCTTTCTTTCTATACACAGCGTAGTCCTTGATCGGTCAATAGATTTCGCAACGCGATGTAATTTTTGTGAATGAAGTTGTATTTATGAAAGCAATATTTGAAATCGTGTTTACATGTAGGTATACGATGCGAAAAGCTAATGGAAATACATCGCTATTCTTACTGATAGTAGATGTATTTAGCTTCTATTAAACGTTTAACTGTACATCGACTAGTTTGAAGATTAAACGTGTTAATTCTAATAATTGGTCATATCTTTCATTGTGTGTTGTCTTGGTATTAAGCCTGTGCTTCATGAAATTAGCACAGACTAGAGAAACTCGTGTTTTGTTGACTCTCGGGGAAACTAGTAGGCATTACGAATCCATCCTCATGAGACGATTAAACACGAGTCTCTCTAGTCTCTGCCAATTCCGTGAAGCGTACGGAAAGTGGCGAACTTTACTTATATCACTAGTAAGTTATTTGCTTATCACTAGTAATTATTTTAAACTCATTTGCCCAAGTGTAAACAGTTGCTAATACAGGAGCAGATGTCCCATGAATTTCATCCAACTCAGCTTTGGTCTTTTTCGATGTTAAACCTTTTAAATGTAAGTGTTTAATCACGTTTGAAACTTTTTTTCTGTTTTTCTATTTTTCTAGTTTTCTGAATGTTAAGAAGAAAAGTGGTCTGAACGTATTTAAAAACATAAATGGGTACAAATGTGAATCAGAATCACTTGGTTTAGGAATAATTTGAAATAATTAAAGTTGATCCATGATAATAAAAATTCATCTCGATAAATAAAAAAATTTGAAACGGTATTATAATAATTCAACAGTTCCAATTTCTCATGCAACTTCTTTAATCTTTAGTCAAGAATTGAAATTAATTGGGCTTGATTCAGATTCAATAGAAAATAGAATATAACGGACTTTGATTATGTTTCAGTATAATAATAATTGTGATCGCACTATGGTGGCAACTTTAATTTATTGAATTATTATACTGTGGTGCAAAGCAAAAGTTTTAGAATTTTCTAACTAATGGTGTGAAGATGTTCTGACTACAGAAATACAACACTGGATTATCGAACCATACAGCTACATTGAACAATTGGACAGGGAAGGGGTTTTAGCGGCAACCAATCTTCTTCTAAAAAAAAAAAGAAATCGGTTATAAATAGCTGGCCGTGAAGATCTCAGCCTATACTTCACAAAATTGAAGCCAAGTACTGAACAATTGTACAATTGAACAACTACCATACGTTTGTATGTTTTGGACTTGGATTTAATGTAAGAATTAGGTTCCTATATGTTTCGTCAAAACATCCAAATATTCATTTACATTCTGTATCTTTTCGAAAAAGATTGGAATAAATATTGTAGAAGTCTTTTTTACAATTGTCCACTCTTCAAAACCGCTATTAATGTGAGTAGCTGTGAACAACACATTTGGCGTTAATAGGTTTGGGAGAATTCAGTATTCTGCAGGTGGAGAGTCTACGGAAAAACAGTTTCTGCAAGTGGTTTACGGGGCAAAATGTTTGGGAATCTCTGGTTTAAGTATTTGTTATGCTATTTGTAACCTTTCCTATGTTTAAAACAATACTAATTACTATTGTATATGTGTATTAACAAGACACTCAATAAGCATCGGATGCACAGGCGAGTATCTATGCATTGATCTGCACTGGTTTTTGCTGGTTGGTGGAAATAGAGTTTATTGAATTTCGCTACAATTGAAACGCGATGGTAATTCACGATGTTCCGATGAAGAAATAGGTTCCTTTGTCTCTCAGTATCTGTTTGTTTAATTGCAAACCGATTTCCCGTATTCGTATACACGAACATACTTTGCGCAGGCTCACACTCGTCTATTAGAATTCGGTTTCATATAATATAGACCCCCGGTATATTTAGCTTTTAAATTACATGCGGTTACGGCTACTACCTGGAGACCGATTGCGAGTTATATCTGAAACGTTCTCTATTCAATTTAAAGTTACTGCTCTAATTGAGCGCTGAATGGCAATTACTAATTTTAATGGCATATTGCTGATATAAGTGTGGAGAAATGGGATTCGACACTAGATTAAAATAAAGTTCACTGCAAATCTGAACACTAATTGGCTTGCGCGATAAAATTAAAAATTATCGTCACAAATAAGATTTTCATGTAGTCATTTATCATCATGTAATTCGTATGTATAATAGTGATGATGAAATTATGAATTTTAACTGGAGTTTAATTTAATAATAATTTTTTCTGCTGGAAAAGTAACGTAGGGCATGCTGCAGATATCTACACGAAAAAGTGTCAGCATCAAAGCGTTGAAAATAAAATTGAAGCGGACTCTTTGAAAGTGCGGGCGCTTAATTTTTACAAGAAAGGGATTTCAAATATGGACCTTTGTGCGTACAAAGTACTATTATTGCATAATTTTCAGCAATTTAAATTTCTTTGTAATTCTTCTTTGTATTTGATGAAATTATTTTTTGTGTCAACAGTAACGCCTAGTATGTCGCTAATGCGTGTAAGAACGGAATGGTATTTACTAAATCTTAATATAAGATTGGAGAAATACATGGCAATTTATATACATAAGAGTGTAGTCTGGAGTCTTTAGTATAAGGGACTATCCTGAACCAGGAAATTTAACAAATTACGACATTTTGAGAACATATAGATATGTACTACGCTTTTTTTGTGGAAAGACACTGGAGTGGGTGAAATGAATTTTTGAAAATTGGAAATTTTACATTCTGTTTATGGGCATAACTCGCTAAAATGTTTTAAGACAAAAATTGTTTTGATAAGTTTTGTTAATCAGACAAGAAAGTTAAATATATCAACATTTTTGCATATATGCATATATGATAGGGAATTGGTTGATTGTGTAACGAACTGTAGTTGCAGTATTGATATTAATTTTAAAAACTAACAAGAATATTGATAAATTATTTTGCATTAGAGCTTACAATAATATATCGTCAATTTTATTGTACGTTAAGACACCTGCCAATATAATTTTTGTTATATTTAGACATACAATGGATTACTGTGCATGGTAATGAAACTTCTCAATGAAATGTTGAAAACACAGGGATTAGTTTACACCACGCACATCGTATTATGATATTGCTACCATATAAGGAACAACGAGGGGGATGCACAAAATCTTGTGTGAAAGCAAGTTACTAGATTTTCAAATTCATTCGGTGTTTGATCAACGTATCCGCTCTTATACCAAGCGTAGGCAAATACGTCGTGATATTTTGGCGCCAAAAGCTAATTATGAATAAGAGATTACAAGTTTTTCCATATGCGAAAACCATATACCATTCAACATTCACATGTTGAATGGTATATTGTTATTTAATGTAGTAAGACAGTGGCTGGTCCAAGAGTCTAAGAACAAAATGCTGTGAGCTCCCATATTTGGCAAATACACATCAGTTAACTATTGCTGAAATTGTTCTTTTCTTAACTCTCCAGATGTGGATGCTGCTAAGTCAACATTTTAGGGTCGAAACAAAGGCTGTGATACACGCGGACCAACATTACCACTTTGCTCTTTGAGGACAATCAGTAGAGGTGAGAGCAATTTTCCGGAAGCTGATATTGTGAGAAATATGGTATAACTATACGTAGTTGCAGATATAGACTGTGGAACTGCTTAACAGTTTTTGTTCTTTGCACAACTAAAGTGCTAGATGAAAGCCAGTTTCATTGGCATTGAATATATTATCTATCCCCGACGTGCTTTATATGATCTTTTGTAATATTAACGAAAGTTGAGGCAATTTCCTTCAATTGCTCGGAGTCTGTATTGTATGATCGCGTAATAAAGTATTTATTTTTCTTGAAACTTTTATAAGCTCTCTTAAAATTTCAAACCCAATGACGTGGTGCTTTAAAATTTTCTAAACCAATATCTGTGTTGGCTTGTAATGCCCATTGCTGATGTCCAAATCATGAATAATGGGACCTGAATCAATACTATATACAAATTCATTATATAGGAATTAAGACATTTTGGTAACTTAACTTTTCTCGTTGTGTACCATGTCTCTTTATTGCGTATTCAAAGCTCTGACTTATTTTCTTACTACTTCAACAGGGTTTTGAAAAGTTTATTGGGATGCGTTTTTGATTCTGAATGAACAAGTACGGCACCCAACGCGCGGTTAGGTTTTTCACGTCCAAATCTTCAAGCGATACTTGACAAACACGTTCTTTCCAGATACGCACAACCTCCGGTATCTTCTAACCGTAATTCGACGATTATCTAGTACCATTTGGTGAACCTTTTCGATGCTATCGGTAGTGGTTGCAGTTTTTGGCCGTTCTGAACGTTCTCGGCAATCAAACTGGTACAACCACGTTTAAACACAGTTGCCTAAAATTTAACTGTGGCAAATGAAGATTTCCGTAAACAGCATCCATCCTGGCTTTAATGCGCGTAGACGCATTGCCTTTCGAATGTAAGGGTAATGACGGCTCCATAGTAACGTAAGCTTTTATAGTCAGAGTCAGTTAAACTAAGTGTTTCTCTATAAGGGGCCTCTTCAGGAGAAGGAAAGAGAAAATTAACTGCTAACTGGCAGTTTTGGCTGACATTTAATTTTAAATTATTCTACAAGCACCAGGAGTGAATTTTGTTTACATTAGTCTGTAGAAACATCTTAGGCGTTGAATCTTGTACGAAGTAGAGTAATACAGATTAATCTTGATTATAACTTCACTCCAGCAAAATTCACAAACTGGTTAAAATTAATCGTATGCTGTGCAATCACACGGAATACGTATTTTTTTAATCTATTAAATCGGGTTAAAACATTTATATTAACATACTTAATGGTTTTCAGCAACTCTGTTTATTTTATTCTAAGAAGTTTTCAACAGATAGTAATCAAATTTTCGAATTTTCATACGTAAACGCTGCTTCAGCTCCCTATCTGTTGAAGCTGACCAGTTATCGGTATAAACTTTTTGTTTGAAGTTAGCCTAAAAATGCTCTATATGTGCAGCTGCGGTTCATTGGGTGAATTTTCATTCTTTGGTACATATTTTATGTACCAAAACTTATCCACTGCTGATTTAGCATAATGGCAGTTTGTTTCATCAGTCCAGAGGATATATTACCCAGAAGCATAATTGTCCTCAGTAAATGGTTTCTGTTAGTGCTCTATGCATTAATAGGCACATACTTGAGCATTTAATGTACAATTTGCCTCAACGAAATAGGGACTCTGAAACACCTTTTTGTGAAATAGCAATCCAAATATAACTTCGTTCAAAGTTTATTGGTAGTTTAAATTTGATATCGAGTGGTGGGTGCTTTTCTTTACGCCAAAACTATATTTATTGGATTTCAGTTTACCGTTTTCAAAACAGAAATAGGATTCGTCATCTAATATGATGTCTTTTTTCTCATCAAGATTGAAGTGACTTGCCGTTTTTATTTCGGCATGGATTTTAGAGCAGGCCTTTTACTGAAATGTTCTATACTGTTTTACTTCAGGATTTTGGATATTGTTTTCTGATACATTAAGAACTTCCAATTTTTACTGTTGGTTTTTTTTGATAGTTTTATAATTTGGCTTATTTTCCGACGACTTAGCTTTCTTTTTGCTTTTCCAGTATCTGCCTTTCTTTGAATACTAAATATTCTGTGTTTTATATTTTTCCGTAACCTATGCACTGTTCGTTTACTGATTCTATAACATTTAACAATGATCTTCACCTAACTTTAGTGACAGTTTTCGTTTTTGTAATTGTGTCCACTTTGTTACTTGGATTTCTATTCAGGTCAATTCAGGCACGCAAATCACTGAATTGAAATTTTATTCGTGTGGTTTAATACGTTGACAATTATGACCTGTCGCTATTTAAGTATTTCTTTCAAAACTGGAGGATGGTGCTAATTTTAAGCTCGAGTACCTTAGGCAAGACAAATAGGTCGTGGATAGTCATAGTCAATTTTTTGAATGCATGAGGCGCCAATTACTTTGATCACTTATTTCAGAAGTAACATTTAACATATTGCCGGTATCCATAAAACGATCTAAAATGAATTTTGGATGACACAGAAAAACATTTTTTTTGCAGTGTCTATATGTACCATAATTCCCATTTAAATGCAAGCATGTGATAAAAATGGTCTATATATGAATAGTTTCTGACCGGACGCAGGAAAAAAAAAGCGCGACGAACAAAAAATAATTTCGGGTAACACGATATGATAACATCCCTTTGTGTGTTCTGCGTGCTTTGCGAACCTTGTAATTCGATATTCGCTGCGCATATCGCATATATGTATCTCTGATATAAAGTTGGGGACGACTACAAAGGGCTGGAAGGATAACGGATAATACTACGCGCGTATTTTGGCAGCTTATTCCATTAGCTTATCTCACGTCGATTCGCCTATTGTAGTTGCTGTATAATCGATTTAATAGTTAATGTCATCTAAAGAAGACTTTCAACTATACTTATTAATTCAATTACGGGATGATATTGGTTGAGAATCTGGTCTAAAACCACAAATAGCATTTTATCTTTTATCGTTAATAGAATTTGTATCGGTATAACTGAAAATGAATTAAAGATGGATTCATTGTTTACAATATTTAACAAATCAATAACCACGGGGATTTTTCCAAGCACTTTCAAAGCAGCTAAAACTACTCCTATTCTTAAAAGAGGAGATCCGTACGATCCCAATAATTATGAACATATTTCAATAATAATAATAATTCAAAATAATAATAATAAGAGAGTATGAAGATTATAGCGCAGGCATGAAAATGACCTTCGGACTTGATAAATGCAAAATTAATGCTGTCGTGAAAGGCTATGGAAAGAAAGTAACCGAAGTAAAGCAATAAAGACCCCGACAACGTAAGATATAAAGAAAAGAAAAAGATACATTAATACAAGGAATGTCCAAGAAGAATTATATAAATTTCTCGCTTTCACACAAACGAAACAAACAGAACATAGAATTATAAAAAAATACCACGATCAAAGAGTACTAGGACAGATTAGTGAGAATATTGAAAACAAGATTAAATGGTGGAAACATCGCTCGGCTATTTATGCAGTTTCTATACTAACGTACGCCTTTGGAATAGTTAAGTGGACAGATACAGATATGTAGGAATTAAATCGAATAACAAGAGTCACACTGACAAAGCAGCAATATACGGAACGAGTTAACCTCAACGACCTGCTTGACATCCTAGAGTTATGTCACACGCAAGTATATAAACTCAAGAAGTGAAATAAAGAAAGTATACAACATCGAATCAGTAAAGATAATTCCAGTAGTTATTGGGGTGACTGGAGAAATACCGAGGAACCTTCACAAAAACTTAAGCGCTGCAAATTTGCAAAAAGCTGTTATCTTCAATACAATAATCATAGTTCGAAAAGTTTTGAACACACCTTAGCAACAGAAGTAGGAGGGGCCGACCAGGGCGGCGAAAGAAACTCCACGAGGACATAACCTGGAGTTTAATTACCCGATGAATCAAGAGGCCTAACCAAGAGGACGTAAGCCAACAAACGAGAAGGGCTCTATCCAAAACTCCACAATAGTCCCCTATAAATACCAATGTCTGCAGGAATCCGGCTGGAAGTTGAGTCAGCTTCTTCAGAAGATTTCTAAATACTGCTATTGTTGTCTTTTGCGCGATTGAAGTTGTTGGTGTTTTTCATTATTTCTATGGATTCGCGTATTATCCTCGGGTAGTAGTGGCTCGTCCTGGCTAATACCTTAACGTCGCAGCAGCAAACTGGGCCACAGTGTATACCGTAAGAAGACTCACACAGACCGGTACCTGTATGCAACATCTCACCACCATCCTCAACAGAAGAAATCCCTCATCAACACATTATTAAGAAGAGCGGAGAAAATCAGCGACAAACATCACAGGAATAGCGAAATACAACACGTCAAAAACGCCCTGCAGAAAAACGGCTACAGTACAAAAGGTAAAAGGAAGCCACGAGAGCAGAGAAAAGACGAAGACCAACAACAACCAGCAGGATACGCATACCTTCCATAATAGCCGGAGTCACAGACAGGCTAAAAAAGACCCTAGGGAAAAAAATATCACCACACGTTTCAACACGGTGCCCAAAATCGACCAGCTACTCCCTCCTAACAAGGACGTGTTACCGAAACTACGAGCAAAAGGCATATACGAACTGAAATGCCAATGTGGAAAAAGCTACATCGGTCAAACAGGACGGAGTATTCAGTGCAGAGCGAAAGAACACGAGAGAGACGCACGCATTAGGCATATTGAAAAATCTGCAGTAGCAGAACACCTGCACCAACAAGGAGACCACCGCATAAGCTACAGCGACGTCAAGGTATTAGCCAGGACCAGCCACTACTACCCGAGGATAATACGCGAATCCGTAGAAATAATGAAGAACACCAACAACTTTAATCGCGAAGATGGATACAAGATCAGCAACATGTGGAAGTTAGCACTACGGAGTCGTCATACAACGAACGACGCGATTCAGCGGAACGGAACGGTTATGTATCAGCAAAGCAGAACAGTTATGGATCAGCAAAGCGTAACAGAAATAGGATATATAACGAGCAGCAAAAGACAACAACAGCAGTCTTTAGAAATGTTCTGAAGAAGCTGACAGCATGGTCAGCGAAACGTCAAGTAAAATATTAACTACACGACATCACCCGAAATACATTTCTACTATATGATCATTAAGTTACAGGATTGGATTACATTTTTTTAATAAAGTTAAATGTTTTTAACAAATTCGCCCGTTAGTTGTGATACATAATAGCAGTTCTTCACATCGAAGAGAAATTGTATAAAATTTCTAGGTCAAATTACTTTTAAAATTATTCCTGACAGATTATACAAACTTTTTACCCTCCGTATCCAATTACATATATATATCGTTCTGGAGATATTTCTACTTCGAGTAAAATCTGGAAAGATTTTAACGTTGAACGGATCATATTTCTTACGATATTACTTCTCGGAACGCTGCAATATTTCACTCGCAATAAAAATAAGATAATACATCTTGCAATTGCACCAACATCAGCGACTATTCACTCTGACGGATTTAGAAAATAAAATACTCGTTACTGTTATCGGTTAGGTTTATCTTCAACGTTATATCGGTACATGTATACAATAGGATTCTATATATTACTTCTCTGAAACTTCTCTTTAGTACAGTCTTCCCAACGATGGAAATCTGATAGCCCCGCCGCCTAAAGGAAGAGAAATACAACACTGTGTAAATCTAATGCAAAGGACCTTCGTGATATGTGCATCTTATCCATACACATCGGTGTCATATATGTGTATGGATAAGATGTGCAGAGCACGTAGCAGTTTTTAAAGAAATATATTGGATTTCTACATGAAAAATGTCAAATATAAAATTTTAAAATATCATCACATAATTTAGTAGATGCTGTGCATTGATGTTTTGTATTCCATTGCAAAAGGGCAAGAGAGAATAATGTGGTATATAGATCGAGTAAGTATATAGATATACTACAGTGGAAAAATTGTACATTTTTTAAATATTCTATTCTTACGTAATCTGGTAAAAACACCAAATGAATATTAAAAGATCTCTATAAGACGCTTTTTGTGGAAACTTTAGGCATTGTCGTATTTTGCAAAGGCGTTTCTTAAATCCCCTAACCGTATTCGACAATTTAGCGGCCAGTGTCCTTGTATTCCACAACCACCATAATCGATTGTTATACGTTGGGGAACCTGGTTGAAGGCAATTTCTTATTATTCAAAATATTATCAAGAAATAAAATCACCGGAAGTCAGAAACAATTCTATGATAGTTCCGTAGAAGCTGATGTAAAAACTATTCATGACAATTATGTTATGGCCCAATAGAACAATAACAAAATCATTCGTTGTCATTAGGGGAGTCAGTGCAACTAGTGAACGCTGTGCACTCATTGCTATGTACTATAAGATTATTTCAATTATGCGTGTCTAACATTAGTGGATGTCGAACGGTCTTTTTCAAGATATAAAAACATTTTAACCTCACGACGAACATCATTGGTTGAGAGAACTGTGGAAACGTACTTAATGCTGCAAAGTTTTTGTACAAGTTATGCAGTTTGTCGTAACATCGCTTCTACCCTTATCTAATGGTCGATAATAACCAGGTAATGCCACTTAAGGTGGGTAAATGATTTTTACAATTATGAGCCATTATTTACTTTCTGCTAGTAATATAACTACACTTATACATACACCACCGTTCAGTGAAGGTCGGTCATACAATAAAAAACTATTATATCACACTGTATACAATTATTAATACATAAAATTAGAAAAATATTAAGCATACACTTTTCTAAGGGATTAAAGCCATAAATTATTATGTAAAGTAGAAATATTGCGACAACCACAATAAAGTCCCTTTTATTATCATTCCAAGAATTTCTCGGAAGTACCGATTTTGAAACGGGTCGTTTGGGGATTATTAACGAACAATACATTTAGGAAATATACCGCAGTATCATTCTTGTTTATTTATCACAGGCGTAAAGATATAAACTTGCTTCATTTTACTGTTAAACTGTGTTGGAGTGCATCTGTCGTTTTTGTGCGAAAGTTTTAAGAAAATTTACTTCAAAATGGCACATGGCAAGCCTACCAGTATAGAAAAACGTTCACGCATTATTACGCTGTTTGAAGAAGGATATTCGGGGCGACAAATTACTGAAAAAATAAATATGAGAAGTTCAACAGTAAATGACATCACAAAGCGATATCGTACAACTGGAACTATAGAAAATCGTGTTCGTCCCGGAGCATCTAGGAGAACAACAAAAGCTGAAGATTTGAGAAATGTATAATTAAGCAAACGCAATAGAAAATTAACAGCGCCACCAATAGCTGCCGAAGTCAATCGCGGCCATGAAGAACAAGTTTCGGCGAGTACGGTAAAACGTCGACTTCAACAAGCGGACCTTCAAGGACGCATTGCCATTCGAAAACCCTTATTACTTCGGGGCAACAGAGCAAAACGGCTAAAGTGGGCCCGTTCTCATCTAGATTGGTCGCTAGATGATTGGAAACACGTGCTTTGGACTGACGAGTCAAAGTTTGAGGTTTTTGGGCAAAATCGACGAGTCTATGTCCGAAGATCTAAAACCGAAAAAATGAACCCGGACTGCATTGTGCCAACAGTGAAGCAAGGGCGTAGTTCTGCGTTAGTGTGCGGATGTTTCTCCTTTGCTGGGGCGGGAGATTTATGCAGAGTGCAGGGTGTAATGAGGAAGGAAAAATATTTTGCAATACTCCAGAATCATGCAGTGCCATCAGGATTGCGTATAATAGGCCGTAACTTTACATTCATGCATGACAACGACCCAAAACACACTGCGTTAGTGTGTAAGAACTATCTAAAGGAGCAAGAAGAACAGCACACTCTGAAAGTAATGACATGACCCCCACGAAGCCCAGATTTGAACCCTACAGAGTTGTTGTGGGATGAACTGGACAGGAGGATCCGAAAAATATGGCCAACTTCACAAGAACATTTACTCTGCAACATGAATGGATTAATATTCCACAATTCGTTTTAACAAAACTTATCGAAAGAATGCCTAGAATAGTTCGAGCGGGGATTAACAGAAAAGGAGGTTTTTTCGATGAAAAAAAAAATAATATTCAGTATGTTATATTATGGCCAGAATAACTTTTTATTTATTTATTTTTGTCTTTTTTACCTGTACATACAATAAAATTGCATTTTGTCTTTAGTTTCGTTTGTTTCTGTTTTTTACTAACCGACCGAACTTCTCTGAATGGCAGTGTACATATGAATATTAGTTTCATTATTAATTTATAATACGCATACAAATAGCGCGCAAACATTTACGAGGTTACGGACGTAACCGACAAACCTATTTGATTCTTTACGCTCAGCGACGCTGGTATAAGTAGAGTAATATATGCTCTATTAACTACCATTTGTTGATTTATTTTCGCAATTTTTCATCTATACAGGATGTTGCGTTTAAAACGCCGGCTAGCGGAGTACTGAGAATTATTAGTTGATTGATGAAAATATGTCTTCGAGGATTTTTGATACTGATTTTCTTTTTCTTTATCTTTTGCTTTGTGTTCACAGCGTCGGAAGATAATGATCTTTCAAATATGAATATTGGCAACATTGAATTATAACTGGTTGAATGCCTACTTGCTTATTTTAAATAGAACGCTCTGTATATTTTGTCATTTTCTGATAGGACACATTATTCTAAATAAGTTTTGTCAAGATTTTCCTATACCTATATTTAATCGATCAAGAGAAAAATGAATTTAATGAATTTTAATGTTTTATTGACAGCGGAATAAAACATCAATAACTGAGGAAGTGTTTAAGTCACGAGATTGAAATTTTCTGGTTATCTGGTCAGTATATTGGCACTACTGTGCAAGGTTCATAACAATTCTGGACGATACAAAAGGTTATTGACTTACATTAACCAATAAGACGCAATAACACGTCATTGCGAAAATGTCTATAATGATTTCTATAAAAAACAATTAGTGAGTATGAATTTTGAATGCTCAGTAGATTTACTTGATTACTGGGTTTTCAGGGCTTCTTAGATTGTTACTAGCACATATGAAATTAATAAACTCGCTCTTCCAAAATATAAAAAGCAATAATTTATTAACAAATAAAAATAATATAAGATGATAACAATACATAAATACGTAATTCTTGCAGTATTAAATCTTAACTTTTAACTGTTAACAAAACTTAGATTAAATGGTGAGCGGAATAATTTTTGGTATTTTACTTCAATTATCTTTAACAGATAATACCGATTTCGTCAATAAACAGCAACATTGAAATAACATATAAATAAGACAGGAACGATAATAAGGACATAAGATAAATAAACAGGTAAGAAAATATGTAGTTGTCGTTTTTATTTCTTTAGTGTTATCTCTCTGAACTAACCTTGGAAATCCGAAGATATCGGGAATTGGCGGGAAAAATTTGGGCACACGGGACTATGTCTTCGGTGGTGAATCTGGCCGGTTAATGGACTGGGATGAATCACCGGTCGGGAAATATTCTTCGTAGTGGGAGAATTTCTTAATAAGATTTGAGATGATTAGAATTAACTGGAAGTTGTTAGCAGGTAGCTCGTATTTATAAACCTCAAACTAAATAATAATAAGGCTTTTTGAATGTTTAACTAGGCAAAATCAAAGGAGACGCTCGAGTCGATATGGAATTTTAAGAGCAATTAGCTTTTAAGAAAGTTTAGCGGCGTCTGATGGTGAAAATGACAAATTGTTTATCTAAAACGGCGGCCTTTTCGCTCTTGGTTCAAGGAAGAAAAATTGCGTTTGGAATTGGAAATGATGAATATAACAATGATCTTCTGGTAGGTTTTCCGTATGAATTGTATGTAAAAGTCAGGGGTGATTTGATTAGTTACATAGCGTCAGTTTTAACGATCGTTCTGTTGTATCCATTTTCATATAATTATTTTACAACATAAAAAATAATGAACCTTACAAATAATTAATATAAATAAAATAGGAGATAAAATTACAATTTTTTAAAAATTTAAAGCATAATTTTGAAATTTTGGGTTGCCTAACGAAAACTTTACAACTAAACTCATTTGCATTATAATGATAAAATATATACATATGATTATATGATAAAATAGCTTCCTCATGGCATTGATGGAATCACTTATCGCAAACGCAATGCAACATCATCATAGTTAATGCTACATTTCGAAAAGACGAGATACATTTCTTGGAGTTTTCTAGTGCCAAGAAAGACATGACCGCTGTTTAGAAAAGCAACGACATAAACCGGGTAAAAATAATGCTAGAACAGCTTTCTCATGGCAATGATGAAATCATGGCAAACGTAATGCAAGAAGAAAAGAAATACACTACCCACGAATATATTTCCGCCTACCTGGTGTCATCAGAGTAGTGTCGAGAGGATTTTTTAACTTTACTTTGTATCTCACTTGCCTCACTTCTTTCCTGACACTAGAGGGCGATAAGAAATGTCTAGCACGTCATTTCGAAATATTGTGGCATTAAGTGTGAGGCGGGCAGACAGAAACATGTCTGTGGGTAGTGCATTTTTTTCTCTTTTTGCTGTAAGCGATTCCATCAATGCCATGAAGAAGCACTTTAGCAGTTCTCTGATAGTCTATGAGTTACATATTTGAATTTTTTCGTGTTACAAATAAATTCGGATAGAAAATTAAGCAATAGGATGAAAAAGATATTGAACAAGAACATAAGTAAATAAATTGGAACCGAACAATGAAACTTTATAAAATGTGTTTAAAATTTCCACCGCTCACTTCCAAATATTTGTGAATTCTTTTTAAAACGCCATGATTTGTTGGTTGGCTGATTTGCAAGGGTTCAAATGAGTTAAAGGCTTCAGATACCCTTCCAATCAAGTTAGTCGTTACTGGCTCTGCATATACCGTGTTCTACGGATATTCCCAGATTTAATAATCCAAAAGTGGCAAGTTCTGGAACCGTGCGGGCCAGCGGAATGCATTGCTATTACCTATCCAGTGATCTTGAAATGTGCGTTCCAAAATTCCCTCAACTGGATGTTTGTTATGGGCAGGTGCGTCATCTTGCTAGAATTACCCGTTTTCTGCCTCTTTTTGTGTAATATTTAAATATCGATAAGATATTTTATTTTTAATAAGCCAGTTTTGGAATATTCTGGGAGACAATGTAGTCATGTACTTATATTGGGCAAATTCGTCATTGTATTTGAAAACAAATAGTAGCGTTTCATAAATAAACAAATCGCGAATCGTGAATATGTTACTTTTTTTACTCGAGTCGTTATAGTTTAAAATAAATTGCTCTAAGAACCCGTTTTTGAATTTTAAACAATGCAATGCACACAAGCCACAAAACTAACGCAATAAAATGTTTTCAAAGTATCTGTAGTAGTAAATGACAGTAAATGTCTTTAAGTTGTGTCAAAATACAAGTTTTCGAGAGCATTTTATATAAATGATTTATATGTAGGGAACAACTTAAATTTTCATGCACTATTAAGCCCAAAAGTTTTGTTGATGATTTAACATTCGGTGTATCATTGTTAACATTTATTTGCAAAATTAATTTAATTTTATTATAAAAGTAAATAAACTTGGTTTTGTCCTGGTTAATAAGAAATTCCCTGTGTTAACGGCTTACAAAGATTAGAAAATATGATCTGCACCTTAGGTACTTAGGAATCTTCTTTACATTAGAAAAATTTATAGGTATGCTTGTCATTAGCATAAAGGACTATTTGTGTGCCCTATTTTTGTGCTTTGGTTTCTATTTGAGAGAAATGAGTTAAGCCAAGCGGGAGGCGAGACAGGTACAGAGAATCTTGAAGAAAGTTGACATGAATTGAAGAGGGACATCCGAAGATGCAGTGATAACAACTGTATATGTGAATATAAATTTATGTTATGCAAGATTTGAATAGTCTGAATAGTCTTTATTTGAGAGCCTTTTCTGTAAATTAGTCTGGAAAGAAATTACCTAAGTGGACACCAAACATTTAAGTAAAACATATTGTAGAATAAATAAGCAGCAACTTTAGAAGATGTAGTGTAATAGTTCTTTGATTTTATTGTATACATTTTCTCGTTATGTTTATTCGTTATTATTTTTTTTCGAATGATTATTTTATGATGTACCGATTATTCAAAGTTGTGGGGTCACTATTGCTTTGTTATGATTGTAGCAACGATGGTGGTTGAATTACCAAAGATGTAGTAATTGTAGCGTTTAGGTTCACATAAAATTAAACATCAGCATCAGCGTCTTCAACTGTGGCAACAATTCACAAAAAAAAACAGATAGGTAGAAGGATACAAAGGAAAATGAAGGATAACCAAACTAACTCAACTCAACTATCCAAATGCGACGACATCTTTTCAACTATGTGCAACTATCAGCTCCAGAGCCCACGAGCGATCAACGTTTAAAGAAAAGGGAACATGAAAAAAATAAAACAAAAACTGTACATATTAAAAATATAGAATTTAAACTGATGTAAACAGTGATTTTTTTCCGCTGATCACAATGGCATCGACAGAGAGTTTTTTTTTATGAATCACTTGCATAATTCTCAATTATTCGATAGGAAATCGAACTTTGCGTAAAATATCTTTATCTTTATATAGTGCTATAGCCCCAAAATGAAAAACAAAAAGAGATAGGATGAAATTCACATTCACAAATTCTTTCTTATTAGAGCAGCTACTACTGAGATAGCTGAAACATCACAAATACGTAATTTTTTCCACCCGATAAAATAAAAACAAATTTTAATGAAACAGCTTGTGTGCTCTTTCACAAATCAATAGACAATGACACTTCAAATAAATTACCCCCAAAGTGAAAGAAGGGAGAAATATGATGTATTCTGAGGTGAGAGGTCTAAAATATGAATCAAAGCAAGCGTTGCTATTTTGTGATAATAATTTCTTTTTGTTTCCGGTATTTTGATTTCCTATTTATCTTTGTGTTGATTATTTGTTATATGGTTGTTATTATTGTTACCGTTATTACAGTTCTTGTCGTTTATTTTATTTTTATTACACCTTTTACGTTATCTGGGTAGATTTTATCTTACGAGCTTTTTTATTTTTTATTTTTTACAAGAAGCCGCGGGTTAAATTTTATACTTGAATTGAATACCATCATTATATTATTTCGTGTAAACATTAATGTTCCGCTTGTTTGGCGCATCTAAAAATTTTCGACGGTTGTTTGCAATCGTATAATCTTAGGCGGTTTACCTTTTTACCTCACAGGAATTTCATTTTTGCGGTTTGCATCAGCGTTGTTACTTTGCAGAATGGTTATGCTCTCCCCGGTGTGTCTAAGGTGAAACGAACAGGGGCATTTTATTTTACATCCGTAACGAAGTTTTCGCAACACAAACCCAAAATGCCTGTGTTTTTTTTATCGGAAAACGCTTCTTCATAAATATTTATAAGTAAAATTTGAATAAAGTGAGAGGAGAAGGATAATAAGGACGAAAGGAACAATATATCTGCAATAAATTTAAATAAACGATATTGCATGGGCGTGGTTGAATGATAAGAAGTTGGGGGTATAGACGGTTTCCATGTGAATGCTATAAAAAGTAAATGGGAAGGAGAATCAAAACGAATATTTCTGAAATTACTGCGGGATAATAAACTCTGTTCGTTTCAGTTCCAAATTTAAATTGATTGTTGATAAGTTTGCCAAAATTTTCTTAGAACTCAGTCGAATAAAATATTATTATTGCATTAGAATACAATATAAATTAATGTGAATACATCAAATGGAAATAAGGGACGCAGAACAAAGAGATTAAAAGTACGTGCATTTAATTTTTTATTAGTTACTTTAGGCGCCGTACAAGTACTCGTATATTTATATTTTACCCGAGTTAATCTGGTTCTTAAGCTTCCTCTGTCGTTAATTACACTGTTTTCTTGGTTTCCGCGCTGGAGCGGTGCAGTTGTCGTAGCTTCTGTCGATGTTTCGTCCACACTCCTCTGTGACATTTGCAGGACTTGTTGCTGCTGCGGTTCCTGCACACTGATTAGGAACTATGGATTCCGGAGCGATTTATATTGGGCCTGTTTTGGGTCAATGGAGTGGAAATGTTCAGTTGGGATTTCCACGTATGATGTAGGACGCAGCCATTTTTGCAATCTAAACTATTGGGATATTTGAGAATCTCTATAGACTCACAAACTTTTCTAGTATAATAGCGAGGGGTGTGAGATAAGGTGCAGGTAGTGTTAAAATGGAAGTGGTGGTCAGTTTCCAGTGCACGCTCGTGTTCACTTAACACGAGTGCTGACTGGTTGCTTTGTTTCACTAATGTACATACACCCCAGACACAGCACTGAGAGTTCGAGCTCTGTTTAATGTGTAAAAATAGGTACAAAGTTATCCTTTCTTGAATTGTCACAAAACCATTGTAGAGACGCATTTGTGTGTGACATTTATTCCAGAAATCTATTCGTGGATGGTTAGTAGGAGTGATTAAACTGAAAGTATAAACTAGAGATGGCCCTATTTTTGATTGCTGTGAGTAATTCGTGTTTCTTATTTCGTGTGTTTTCTTTTCTAATTTATTTTGATGGCAACCAGCAATGCGAGGTGTGAATATAGGAAAAAGATATATCGTAGTTCTACTATGACTTTACCTGACTTGGTATCTAAATTTGTAAGGATTGCGTCATCTGTAGTTGGTACACTACGATCCTGGCGAGTTGCCAGAAAATTATGACCCTAGTCAAAACTGGTAAATGCGATTGTGATTTGAAATATCCCCTACGAAACATTCTTTCGAAAACGACATATACGTACAACTTTAATGTAGTTAAGAAAAACTGTATATAATATCTGCGAAAATTTCAAGCGCATCCGAAATATGCGAACGGTGATAAATAACAGATAGATTAAAATTAATAGCGAATGGATCGGATATGTTCGACTAATTCGCTATGATTATATACACCATAACCAAGTAAGATGGTATTTTGGTATTGCGATACAATTGGCTTTTTCCATGTCAAGTTTATTGAATGTAAGAATATTGAAATAACCAGAAAAGTAACTGTGATACTTGACACGAAGTCTACCTTAAAAATGTTTATGATTTTCAGGGATTTTGGGACAAAAAGGAAGATGAATAGCATTTATTCGCTAAATTGAATGTTAAGTTATGTTATGTTAATGAACAAAGGGTTTTCCTCATACAGATTGTTGTCTTTAATAAAAAAATACGTTTATGTAACACTTTTACGACATTGGGTTTTTTTTAAGAATATCAAATCGGATATGAAATCGGATAATAAGAAAAATAAGTCTTATATCAGGTAGTTTTAACCAAACGAACTATGAGGATGATTTGATATGTGACCTGGTTCGCATACTAACAAATGACAGTAACGTAATCTGTATATGTAGTCATGTTAATGTTTCATTCTTATGAGTTAATAATCTGTGGTCCCAAATCAAGAAGTGTTTCGAGCAACAGTGAAAAATGAATAACATTGGAATTCGTGGTATGATTCAATTCATTTTCTGGAAGGGAAAACATCGGAGAAAACTAATGAGATTTACCTAAGTTGGGTGACTGATGTCCTTCTTATGAGTGTTCGGCTTTGGGTGATAGTGACAGTTTATTTTGACTATGTGACGCAAATGTGTATATAACAAGTCAAGAAAGAGAAACATAAAATGGTGTTATAGATATATGGATAAATATATAATCTATGTACACAAATATTCATCGATGGAATAGAATGAAGACTCTAATAGAAATCTTTTCAGGTTGCTTTCAAAGTGAAAGAGTGTTCTGCTCTTTCTAATAATCAAAGGGATCTTAATATATAAGGTTATACCAATACTGTCTATACCCGATCGAGTTATAGTCGCCATTCTATCAGTAACATGCAAATTATTCCTGGGCCGCGTATGTATGCATTTTTAATATACTGCTCTTGATGTTCTCTGCTCTTGATACTTCAAGTATGTAAAGATACGGAAGCGGCAGAATGTTAAATTGCTTAAATAATGGTTTGCAGGAATCCGTGAAGTGATAGCTAGAAACGCTTTCTTTGCAGCTGTCGAAGAACCCCATAGCAGCAGTCCATATAGAAGCCGTGACTGAATTTCAGCAATATACAGTGATCCGAGGCAGGGTGGTGCAATATTGTGAACGTATACAATGAAAACCATAGCATTTGCTCGATATGTAATTAACTATCTTTTGACAGTGGTCTGTCCAGCCTAAAAACCTAGAAACTTAGATACATAAGATTGCTGTAGCCGAGTACCTTCCATTACCAGGTTTCCAAAATTCACTTGTCTCTGTCCTGTGTGAAATACCATGCACTTTGTTTTTTCTAAACTAAGCGACAACTTGTTTTCAGAGAATCACCGTGTTAAAACTCCTGATAGACGGTTAGATATATTGGAAACATCAACAGCCAAAACAGATATATCATACGTATAAATAGTTAAATACGTTAGTTATATATAAATTAAAAAGAATAGGACCTAACATGGATCCCTGTTGTAAACCCATTTCCACAAGTAATGTTCGCGAGCACATACTCCTCGAACAACCGTCAGGAGTAGTATACGTCATTCTAACTTCAAGCTAAGATGTAAACCAGCTAGCAGCAGCACCTCTAATCCCATATTCATATAACTTTTTCATTAGAATATTGTACTGCGCATAGTCGAACGCTTTTGTTAAATCGCAAAGTGTAGCAACAACTATTCTTTTATGTTCTATGTACTCAAATATCTGATTATAAAAATCCAATAAAGCAGTCGTAGCAGATTTCCCTTTTCTAAACCCGTGTTGAGATTCACTAAGAATATCAAATTTCCCCAGAAAAATATTTAGACGATCCAACATGCAATACGTCAAGATCTTCGAGATGCTTGATGTCAATGCAATTGGTCTATAGTTTGCTATGGTTTTCATATTACCCTCTCTGTGGATTGGTTTTATAGAAGCAGTTTTGAGAACATCTGGAAAAGTACCTTCAGTGAATGATAAATTAATTAAATACGATAAGATATCAACCAAGTAAACTCCAAACTCACGAATAATAGCCATTGGCAAATTCTCTGGATCGTAAGAGTATTTGTTTTTCATGTTGGTAATTATAGGATTAACCTCTGGAGGATTAGAGGACAAACGTACATTGAAAACATGTTGGACTGAAGTTTCATTGAAGATTAATTTGCACAATTTGCGATATTATTTGAGTAGCAGATGAAATGAAGAAACCATTAAATTTATTTGCAATATCTCGCGGATTCAGTACTAATTTGTTATCTTCAAATTCAGGAAATAAATGAATTTTAGCGCGCAGAACAAGCATTGAAGATGTACCATGTTCTGGAGTCTCGAAATCAGTTGTGACAGTCGAAATCCTCCTTGACATGCTCTGATTTTGCCCGACCAATGAGTGAAAGCTACAGGTATCTAAACTGAGCGGGTTCACTTCATTTTGTATAATGAATTCCACATACAAAAGCTTTGTTTAAGAAGGGTGCTGCGTTTACTCACTTCAAAGCAAAAGCCGACAATTTGCAAATGTTTTAGAAGCATGCAGTAGAGTCTTTGCGTCGTTTTATGACAATGGGTGAAATTTGGAAACGCCCCTATATTCCGGAAACTAAACAGCAGTCAAGGCAATGGAATGCACATGGCGAAGCGTCTCCGCAGAAGGTAATGCGTTCTAATTCTCCTAATTGACTACCTCAAAAAAGGAGAAACCATAACCGAAGAATACACCCTCATATTATCAATATTATACAGTTATAGTGTTATTAGTCGCTGAAAATAGCTAACTTTTGTTTTGTTCCAAGTAAATACATTTTATTGAGGGAAAACTGTAAATTTTACCTTTATACGGTTTTTCAATTATTGTGATTTTGAAAATTTCAATCTTTGCGTACAATATTGCTGCTTCCTTCTTTTAGATATCTCATGCTAAAACTACGCTTTGGTAATGGCGCTGTGAGGCAGTGAAACTGTGTGCGGATGCCGCATTATGTTTCTCATTTCGTAATACGACTGTCTACTAGTTTTGCATGCGAAATATAATATACAGGATAAGTTGGGATAAATGTAAGCAGGGGTAATTGTAAACGCGCCTAACATACAAAATATTATTATTTGAAATACGTCGTGAAATAAATGATACGATTCATGAACAGCCAGCTAAGTAAAATGCCATTTTGACGTTTAATTATTGTAAACATGTATTCTACTTTTCGACGAGTAAGTTAGTGCTATTAAAAAAAGAAGATCGATTTTCATTTTGTGTTTGTGTTTATTGTTATTGGTAGCAATTGCATGTGCTGTGTTATCGCAAGTAACTTTCTGGTCTTAAATGCAGCTTGTTTATTTCCAGAAAATTGAGGGAAAAATGAGTCCAACGATACTGCATATGCAATACTTAACTTAAGAATTTATACGATATAAAAAACTGCAAATTGTTCTTATTATTTATTGTTATTCCATTCTGAGCTTTACGTGTTTTTGTTCTTCGTTCTTGCTATTACTTTCTCTTAATCGTTTTGTTAGTTGTTTTTTCTCTACTTCAACAAACTTTGTAGTGGGTTTGTTTGGTCCAATTTTCGATGGACAATATGCACGAACCATGTAAGGTAATTCCGAGACAATTCTAATATTCGGTATGGAATTTAATGAACACAATGCTATTGCGATCTTGGAAATGTTTGAGCAGTGGTAGACGTACAGTTGTCGAGGGCCGGGACGGAAATGTCCGTGGGGCCCCCTTTTTGGAATGATTATCATACAAAATGTCAACACAAACATCTGTCTGATTGAAATTAAATAGTTCAAATGATTTAAAAAACAAGAAATCTTAAGGCCAAAGAAAAAACCTTCATGTAGCAGCAAACATATATTTAAAAAAATTATTAATCTGTCATTCTTGATGTTTTAAAAAAATGTTTTCTGTCAATGAAAGGAGGTAAAACTGCTTTTTGCAAGCATTGACTACTGAACAATTTTTTATAGCTTTATCATTTTTCTAGATACTGCATTTTCAATTAGAAGGATTGCCAAACCGTTAAGTCTTGCTTAGTTCATTGCTGATCTCAATCAACTTCAGCTTTGAAAAGTTCTCTCGCAACTGAAACATACATTGTTAAAAGAGCTTTTAGTGCGAAATATATGGTATGGACTGATTCCTGGAAATCCATTTTCAATGCAGACCACCTTTTAGCTTTGTCCTTTTCAACTTTTGCCGTTTGAAGATAACATCTTAATCGTTTAATTTCTGGTAAAGTTTTTTTTTCTTCTATTTCAGTTAGTATATCAGTTTCCGTAAGGCTTGAAATCAACTTCGGTACGCCGGCGTGTTTGAGATAATTTTGTATTAAATAAGCAACTATGCGAGTAGATAGAATAAAATTTATAAAGTCAACTGCTCTGACTGTTGTTTGTAAGATTCAAATTATTGGATAACTTGTTGTGTAAACAAAATTATAAATTGTTACTAGATTTAGCAAGTATTAAAACTGAGCCAATTTTATTCCTTAATGCGAAGGCTATTTTATGTACCAACATAAAAAACATGCGAAGTAGGCATATTGTTTACTAGCAACTAACAAATTGGAGCAAACTTGTTAATAATTAATTACTTCCAGCAAAGTTCGATAAAGTATCGAGATAACAACAATTAACAATAAATAAGGGAGAATAAGAACGAAGAACGAAAACGGAATACAGATTTGACAGACTGGTAATTTTTGTGATTAAGTCCCCTAGCTATGTATTAGAACCTAGCCAACAAACAAGGTAATAAATTATCAAAACCTTTATTGCTTTACATTATAATACTTTTAAGGTATTTAAAGCACAGTATGAGTGGTATCGTTGGTTTCGCTTTTCGATTACCTTTTAAAAAAACTTAAAAATATATAGATGATTCACATTTCTAACTATTATACAGACAATTCTGTTTATCCCAAGATTTGAAGGTCCTCTTTAGTTATTCCATTGTCTAAAGCACTAGAGCAACTGAGCAACTAGAAAATCTGCGGCTTATAAGTATTTTACCTTCGTTAGGCAGGGTCTTTGAAAAGGTTCTTGAAGGTTACTCTATCATACATTAACAAGCAAAATTCTCTTACCAATCTTTTAATCCTGCTTTCGTTGAAGCCATAGTTGCACTACGTATTACGGATGATAACTTGAAGGCCACCGATGATCAATCACAGTACATTACTCTCTATACTATCGTCCACAGCTCTAAGTAATCCCCCTCTCTCTTGAGTTAAATCTTATTTAACCAGTAGATCCCAGAGGGGGCAGTTTTCAATAGTCTGCTTATTTAATTTAATTTATTTTCTTACTTAAGTATATTCTAAAAGAATACAACGTATTCAAAATTTATGTTAGACATAATGTTCGTGATAAAAACTGATTAATCATTTCAAAACGTAAACAAGAGAATTATAAAGGCAGTTTTTCGTACAACGTGGCAAATATTTTAAATAAGCATAGATTCCTAGACACTGATAAACCTTCGACTGTAAATTCATTGAAAAGTAGGTTCAAATATTTCCCAATAGTTGCTTCTGATGCTTTGTACTTTTGTAGTGGATACCTGGGTTTATTTTCTTTGTGTGGACTATGTAGTACATAATATGTTGCTTAGTTCGCATATTTTAGGAATGCATTGATTTGTGAATTTCACCACTATAGGATATTTTGTAAGAATGTTGACACCACTTCCTAATTTCGAAATATTGCAATTTACTTTGTATTCAATTTCAAACGGTTGAGTATGTTTTAAAAGACTTTGATTCTGTAAAATTAATTTTCTCTATGTTCATTTTTTAAGGGGTTGCGATGCAATTTTGATATGTTGATTCGTATACTAGTGCAGTGTCTAATGTTTATGTATAGTTTTGTGAGGAAACAGTTGAAAAATAGTTTTTTTTTTTGAGATGTCTTTTATTACTACCCGTAATTTAATTTTACTGGAATCTTTTTTTAAATTTGATGGTATAACGCGTTAAGATCCTAAAATTGAACTAACGAGAAATTATTAAAATTCTTAGAAGTTTAGTATTTAAATAGGATGAAATCGCATAAAAAAAAGATAATTGCATATAGGCCCAATATTAATACTGCCATACATATTTATCTAATAGACTTAATATTGGCAATCGTTAAGGTAAATTGTCCCACAAATGATATCTAATTAATTCAGTGTTTACGCGTACTCCAAACCAACTACGGTCACGAATGATTAGTTAGCGTTAAGTGTAAACAATAAGGGATCAACTGTCAAATCACCTCACGAAGTTTAGAGTACGAAGCTAATGGAAATTAAAGTGCTAGAACGGTAACTGAACATGAATAATCAATGTTCTTAATGTTGTTGCTGTTGTTGTTTCGCGTGTGAGAGACGAAGGGCATGAGTCTTCTCGGTGCCTTAATATATTATAATAGAAGTTTAAATTCACTTTTAGAGTTTCTAGGAAGTCAAAAAGTGCACGAGAAGGAAGTTATTAGTTATTCAAGATGGGCGGATGTACACTGCATCCTTATAAGCGAGGGTGCAAAAGCGCACAATTCAAATGTACACACAATGAATCACTTCTTAAAAAAAAATCACTAGCTTAATCACATTAATTTAAATATTTTCGTTGGCTACCTACAGTAAAGAGTTGATGCATTTTTATTTAATTTTTGTATATGATTGCAACAAATAAATCAAGAATTATTTGTTTCAGTTGGCCTGGACATTTAGAAGGAATGGAGAACTTGCACGATATTAATATTCTAGTAATATTTTACTTTTACTTCCATCACAAATCTGTCATTTCAAACGTAGGTGAAACGCGCGCTTGGTGCTTCGAATAATGACGCAGGTCAAGCAGCGCGATCTGATTTCCTGGGCGTCGTTTGTCAGATTTTAATGTCTTTAAAAGATCAGAAGACCGGGTGCGTTACAATACAACAACGTACAAATGCTGGTCGTCCTCGTTTACGTAACGATGTAGACATTGACTTGATAAGAAACAATCCTTTAGGAAGTACTAAGTGCGTTGCGGGAACATTGAGAACAAATCAAGTTGGCATATGCCGTGCTCTGAAGTGCGATCAACGGCATCCATATCATTTCACAAGAGTCCAGCATTTAGAAAATAATGACGATCTAATTCGGCAAGCGTTCTTTGAGTATTGGAATCACGGTGTGAACATCCAGATTCCATTCTGTGATTTTGCTATTTTGGATGACGCGTCTCTAAATCTCCGGCAAAATAAATTTTTAAGTACGATGGGTCAGGTTCCCACTTTGCACGAGTTGTAAATTACCCGGACAATACAATATTGACCGTTGGGTTGGTAGGGATGGTTCAATATCTTGGTCACCTCCATCACCAGATCTGCAACCTTGTGATTTCTTGGTATGGGGCGTTTTGAAAACGTCAGAAGACGATGTTAATAAACTAGAAAGTCTTGTATTTAATGTAACGCCGTCCAAGCAATAGCAAGGCGTGGTGCAGCATGTTTAGCTGCTGTTGGAAGTATTTTGTGTTATAAATTTTCAGTTGTCTAATATTAAAAATGTTTACATGTTTTATTTTTCATTTTTAAAGTTGTAGATCGATAATTGGCTAATGAATAATTTGAGACGAATTATGTTTACTAACCCACCGTATACGATATATTTTTATGAAGTAGCCTAACATTGTTAGAAAGTATTCAATATATTCTTCTTCGAGCTAAGATAACTTAGTTACAACTACATGCATTCTTAAGCGAAGTAAAATTAGTAGAAGACTATCCTTTACGTATTTTAACTATAGACACAGTTTCATTTCTAAATTTGCTGCTAATATTGTTTTTCACCATACAGTGGTATAGATTTTTAAACTACTACCACCACTACACTCTCTATATAATACTTTGCATGTTTTATCGAATCGACGAAAATAATGAAAAAAAAGCATTTAAATTTTAAGTCCGTTACTCCTGTAATGTAATGTGGGTGTATAATGTAATTTCAAATTTGAAAGCATATAACTCTGTTAACATAAATGTCCTGAAGAGAGGGGTGCATATCATTAAGCATCCACTTGCAAGGCTTTTTAATTGGTCACTGGATGAAGGTATTTTTCCAGATGTATTTAAGACTGCAAAAGTAATACCCGTCTCAAAAAAAGGCAATCTGAAACTTCTCAACTCATATTGTCTAATATCTAAGGTCCTGGATTAGTATTTGACAAAATAGTTTAGTTTTCTAATAAACACAACGTTTAAATCAAGCCTAACTTGGATTTATTAAAACAAAGTCCACTCACAGCTCTGGTTCGCTTTCTGTTAATGGTATACAATAACGAAGGAAAAAAAAATGCCAGCGAACTTTCTAAGGCCTTAATATAATAAAGGCCATGAGTTTTGCTTCAAAAGACAGAACAATATGGATTGAGAGAGGCTATTGGGAAATGGTTAAAGACTTACTTGACTCAAAGAAGGTAAACAGTATCAATAAACGATAAATATCTAGATCGGGAGTACCATAAGGTTTCGTTTTGTTGCCCTTGATGCTCCTGCTACCTGCAAATGATCTTTTAGATGCTTACCGTTCCGTTTGTTTGACGCACTGCAATCTGCCTCTATTAGTTCGTCTCTAATAAGTCGTAAGTTTTAATATGTAAACTGTTTTAACTGCAGTTTGCTTAATTCTCTATTATCTTCGGTTCGCATCTCAAAGGACATTCTGTGATCATAATAATATTACAAAGCAGAAGTAATCATATCATTTTTCTAGTTCGACAAGTTGGTAAAAATGTTATCAATTGTAGTTTCCGAGATAAAGCACCTCGGACGATATTTAAAGAATGATTAACAAATCTGTAAGTTGGTTCGAAAGCAAGAACCTATAGCTTAATGTGGACAAGACAGTATTTATGAATTTTACACCTATTGATTTTAATTGGCTATTAGGAATTAACGGAAAATTTATTTAAGCAGGTTCAAAGTACAAAATTTCTGGGTTTACACATTGAAAATGATTTTGACTGGTAGACACATAATGAGAATTTATGCAGACAACTTTCTCAAACCTGTTACGTAGACTTTCGGTCGCAGCTAACTTGGATATAACCAAAAGTTATTATTATGCGCAGTTAAATTATGCACCTTAAGTATAAGTGCATTTCGATTACAGAAAAGAGCTATTTGCGGTATGTTGAGAAGTTCCTGGTGTAGACTATTTAATAAGGTTGCCATTCATCCGTTACTATTCTAATTTATTTATGTTGATTAAAGAATTTGAATCTAATTTCGTTCGGAAGAGAGATCTACATAACTATTCTACAGATTCAATTTACCATCCAAGGATATTTTCATCTAAATATCCGGACCCCATGATGTTTTCACAATAATTTAGACTATCGCTTATACTATTAGATACCGTCAAATTAAACACTAAAAATGTGAACCTTTAAAGGTCTATTTTATACTTGGGTTTTATGATTTCATTTTACTCCTCCGTAGGTAATTATTTGCCTTTCAATAGGTACAGATTTTCAAGTTTACAATGATTATTTGAATAAAAAGTGTTCTTGATTCAGGCGAATATCCTATCTTTGAGAACATCGATGGATTCTTCGTATAGCTCTCTCATCCCCGGACGGCATAATTTAAGTTGGTTTGAACAGAACCCGGTGATGTATTGGTATCAAATGATGTAATCAGTTGGAACCTGGTATTAAGGAAATTCAAAATATTAGATAATTTAAAAGTAAATTGAAAAATTATCTTGTGAACATTTTTTTTCATTACATGCATGTATATAATTCTTCTTCATTATAGTTTGTAGACGTTAACAATATATTTCACTGATTTTGCTTATATATGTTATATATATTTATTGTTTGCTTTATTTGATGTTTTTCATAAATTATAAAATTAGCGCTTGTGTTACAACAATAAAAGAAACATGGAAATGTGATCATTGTTTTGGTGTAATTTCGATTTCTTCTTATTACTGTACAAGGTGGGCCAAATTTGATACTTTTAATAGGGAACTTCTAAATTTCTAAAGGAATTAGACAAAAACTGACCTAAGCTTCTGGAGCTCGATTTTAAAGAGAAATCGATTGGTGAAATCCCTATTTTTATATCTTCCTTAATATAAGAGATACAGAGCGTTTTCTTAAAATGTGCAAAAACCCTTGTAACTTTTTTATTTGTGAAAATGCTTGATTTATGTAAATACTATATTAGGACGCTTTTTGACGCAGAATCCTATGCTCTAATTTTTTCTTTTTTTAAACTCCTATTTTTTGAGATATTATCAAGACTTGTGTTTTTTTATATGGAACACCCTATACATTTTTAGACTATTGAAAAGCATATAAAATTACCTTTAGAATGATATAACACACTTGATATTTCATTTAAACAATTTTTAAATTATTTGTTTTTCTTCATTTCACATTATTTTAAGATGGCTATGGATGGTGGTAAATCAGTAAATAAAAGATTTCAACATTTTCCCAAAAGCCATTGACAATATATCATACGACGCTCCAAATCCGCCTGAAAAAGGTAGTGCACTTTCCTTGTCCGAGAGGGTTTCATTTTATGCTTTTTTAAAATGCGCCTTGTCGATGTTCTTGCTAAACCTGTTGTTTGTGCCTTCTGGCGAGTGGAATGTGTCGGGTTATTTACAGTTTCTCAGTTAAAACAGCAATTTCCTCCCAATTCTTTGTCTCTATTTTGAGCCACATACTTTTTAGGTCTCGGCTTTTGAAAGGATCCAAAATTTATTGAATTTTTCTTTAACCTTGAGTAAATGTCTCTGAACGGTTGTTGTCTTTCAGGATATCGCTCATAGTAAATGTTACATGCAGCTTCCTCATTTTCACCTGCTCCTATAAAACACTTTAACATGTATTTTCATAGTTTTCATACATTTTTGAATTCTTAGATAACGAAAATGCCAGTAATATTAATGAAAACTGACATTTCAGAACATTTAGACAATATAAAATAAATATGTGTATAACTTAGTTACCATCCATAGCCATCTTAAAATAATGTGAAATGAAGAAAAACAAATAATTTAAAAATTGTTTAAATGAAATATCAAGTGTGTTATATCATGCTAAAGGTAATTTTATATGCTTTTCAATTTTCAATAGTGTAAAAATATATAGGGTATTCCATATAAAAAAACACAAGTCTTGATAATATCTCAAAAAATAGGAGTTTAAAAAAAGAAAAAATTAGAGCATAGGATTCTGCGTCAAAAAGCGCCCTAATATAGTTTTTATATAAATCAAGCATTTTCACAAATAAAAAAGTTACAAGGGTTTTTAAAAATTGCACATTTTATGAAAACGCTCTGTATCTCTTATATTAAGGAAGCTATAAAAATAGGGATTTCACCAATCGATTTCTCTTTAAAATCGAGCTCCAGAAGCTTAGGTCAGTTTTTGTCTAATTCCTTTAGAAATATAAGTTCCCTATTAAATATCGAATTTGGCCCACCTTGTACAGGCAGATCTGCAGAAGTTTAGATTAAGAGTTTACTATATTGGCTTTAAACATTCCTGTCCAGATAATATATGAAACAACTAAACTGAATAAATGAAATTTCGAAACCTTCTGAAACTTCATTTATTCCTGATTACTTACTTTGTTAATGTTCCTGGTAAGATATCTGTGACCATTACAATTAGTCACACAATTCGAACAATATGGTGCTTCTTGACTAGTCTGACGAAGAACTATTGTCGACTTTTAATAATCTTAAAAACAAGAGTCCAGTGGCCCAATGAAGTTTTACTTCGTCGGTTAACATATCTTATAAACCTTTCCTTTCATCTCGCAATTTTTCTAGATGTTTTGAAAAATTAAACTCCAGAAAAACTGTGGAAGTTATATAGTTATACATCTTGCCGTTTACAGATTATTTTGGACGTTGTTCAGGGATCCGATTACTTTTAATAGATTTCTAAAGCAGCTACAGTGTCTTAAATCATATCTCTGTAGTATATACAATGTAAAATTCCACCACATTTTCTTGGCAAACACATTGCGATAATTTGTGTCGTAAGTTGAGCCAAGGAATATTTCAAATCTGTGCTCTTCAGAATATTCTTGACGTCACTGCTTTAAAAATGTTTTATTTCTCACAAATACAATCGAAATTAATGTACGGTATAATAGTTTGGGGAAATTTCCACCATGCACTATGTCTTTTTAACGCCAAAGAGCGCCGATGTATGTATGATAAATACCTAGTAAACCTTACGGGCCAATAGTACGTACGAATTGAAGAATTTATTGTTACCACAATTTTTATACTCTGCAAGAATTCTGTAACTACAATTTAGTTCTTATAAAGCCGGAAACACATAGAATTACATGGTTTCTTGACGTGTGTAGTGTTATTAATAAAGTATTATTGTTATTATGTTTCTCCATCTCTTGCGAAGTAAAGTTATTTCAATCTCAAATATTAGCTTAAAACAATATACTATCGTCCTGTTGTTCTTGCCATCATTGGCAATTAAATTAAATTTTCGGGTGTAACAACACGACTCCAATATCTACAAACTTTTTCCTCGCGAACCAACGCGAAGTAAGGAATCTCTTCACATTGCTCCGTTCTTTCTTCTTTTTAAAGGAGATTCCTTGATGGCTGACTGGTAAAAATTAAATATGTAAACATTCAGTGCCGAAGCAATTTAAACTTCGAACAATCCCCGGGCTTTCATATTACGTTCCTCTAAGTATTTTATTAGCATATTTTATACACCCGTCGAACGGAAGTTAATGAAAAGTTAGGAAAGTTTTTAGACGATGTGTACATTCCTACAACTACATTCAAAAACGAACGACGATGACGATGATGGGAGTACGGTGGTACATGGAAACTTTTTAATGTTCTGTAAACTCGAACAACTCTCCAACTCGTTTTATGCCGTTAAACAGTTCAGTTTACTCCTTCCCCTTTACCTGAACGTCACTGTGCCATTACTACGGGCTCTGAATCCTCTGATAAACTGCTTTACGCCGTCAATAAAAAAAGAGAGGTAGAGGAAAACAACGCGCTCTTCCGTTGAGCGGTTTTTCTCGCTCCTTCCTAAGGCAGGTGCGTGTTTGTAAATGTTAAGATTCGTCGAAGGAATAATAAAATGTCTAACGGGTTGGGGAGCGTTCTCCTACGAACTTTTATTGCAGTTCACGTTTACTAGATGCTTCGCGATGATGATATCGTTTAAGTTTTATGTCGACGAGATGATATGGCGAATTTTGCGTTTCGTAAAATTTATTTCGATAGGGCATCTGCGATGATGTAGTGCAACGTCTTCTTAGACGATAACGTTTATATTGTGCACTTATGTGGTAGGATTGATGGTACGGGTTCTTGTAGAATCACCACTTCCTGTAAATATTTTAACCCTCTTGTGCTGATAGATTTTCCAAATAGGTTGAGAGAACTGTTAAATGGTCTTTTAAATATTGCTTCGACATACGTAACAGTAGGCTTTGTACAAATTTCGCAATGCGAAAACTTTCTGCAAACCAACATTTTACAAGGCAAGGGCATCATTTCCTCGTCGCTAGTACGTGCGTTCAAATTATGTGTGTAAACCCAAACATTGACGACATCTTTGGTATCTCCTGAAATTAATTTATTGGATCGCAGATAACGGTTTGTAATTTTGAATGCTATTTGGAATTAGTACTATAGTGTAGTTTTGGTTATATGAACACGCTTTTATCCGAACATTTGCTTAACCGAACACGAAGCAGGTGGTATTATCCGAAAAGAACTTGATTGATCGCACAAGGACCACTACCAGGTTATTAGGGTGCTCTTTAGTTCATTGTTCATTTGCCAGTACTTAGCCAATCACCGGACGTATACGTCTGCATTTGGTGATCGTCGTAAGCATTGGTATACGTTCTGTTGTTGTCCCGTGCTGTGAAATCCACAATATACGATTTAAAAAGAAATAGCATTAAAATATTTGCATATGTCTGTTGTCATCTCAGATGCCTGGTCTGGAAGTATATACATATAAATAATTGTATGAACAGGATAACCTGTGTTGGCTATAAAATTCTAAAACCCGTTTTTGCATCCGCTAGTTAACCATATCAGGAGATAAGTTATCTGTTGTCTTCACTGCTGTTGATCCCTTTAAAGTACAGCTTCTAAAGAAAATTAAAGAACCGAGACTACCTTCAGATCAAATTTACAATGTAGATGAAAAATGTTGCAGCAGAGAATTTTGGCTCATACGAGAGAAGATTCAGTTCCAGTAAGAAAGCGTTGTGTTGCGTCTATGCTGTGCTGCAGTTCTATAGGCACTCACAAGTTAAAATTGTTTGTTCTGGGCAAATCAAATAAACTACGCGCATTTGGAGGCAGTAGAATTCCGGTTATCTATAAAAGACAAGAAAGAACCCTGGCGACGAGGAAAATCTTCTCGGAACGGTTCCATACATGGTTTGTCTCTGCCGTACGTCGAAAGATCCAATCAATATATCAACACGTGACCCAAACTATAAAACTACACCCTCTGAAAAAGACTGTAGAGGCTCCGGAAAATATTTCAGAAGAACTAAACAAAATTATATGTATGTTTGAAAGCAGCTTGGCGGCTCATGAAGACTGGTTTGATAAACAGTTCTTGGGGGCAACTCCTGCACTCAGGTATGTTGGATCCATGGAAAAACGAAGACTTAGTACCCCTTTCTACATTAGCACAAGCAATACGATCAGAAACTACTAGAAGTGAAATGAGTTAAATAATAAATCTTGCAACACAACTGTCAGCTGTTTCGACAGATGAAGAAATTCAGAAATGAGCACATGGAGATGAAGATGCAATGGAAATGTGTAAATGTAATGTGAAAAAAAGTGTAGAAAACTGGCAGTAATAGTTGTGTGACACACAGGAAAGCAGTAACTTATTTTGATAAACGCATACCCTGGGCGAAGAATCATCGAGAAGAGCCTTGACGCATATTTATTTTAAAGCAAATGCGGGAAACGGCAAGGAAATCAGAAATAGATGCTTCTATCCAATGAAAAATTACAGAGTTCATTAAAAAGTGAGACGTATCTATATATGTATATATGTAAATCATCACTAAAACATCTTAAGTTTAGTTTACAACACGAAAGAATATATTTTGATTTACATTAATATTTTAAATACAAATTTTCCTGTATTTTTGCATTTTAAGTTTGATTATTCGAACAAATTGGTTAACTAAACAGTGGCTTGCAATAATTAGTTTCGAGGTTACACTATACATGCACGTTATTCTGTACGAGGGTTGCCTTTTATCTATTGTTAAAAGTTCTAATCCGCTTCTTAGGAAAATTTTCATTTAGTAAGTTTTTCACGTGTATTCCAAAATGTGCTGGTGCATCATGTTAGAACTTATAATTTAATCTAGCTGCTAATGAAACTTTATCGAGTAACGGCTGTGGTAAGTTTTCATTTAAAAATTGAAGATACACCTATGAATTTAGTAAGACAGGTAGAATTTCTGTACCAATTTAATTATTAGGTAATAACTCGGCCCAAATGTTTATTGACCATTGTTCTTATCTTAGATTAAGTTAGGGTTTTCATCCCTCCATTCATGCAGGTTATGGGTATTTATGATACTTGTTTCAGTAAATGTGGAATCATGCCTCTGCAATAAAATGTGGACCATTATTTATGCTATGCTACAACCATCTATAAAAATTAACTGAAGGTTCCCTATCACCGTCATGTAAAACTTGAACTTTTTGAGGCCTAAATGGATAAAGACTATTCTCCTTAATAATCTGTCAATTCTATCTTTTTGGATATGAGTTGAAGACGCTACAATTCGAAAGCTGTACCTGGTTTCGCCTTAACTTATTCAAGAATCTGCTACTCTTGCTTTTTGCTATCCTGTCTGATTTTGTCGAGGATTTAAATTTGCGGTTTCTAATAATCTCTGTTCTATTTGTTTAATAACCAAGCCTGCAGAAACGAGTGCTTTCACAGTAGCGTACGGCCCGGTTACTATCAATATTAAAAATAATATGCGTAATTACTTTATTTTAGTTTGATTGTGTTGTTGATGTAGATTGAAAATTAGGGTTCTGCGTCTAATGGTCTAATTTAAAAAAGTCGTTCGCATTACATTCGTACTTTTGGCTTTCACTTGAACTTTTGCCTATACGCACTATAGTTTGAAAATCAGGATTCTTATTTATAACCGCACACAATTTAACGGTTGTTAACCTTCCTACATTATCTGTTAGATTCCCTAATGAGGCTTTGGGGTCGTCTGTTATACTTAGCGCTTCGTGTAATGAAAGCTTGGCGTTTTCTAATTTGGAAATAGTATCTAAGAATTGAGTAATTTTCGGAAATTTGCTCTATTTGAGTATGGATTTCGATATCTGACACCAGCCGCTGGCTTATTGAAATTGCTTAGGCTTCGTTTAATGAAGTGCAAAAATTTCTCATAATATAAAATAGCTTTAAGCCACGTTCCCCATCTCGTCAATATCGCCTGTGGTGGCTGAGGAATGCTCGGATAATCTTGTTTAAACTCACGAATGTGTTTTGGCGATTTAATAAAAACTTTTTTGGTAGAAACTATTGTTACGTACGGTAGTTTGTAAATAGTGTTGGATTTCATTTATCTAGTTTGCGATTTTTAAAAGTTGGACAATGATTTTACTTTTAATGTTGACAGACGTTAAGTGGGGAATAAATCCATTTTATATTGAATATATGGCCTGAGTTGTTTGTCTTTCAGCCCCGACGTTTTTAAAGGCAGAAAAACGTTACACTATTAATTAATCTACTTTTGGATAACTGTTTCTAATAAATTCAGCTACAAGATGACACGCATGGAGCAAACAGGTTACACGAAGCAATTGAGGATTAGATTCTTTTAGTAACTTTCCAGCTTTAACCATGTTTGAACCCCCATCTGTAAGCAACACTACAAGTTGGGTTACCGATATATTGAACTTCCTAAAGGTATTTATTATAGTTTCTACTATCGTTTCCGCGAGTCTTCTGTAATATTGTACTACGTAAAAGAAGAGGCACGGATGCCACATCGCTTTTTAAAGTGCGCACTAACGCATTTAAAATACAGTTCTTTCTTACATCCGTTGTTTCATCCACCCTCAGCCATATTTATTTATTTTTAAACTCTGTCTTGATTTGATCCTTAATCGTGATTTTCACCCGCGGTAAATTAAACTGTAATTGACTCTTTGTTGGGAGTCTCTATTTTGGAATGTATTTCTCCTTTCGAAATTCTTCACTGTCTGCAATATTTTGTGGAATGTTGCATACACTTAAGATAAAAATAAAATCATATAAGAAATGTATAATATGGTATATCACGTTTCGCATTTAACAGGTGCTGTTTGTGTTAACATGTATTTTACAAACAAAAGTACTGCATGGTAAGAATGTTGATATTGTAAGCAATACATTTAATAATAATGCCACTGTATTCTAATATCGGAAATCCGTTAAGAAATCTATTCATACTCGTCAAACATAACAAAGTATTCGTCGATTCGCCATCACCAATCCAACTCGTTATTCATACACATACTAACCGTACGCGTAATCACGACTTCGGGTATGTCCGACCGCTTTCGAAATATAACATCGCCGCCAGTGAGTGCGCACCCGTTTTTGCAGGCTTGCTAATAACTTTTGTATCAGGATACCGACGATTTGGAAACCTTTCCGCGTATACCCGACCCACAGTACCTGCATTGTCATTACACGCACCTGATACTCAACATATCGACGTAATCACGATTACAGTAGTATCGTTCCATACTTAACAGACGAAACCGAAGGAAATGATATTTATCTCTAACATTTACGATATTATTCGAATGATGCAGGACTCTCTAACCTCCGTGAATATAGGTACTGTTATAGTTTTTATACTGCGATCTATCAGCGTTGTGGCATTTGTTTATTGTTGTTTACAATGTTTAAATCATGCTTAAATAATTTTCATACATTTACTACAATTTTTTTGCTATAAATCTAAAACATTTTTCGTTCTCCGCTGGTTTCATCTTTGCTGAATTCTTTTAAAGTGTTCGTGTTGTCCAAATTTTAATCAGTTAATTAGAAAAAAATTCTTGGATAATTCGTATGCTGCTTTCTGTTATACTTCGGTACCTCTTCATATTGATAGTTTTGCTTAGTTTTCCCTTGTTGTAAGTAATAGTAAGTAGCTTGACAAAAAAATTTCACTGATTATTGAACTTTATCACTTTACATTAGGTCTGATTGCTAAAGATTCGATCTGATGATGTATAGTTTCATAGTTACATGAAACCAGTTGTCACTTTTCAATAAAGATATTTGTGATATTTGACTCCCTTTTCTTTGTCTAATTATAATAATGTTTACCAGTATGATTAATACATTTTTACAATGCCATAGCCACCTTATTGACTTATGTTACATAACAAATTGGAGCGACTGGGCGGTAAAAGTTATAACATACATTTTCATTAATAACTCGATATCAAATAACAAACGGAAAATTTTCCACTCGTCATTTTCGATTTCTTTTAACTCTTGAATCAAATCCCAAAAGCGACGCCCTGTATATATTTAAAAGCACGTATCAAATGCGGAAGTGTAACAACAAACTTATTAACACAGTGATAAAGATTACTAACTTAGCTTTATTACCTAGGTTTTATTATCTATTTTTCCGTGCGTGATTATTAAGATTTTGTTATTAGAGAAAAACCAATGATTTACAGATTATGATCGCTATACGAGCATTTCGGAAAATATAAAGTTTCAAGCATTCAACGGTAAATATTTTGCTGCGATAGACGGATATATTATATTGCTATCGATCCTAATTTTTAATTAAACCGGAGAAAAGCACACAGAGAACGATTTCCTCCTAATTTAAAATAAATGAAGTGAGATAAAGGGAAAATATCGCGGTACCAACTTGACCAATACGATATCTGAGATTTTCTTCGTCGACTTTACCATATAAACGGGAAAAAATCAGCGCAGTACGCGCATCGGTCACAGTTCGTCGGATTCCTTCTCATTTCACCCATTCCACGCAACCCACCTCGGTCCCCGTTATACTAAACTAAACCGACCCGATTTCGCAACGGCAGCTGGAAAAAAACCTATCGCCATAAATAACCCGAACGATATATAGCTCGAAAGATTTTCACTTCGTCTAATAACTAATATTCGACAATCTAGGGGGCTGTTCGTCATCATCCAATCCCGTCATTTACGTAAAAGCTCCTCGAGTACGGTTGGGTCGCTTCTTCCTCTGGAGGTTGTAGGTAGGCATTTAGAGAAATAAATTTTCGCGTGCTATGATGATATAGAGGAAATCATTTTCGTAAACCGTTTTCCCTTTACGAGACGTGCCTTATGAGATTTCGCCGTATAACTAGGAATTTTCTATCACGATAATAGATTGAATTTAGTGGATTGAGTATGGGATAAATGAATCACTTAATAGCTAACTAGAGGTGAATGGGCCTATTACCTTGAGACAGCGTACTTATTCCAAAGTCTGCGCCCGTTTGTATCTGAAGTTGAAGATGTGTAATTTGGATAGCAGCGTCGTTACATTAGTTAAGAGTTATGTAATTACTACAGACAGTTTAACAATAATAAGAAAATTTGCTTTTTGCAGAAGGTACTTCATCTTACCTTGTTTATCTATGGACAACGGTGATATGATGAACTGCGAAACTAACTGACAGGGAAGCAATTGATCACGGTAAAACTCAGCATGTGAACCATCCCAGAGACAACTGTATGCTGAGTTACCGTGATCACCTGGTTCCCGCTCAGTTAGTTTAGTTAGTCAGTTAGTTAGCCTCTGGCGTGGTTTACACGTTGAGTTACCGTGCTTAGTGTTGCCTACCAACTCTCCTGAAGAAGCCCCATACGATCGTGGGCGAAACGAGTTTTTATTTTAACCAAAACGACATGTCACGCTTCAAACCCGGAACACGTTTAGTTTCAACCGACTCTGGCCGTGGAAGCCTACGTTTTTAAAATATGTGCCCTTCCATTTTTGTGGTTTTTAAGCGGATGTAATAATAAAGTGAGACCGTGGACACCATCGCGTATCATGAGCCTGCCTCAAAGTGATATACTACTTTCATTAAGCAAGACAGCATGACAACAAAGTGGAAGAAGATGACGGAAAGAGAAAAGGAGAGACATTGGAGTCTTATTCTCATGAATGCAATCGAAGAGAAGAACATCAAGTAATAATTAATAACAATAGTTGTCAATATTAATGGGTGCAGGAGACTGGAGAGGATTATCGGAAAAAATAACAGGCCAATGGATGTGAATCCATGATTTGAATCGAGTAATAGAAGTAGCAGATTGAACATGAGCTCCCTTCTGGGCTAGATATATCTGCTTTTTGAGAATTTCTTCTTCATGCGCCACGGTTATTTACTTATTTATAGGTTTGGTATGACTAAATAAATAGCCACCATCTGAGTGATGATTAAATCTGCTGCTCGCGGACTTAGTGAAAAGAGATTTACGGTGATGATGAGCACAGCGTTCATTAACGTTCTGCTTGGGGAAATTTTCGTCCAGAGTCCTTGGAATGTATGTAAGTTTCTATACTTCGATCTGTTTACAAAATTTACAACAAACAGCATTGGATAATGACAGCAAGGACTGTGGCGTAGTATGGTAAACAACAAAAGTATCGGTAACGTCCACAACACACGAGTTTAATTAATTAATCTGGGATGGCCGTTTTGAGGATACGAATGATCCACATTCTCAACCGGTGACCGAATGATGTGAAAAACCTCTAAAACTAACATGCTTGTTCTATTTCTACTTTCGAGAAAAATATTATTTAGAAGTAACTACTTTTACCGCTTTAAAACTAAGACACGCCAAAAAATACGGAATACGGCCGAATAGACGGAAGGATCTCTTATTATTGTAGCCCGGGATATAAAACATGTTGCCTCAATAAATCGAATAGAACTGGGTATGATAATCGTCGGTTCTCTGTATTCATCAGAAACTGCCGTGCCGGTTTAATTAATTAAACTTTTATGGTGCGGAGGTTACCGATACTTTTGTGTTGGGTTTAAAATATGAGGCAAAATAACAGTTTTAGCTTAAACAAAATGCATTTTTGATAAAACGATGTCCGTAAAATCGGACAACACGGACCCGTCTGCGAAATAACGGAATCAGATAACATAGATCGTCGGCGATTTTGAGGATTCGGATAACATAAGTATTCAGTGATTGAAGGAATTCGGACAACATCAGCTTTCAGCGAATTAAAGCGCCGGGACAGGGGAGAACGGGGTTCTGCACAGATTTATATACATAAAATTCGTGTGACGTATCGTTTCTTGTATATAACGTTTGAAGGTGAAAGTAATTTAAAAATAAAACGGTACACTAGAAGCTCTAGAACACTTGATTAGTAAGTTATATACTATCGCCCGAAAGTAGAATACAACATATACAAAATATATCATAATGTAAAAGATAAAAGAGAAAGGTAATTTGAATAATTAATATAAAACCATTCTACTGATTATATTAATATTTGCTGATGTAATTTTTTCAAAATTTGAGAATTTATCGAAGAATACATACCATGCAAGGTTGAAGGTGACTTATGTATATGTTGAAAAGAGAAGCTAAAGCTGAAAGGGACTTAGTACTCATAAAGCGAGAATTCCAGTAGACCGGTGATTTTTCAAAATTTTTAGCATGATACAAGGGAGCATACATGGTGGAAAGAAACTTGGGCGAAGAAGATAAGAATGACCATAAAGCAGCAGCGTGAAAGGCAAAGGGAGAAGAAGAGAAACAAGTAGAAGACAATAACTACAGAACTAGAATACAGCCAAAATATTAGACGAATATGGTCGAATGCTATCAACGAGATTTAAAATGATTTTTGAGCCAACTAAGCAGTTGAAAGAAAGTAGAACCCTAGCCTGCCAAAGGCGGGAAAATAATCTTACGAGTGACGTGAGACTTTAGGATGTATTCAGTGTTATATTCGTTAATAATATGATGCGTTGTTTGAATTATGTGTATCATAATATTTTAGCCAACTAGTAAATATTTATTCTGTATAATGAAATGTATTTGTAGACTGGGTTGCCGAATGAATGTCGCAAAATATTGAAACATTTCATTATCATGTTTACTACAATCCTTTGCTAACGCTGGGCACACGTTTTGATACTGTTGAGGACGATAATTTATTTATTGAAATGTGAGTTCAGTGTTAGATTAGATTAGATCATATTTGAGCTGGTCAATTGCCCGTACCGCTTATGTTAATTTAGCTTTTCTTTACTAGACACGTAATCCTCCAGCGTAGGTTTCAATCTTCGGAAAACTCGAGCTCATTTTTGATAGCCATATTCTTGTTTGTCTTGTACAATCATGCAGTACGTGAACAGCAATCTCTTCTTCCGTCTAGCAGAACCCGTATGTTGTGTTTACTGTCTGCCAGTTCCAGGTTGCTTTCTGAGCATATAGTCCTTTGTTAACAAGCCAATCTGTATTATGATATAGAATTTTTCCCACCAGTCTTGAGATTTTCCTATTATGTCCTGATACTCAGACCAAACCCATATTAGCTGGTTACCGTGTATTTAGCGAGTTCATGTAGCCCCACACCAGTTTCGACTGTCCTTGTGTGGAGACCAGTGTCTTGAGCACTGCTTGACTGTCTGAGTACATGGCAACGGATCGATAATTAATTCTTCTTCACCCCAGTACTGCCGCTATTTCGGCTTGGAATTGGATCCAGTATTGGTGAAGTATTATGGTAAGGGGGATGTTCCAATGCTTCAGTGCAGCAGTGTTCGAGCACGTGACTTAAAAATATTCTTTATTAAAGTATTGGCTCGTTCTAATACTGATTTGTCAGCTAGATTGTTACCAGTCTTGACAAATCTTAACTATTTTTATCTGTAGTAACAGAGATATTTAAATGCGCCGTTCTTTGCCCATGAACAAACATACTTGGTGCTTTCGTCTGGTATACGAAGTTGAATACAAAGTTTATACTTTCGTTGTACTTTGTGACTAAAATTACACTATTCATTTAATTAATGATTTTTGCATTCATATTTCAGTTAGAATTAATTTTCAAATTGCTTTTGTTATTTTTTTTACATTTTCATTAGGTAAGGATGTAATAGCAAGACATTATTGCTCATAATCTTCACTTTGTAATATGAGTTTGCGCGGCAAAGAATAAGAATGGAATGCTTCATATTTCACAGAATATAATGCGACTAAACTACAAACAGGTATCCGATAGTAACATATTCCGTGGAAATTTATGGATTCGGAAACTTTATTTGCATCGTGCATGTAGCAAGCTAGAGGAAATTATGGTGCCTAATCTCTACATCACGATCGAAGGAAAATAACATTTCATTTTACTATATGGACATGTGTAAAACCTATAATCATAAATTGAATCAGTTTCCTACTATCAGAGTCAGTGGACCGTAAATATTTAGATATCCATATATGTATAAATTTCCGTACTTCTGCAACCATTAATAACGAAATTCGACGGATGTACATACGCGTCAACGTAACAGTTCTCCATTTTACAAGGGCCGAACCCGTTATTTTGCCGTTTTCATGTAAGAAGCAAATCATATATGTTGTTTTTCACAACATGCGGATGTCTATATTACTACATATTAGATTCTATTGAAGCTGTTACACATTATATAGTGGTTTCTAGCTAGCATTATGACGACATCGTTTCTTCAACTAAATGCAAAAGGGACCGCTCTATTTAGAAAGATTTGTAGGACGCATGCGTTACAAACAGACAAGAAACATTATAGCGATATAGCCAATGAGCAAGATGAAAAGTAAATTGGGGATGATATTGGATTGATGTTCCTCGATCGAGCTACTATCTAATGAATGATATAAGCTGGTGGCCGATCTTTTAGGTCGTTAGTCAACTTGTTTGTGGTCTTCCTCCTTTGGCTTGATTACTCAAAATTTGTTAATGCATTATCAAATTACAATAATCAACATAAAATTAAGCAATGGTGATTTGATGTAATTATGTGACATCACCTCCTCGAAACAAAATTTCCCTAGTTTATTTCCAAATTTTCTGGCACAGCCACCAAAGTTCCATTGTTTACATTCTAAGCTTGAGACCCAATAAACAATTTCAAATAAATCCAAGTCGAATAGGATATTTATCTAAGCTTCTTTTTATTTCATTTCGTTTATCCAGCGGCTTCGCCAAAATGTTACGTATTCGTGTGTAATTCGGAATGTAGCGCTCTATTTTGAATAGTTTGAGAGGTACTTACTTGGAAGTTCTATTTCTAGTTCGTTTTATCCGTGTGACCGGGAGACAGAGTTTACAGCACCATTTTTTTTACGTGTGGTGACGGTGTAAAGGAGCGTTTAAACTTTTCAAAGCGTGTCATAACCTTAGGAGCCTTTAGTGTATAAATTCTGTGTTTAAAGTGTTCCACGGCTTTGTTAGTATCACCTCCTGGCCGTAAAAGATGAAGCACAGTTTATTGTTCCACAACCCTCTAAGAAAATTTTAGTGGGACTTGAGTGCACAGTGCCTAATTCTGTTCAGTCCGACACAAGCCTTCTTACCACTGAGCCGTTACATTATACTTTTACTTTTCACCACTTATCGTTTACAATTATATTACCCCACTGATTCTAATTTCTCGCTCTATCAATTATAGCTACTCTCCTAATACACTAACCTACCATACCCCACTCATCTCTAATTTTCCTTTGTTTTATTTCCTAATCCTTCCCTACTCTCGTACCTATCTTTGGTTTTTTTTTTCTGACTTACTTGTTATTTCACTTACGTCGGAATCAGTTCAATGGTCTCCTCAATATCGTACGATATCGCTCGTTAGCATCATCTTAATCTGCAAATGTCAAAGATGTTGACGAGAATTCGGAACTGTGATTTTCACGATTCCGCATTTCATGCGATGAGACTTATCGTGGTAGTATGGGTGATCGGTAGCGTATCGTATCAGGAAGAAAGCACCTATGAGCAACATTACAGCAGAAGAAACCATTCATGAAAATACCTTTACAATGGACGGAGATACTTAATGTTTCAAAATAGATAATGTCAGATATGAGAAATATCGTACTCTTTAACATAATTTACTATACCTTCCATTATCTAGGGACGGGCAGATTTTTTAGTAACAGGTGCAACAATATACTAATATTATAACCACGTACCACGTTATTAAGATGGTGATTAGGTCACAGTCATTATCCAGGAATATCTATTCTTGTGAGCCTAAACACGTGAGGAATACATTAGAGAAAAATGCCCCAAAATTAAGAGAAATCCAGAGAACTACCACAAAGAAGAAAAAAGTGAATCGAAACTGCCACTTAGATATGAATAAAAACATAAAGGACAGTATACAGAAGATGCTTTTTCAAACACCGAAAAACACCGAAATCTCAAACGATAAGGTATAAGGTACTAGTTATAATCTCGGCGTGGAAAACCATATAGCGGTCGCCAAACACCTTTATCGCAAAAAGATATGCTGTTGATTACAAGTTACTTGCTAAAGGCAACCATTATTATTAGCGATTAGCGGGGGATTTAATGACAATAATGAAGAATGTCAATAGCGGTAATAAGCATTATTCGACATTTCGAAGCTGGGAATGCAAGGTAGTGAACCACAAAGAGAAGAAGCATAACCTACAATAGACATAACCCCAATAACATTTTTAAATTTCCTGAGAATTAAAGTTGGTAGTTCTGGGAATAAAGGACATATTCGATAATTTTTTGGCGTAATATATGTGAATATGATTTTTATTGTGGGAATTGCCAACGTGAAACAAGGCCTAATTTACGGGATTGGATGGGATTCAAAGAGAGGAAGCCATCTTAGCCTTTTGAACAGCTTGTTCCGTTTTTCGTCTTAAGGAAAGAGATACACAGAAGACTTTTTGTGGGGTAAAATTTCGTCATTAACTTTCCTCATCATGAATATACAGATCGAGAGTCGCACCTATCTCGATCGGATATATTCGGAACATAGAGGGGACGCCATGGGCGTCAGTGCTCAGACGGTCGGTTGGTTACAGTGGACGTTTCGAACGAGTATCCCCTCTTCTGCTCCGAATATATAGGTGCGACTATAGGGTCGACTCCCAATCTCACGTCATAAGCACTCAAGAGGTTAATATATAAGGAGACAATATCAGTTTTTAAATGGTTTCTAAAGCAGTTGATACGTTTTACAAATGTCAAGCAATTTAGCGCGAAGAACACGGCAAAAATCAGGAGAGAAGAAACAGGAGCAAATATTGATTACCTCTCCGAAAATGTCTTTTAATAGTTTTGTATTGACAAAAAGAAGCCTTACTGAATAAGTCAAAATGCATGCATAAAGGTATATACGTACCGGTTAGTCGGTGTACGGTCCTGCATGCATAACTTTTATATCCGTCGCCGGCATCCGCGTTGCTGATATAGAGATCGCCATTCCCTAGTACGACGTACTTGCCGCCGATGTCCGTATTCGGGTAGATGTTTATGGTGCTGTCTTGGACCCAAGACGTCACCATGACGTAGTCGGCCACGTAACTGGGTATCTTGCATTTTAGTACGGCCGTATTGCCAGATATCACGTACACGTCGTGTACTTGGATGTCGTATTTCTGCTTTACAACTGCAACAGAGAAGGAAATTAGACGGGCACACAGACGCAAATGGTAGAAAAAAATATATAAAAAAGAAAAGGAGGACAACTTAAAATTGTACGAATTTTGAAGACGAAGCGGAGCAGCTTCGCGGTGCAAGATGCATATGTTTTGTAGGTTATTCATAAAGAAGAAAACGTACACTTGGAGTACATAGTGCACGTTAAAGTTTCAGCTAGTATTTGTAAAATATGTATTAGAAAGCTCTATAGTCAGAAACAGTCGTGGTCTATGCAGTACACGTGTCTGTATCAACAGTATTTTACTCTGGATAGGTTAGGTGGAAGTTATAGTTGCAGTTGCTTACATAGTTTGCGAGGGTTACGCACAGCCTCACTTAGGGTCAGCTGCACAAAAGACGTTTAACAATGAGAGGCGTTCATCAACGTTTTACGTTGTACAAAAGCACTGAATACCAACTGTCGGCCGTTCAACAGCTGATCAAGTAAACCCCTCTTATTTTTCAACAATATACCAGCAGGTGTAGTCTCTTGTACTTTACGTTGTAGACAATACCTACAGAAGTACCCAATTCTCTACAATTTGTATATGTAAGCTTTGACTTAATACTAAACAATTGCAAACACCCATGGACCGCATTCACAGATATTAATGGACTAATATTTTGTTTTTCTTTCATGAATTACATTAGCAAACGATAAACCAACTCTTGCCAACAAGAACTAAATCGTCTACAGGGCATTTGAATTGTAGCCTACAAAAAAATGTTTTAGGTATTTGTCTACTTCTTTAATCTCAAAACTTACCACAAACTAAACGATTTACTCCACTATATTTACGAAAATAACTTTTAGTAGAGGAAATACGAGAATTAAATAAGAATAGACATTGAAAGCGCTGAGAAACATCTATCTACGCATCTCACTTCAACTAGTTCATTAATACTTAATAAAATATGGACGTATTCCTTAAGTAACTAAGACGTGTGTTATAGACTTTTATCTCACTTGTGTATATGTCTTTATGGAGATAATAATGACGTGACTATAAAGATTTGTGATTTCCGTCAATCACATATCCTGAATTGAATATCCTTTAGTACAAATAACCCAGTTATCTAGGATTAAGTTAAGTTCACAGTGTTCTGACTTTATTTCAAATATCTTTCTAAATACGCATGGAAGTGGGCTCTTCTACACTTCCTGGATTAGGAAAGAATTATTGCTTCAAATATTTTTCAAGAATTTAAAATTTATTAATTAACATTTTAAAATGGAAAAGTTATTTTCGTCCTTCTTTCTCGAGACCCTGGTACCCTTAGAGTGTCGGCTTTTAAAATGGAAAAGTTAAACAATTCTAAATGTAATCTAACTTTTTAGAGGGAACCCATCAAATGGATGGAGTCTACTTTTTTGATATAATGTTCTTTCTTTAAATAGCATTTACATATGTATGGTATGCGTTACTGTCACGCCATTATCATCGGTAAATAATTGATATTAAACTTTTTTACATATAATTTTTGAGCGATTATATTACCTAGAGATTAATTGATTTAGGTCGAGGTGCAAATTGAGTGCTTCAGAATGAAAGGAAGTATGTTAAGGGTATACGTATGTGCAAAACAAGAGAAATAAACCTAAATGTTTGAGTCCGATTACTAGGCATTGTGCGTGTCCCACTACGAACGGGGACCAGCGATATCATGGAAACTACAATAGCTATAGTAATGGGAAAAACTTTTTGATAACTAAGGTAGCAAAGGGAAATTTAATGCAAATATTTGTAAATTCCACGTTATACACTGAGAAAAATTTGTTGCATCAACACTTTTCGCGTAGTCGAATTTTTAAACGTTCACTCAACTAAAAAAAAGTTAACTGAAGAAACTGAATCTGTTTAACCAACCTAAATAATTTAGTAAAAAAAAATTGATTCCCCGTGATCGCCAGTGTCGTTGCTTATTTATATTTTAGACTGTAAGTGAGGTTGTCGACGATGAGGATAACACCAGTATATCTTCTAATAGTGATGAAAGGAATTTAACCATCTCAGCAAAAGAAAATGTGCAAACAGTTTTCCAAGAAGCATCGAAACAAAATCGGGCTTTTTGTGGAATGGAAATGATGGAAAGAGCGGTTAGACATACACGCATTTTTTAAACTAACCACAGCAGGAAGATATCTTCTCGCAGAATATAAATCAACAAAATCGTTATCGCGGAAATCTCGCAATAGGCTAATCGACTTGCTCATCACTGGCTTAATGTCAGAAGGGTATGTTGCTATTTATTGATGATTTTCCATATTAAATTTAAATATTTTTAAGTAATCTAAATGCTCTGGATTTTGAAATAATTTCTGAAAAAGTATGTGATTATTTCCGTGGAGAAATAGAAAGCACCTATTATATACCAAGATTTAACTCCGAGGACCCTACAAGCAAGTGTATTAACGCCAAGGGGGAACAGAACGTTTCACGTGAGTATCTATGTAGAAATTTTACACATTTCTAAAAGTACGTAATACTTCTTTTATATTTGATATACTATATGTATGTATGTATGTACTTGCTTTATGGTTACATTGCTATATTAATTACTTATAGTCATATTAAGCAGTTACGTGAAGAATAATCAGATACAGATAGACAAAATGATGTATGTCATAAATGTGACAGCTTTTGGAGAAAATCTAGTAGTAGGTATTGGGACAACAAGTATTGGGAGGTATTCCTCCAAAATGTGTTATTAGTGTACAAGAATAACAAGGCACAGGAAATTTTAAGTGGTTTGGATGTAGATGATGTCAACGGTGGTATGTTAACATCCCTAGCGTTTATACTGAGTAATAATATTTATGATAGATAGTAAAACTGCAACACAGATTGTTGCTCTACGCTATTTGTTTCCTCCAAAAGGAAGAGTGAAAGCAGGTTCAACTCATTGGAAGCCAACAATAACAGAATCCTTGGAGAGTATCATAAACCATGTGAAGGTAAAGTTTTATGACATTTTATCGATTTCACAAATGACAGTAGGGTTTGTGCTAATGAGATAGGTTAGTTGCACTATACTGCTTACAACTGATTAATGTATGTTTTATCAAATTAGTTCCCATGGTTAACAATTAATAAAATTTGTTATAATGAAACCTACTGTTTCCCGTACATTAAGTTAAATAAATTTTACAGGATTCTACAGAAATTCAAACTTTGATTCAAAAAGGAAGAGCAATAATCAATAGGTCGGTCCAGCCGTATATCATCGTCGTAGGAGAACAACTATCAAAAATTAGTGAAACCTATTTGGTTATCGACAACGAGATTATTAAAACAGATAACGTTTTAAAAGGCTTGGATATACTTTTTAAAGTATATCACGTATTAAACGCTAAATACCCTGCCGAATCTGAGCATATGTGGTTAATTATACAAAACTTGATATACAATATAAAAACAGAGCATGATAATCCAATACCATACGTTTTATCCCTAATTAATGATATTAGGAAAAATTGGAGGGTGATACAAGCAAGTGCCAGTTAAAAATGTATATAGTTATATGTAAATTGTTCTGTGTTAAAATATGTTATAGTTTAACTGTAGGATATAGTATGGGTAGTCCCAATATGCACCAATACTTTTAAGAATTTTAATACGCTTCAATGTCATTTAAAAATCAAGCATAAATATGCAGACAATATACCTATAAACATCACTTATGTTGGCGATCATTTTAATCCATAAAGAAATTTATAGAACATCTTTTACGTAACCATTGTAACGATTCTCAAAACAATGTTGAACATGTGGTAAATATAACACATTCTAGTTCACGCATAGATGATATTCAGACGTTAGCAGGAGGCGATTCTTTAAAAAATCCTATGGATGAAAAAGATTGCTTTGATATAGACAGCTTTCATGATATTGTTAAAACTGCAGGAATTTACTGCTACTACTGTACTACTTTTTTCTTAATTGTACAGCAACTATTCCTTACCCAGATGCGTAGTACAGATCGTTATTGATCACATAAAGGATTTGAAAATTTGTCCTTTAGCAAACGTATCTTCAATTAGATTTGGCTGTCATAAAAACTTTAAAGCTTGTGCAAATAGTGTAGCTTCAAAAAGAAATATTCCATATACACTGGTCGTAAAGAATCAATTAAATTTTTGCTATCGTATTTTAAGCAGAAAAGGTTTACAACACGATATAGAGAATGGGCCCCAAGACACTGTCTTAACAAATTATCTCAACTTAATAAATACTTTTACTGATAATGTTACAACAAACTTTGTTACTAAATGGATTAGAATTAATAATATAATTTATAAACCCGGTCTGTTTATTGTTATAGATATAGTAGACTTTCTGAAATTCTCCATATTCTATATTTTAATAATAATGTGATCTACTTCATTGTGTGTCCCTATAAAAGTTTGTACTATAGACCATTATGCATACTGTATTACAAAAACTTCAGAAACTACAATCTTAAATTATAACAATTTAGGTCATACAAACACGTGTGTCTCTCATACCATGAGAGACGAAAATATTTTTGTTGCAGTTTTTGAATAATAAATATGTTGACATAAATTTCTGTATTTTATTATATTCAAAAATATGTAGTTCGCTTTTAGAACTATCAACATTATATAAAGCATGATTTAGTTAAAAGATTGTTTTTATTGACATTCGATTGAAACAACTTTTTATTTAAGTTAACCTTAACATAATGTTGGAAGAACAACATCACCTTTCCTTTCAATCCTATGAAATGAGTTGATTCAACCAATTTATTTTGTTAAAGTAAGACGTATGATGCGTTAACTCAAACAGGGCCAAATATTAAAATAACTACGTTATTGGTTGATCGAACAGTTTTTATAACGGCAAATAACAATTATTACTGTTCAATCAACCCAAGTTTACTTTGAGTGAAGATACAGATGAAACTTTGGTCTAAACTACTATTTTAGTTTATTCAACCAAATATATTCAACTAAAACAAAAGAGTTAAATTAACACTCACACCGCATTGGGCCATATGAACTCAAAATATCACTTAACTCATTTTTGGTTGATTCAACCATTTATTTTTTTCAGTGTATGCACTCCCGTTAGCGATCGTAGTTGGTACCGACAACAGCATATCTTAAATTAGCTACTAAAAGTTCCAGGATTAACTGTAATTTTAAATGCTTCATTAAAAAGATATTTTTGTTGACAAATGCTATATTGCACAAAAATCAATACGAGGTTAAAGGGCTCGTACTCTTTCTCCAGCAGTACAGTACTTTTTTTTTAATTTTAATATATTCGGTGACTTATATTAATGCATTCTAGTTTTGTACCAGTACACTAATATTGAGGTTTAAAATGCTATAAATTTAGTTAAATCTAGTCTTACTTTAGAAAGGGTTTGGAGTATTCGATCCTGTGTGCATATCGTGAAGTGAGTTGAATGGTTTTAATCCCGTTATTATTAATATTATTTCTGTACACTTTCGGAATTTTGTGGCCTACATGTTTGTGTAAATTAACAGTTTCAAATTGTGGATAAGAATTAGAGAGTATTGTACGAAATAGCCGCAATGAGGTATTGCCTTCCATCGAATAATAATTGCCCGTAACTGTTGGCATTAAGCAATCTAAAATGTAAATATAAAAAAGTTGTATTAATCCACATTCACAGGTTTGCCAACTTAACTTTCATGTTGCTAAATTGGAAAAGAAACGTCGAGGAAAAACAAGAAGATGGGGGAATAGAAGAAGAAACTAAATTGAACTCAGCATAAAGATTGCGCGGTTAATTTAGCTTCCTGCGGTTGATGAAGAAAAAACGAATAAAATTCGTCGCTGTCTTTGTGCTTTCCGGCTTAATTGGACGCTTAACCGTGGGACACGAACTTCATCTTTGAATTCGCGAAGGCGGCGGGACAATTGAATTCATTAGGGAACCGGCTAATTCTCCGCCGCTGGATGTTAGGTACGATTTTGAATAATCGGAACCGGCTTCCTTTGCATTCGCTTTCATAAGATCTGCGGCCGCTGCCATTCTGTATTGCGAATTGAATTTCTCTGCTGGCAATAATTGAATATGCATATTATGTAGTAATACAAGTTGCAGTTTTAATTCGCAATCCTTCGCAATTTGTAGTTGTTGAAGAACAAATGTGTCGTTAATTAATTAAAAACTTGCTGAAATTATTGTAAATAAATGAACCTTTTACTCTCAAGCTGTAGTATGATATAGATCTGCATACCTAGGTACTAAAGTTACTCCAAACTGGTCCTATGCATTGTTCCGATATAAGAAAATCCGTGCAGTAGAAATGGGAACAATAATATTGAGCTATATATTTTAGTAATTAAGGTGTGGGGCGGAACATGACACATTTCAGGTATGAAAAAATATGAAAAAGAATATCTCCATCAGGTTTTAACATTAAAAAAATTAATAACTTAAACCTAATTTCGTAACAATTTCGATAGTTCTTTGTAGAATCCAATTGATATAAAACATTCAATATACTGCTGAAGACTGCTAATAACTAAATCACGTTCTGCTAGCTAAGGTGTTTAATATACCGAGCGATTTGAAAAAATCACAGGTTAACCTGATTATTTCAAAGACTAGGCTATATATATATAGGAAATGACCAGTAAAATTAGCATAAATTAAAGACAAGCGCCCAGAATATAGTAACATACATTGTTCTCTTTAAAATAGCAATCTTGATAACTATCTAACATCAGTAATAGATGGCGCTACTACAACTGAAACAGCTTTAGTTTTCGTAAAAGTAACCTTGTACAAGAGTCCTGGTACATATAGTACGTATTACCAACATTAGAGGAAGCCACACATTCATACCTGTTTGTAGAATACGTTCTGTAACAATATTTGCTTACATCACATAAGCATTTCTTTTTTCGAACAGCGTTGCTTTCACTTAAAGATATAAGCCAGTTTTAAATGAATATTCTGAATGTAACAATTTCCAAATTATCACACATAATTTTAAGTTGACTATATTGATATTCTACAACAGCGTTTGTCAACCTTTTGTAGAGCGAGGAACCCTAGAGCACTTATATTTTTTTCTGAAGAACTCCCTTATCACAAAAATATGGGTTATCTATCTGTGTTGTGTATGTTTCATCAAAATATCGTTATCTACTTTTATAGCTTTCAAATATAAAGAATTAAAAAAACTATAAGAACAAAGTATATTGATCGCTCAAATAAAACATACATATCGATAGTTTTTTTTTAGTGATCAACATTTCATCTAAGCTTAATGGGATGGCTGAGCTTGTTTGTATGAGAAAAGTTCGTCAAAATAAGGTTCAAAATTCGACAATTGTATGCGCATTTCAGCTTCAGGATTAAGGGATACCACAGCTTTTCCGTGAGATAACCACCGCACTACTGTGTGAAGCAAGAGCGTGATGAACTGGCCTCTCATTTCTTCACAGAGAGTAGCCAAAATTCGTGAATTTAAAGTCCTGGACTTTATGAAATTTACGATTGTGACTGCTTCATCCAAAACGGTTTTAAGATTGACTGGAGTTTTTTTCCCGTTAATGCTTGTCTTCGAATAACACTGTAGCTACTTTCAATTTCTGGAACAATATTTTATAAACTCAGAATATTTACCAGTCATTGCTTTTGCACCGCCGCTGCAGATATTAGTGCACTCGTTCCAATTAAGTTCCTTTTCAGTGATATAAGAATCGATCAAGTTGAAAATGTCTTCTCCGGTTGTCCGGAGTTTTCAATGTTTGCAAAATAACATTTCTACTTCTGCAGAGTTGTTCTATATGTACCGGACGATAACAAGCAGTACTGCAAGTTCTGCCACATCTGTTGATTCATCAAGTTGTAATGCGTATCAACTACTACTTTTTATCCTTTGAATAACTTTATTTCATTATTTATTTCATAAACTCTCCTATGTTTGAAAATGGCAGCGTCTTTACATTATTACTAAACATTTCCTCAATCATGGTTTCAATGACATCTATTATGCATGGTTTTATAATAGCTTCGCATTAGGCAATAATATGCGTTTTTCCTGGCTTAGCTATGCGGTAACTTATTTGAAATAAGGCTTTACGTGCTTTTTTATTAACGCCGCTACCCACCAGAGATGAAATTTTTTTTACTTTTATTAATTTCCACTAACCTATGTTGAAAAAATTCTATAGGTTTGTTATTGTACTCAATATGATTTGTTTGTTTCTTAGCAGTGTTGCTGGAGCTAATGAGCTGTTGTTAAAAGTTTTAAAACAAATTACACACTGCCCTTTCGGAACACTAAAATCCCCAACGGAAATAAAACTAGTTTTGATTTCCTTATTTGCAATGCAACTTGAAGTTGTAAGCATAGGCTTATTGCACTATTAGTGTTTTCCGAAATCTCTTCGACTTTTTCATAATGACTGGTTGAATCTATTTCTTGTCTTTTCTTCAAACTACCAGTTTTAAAACATTTATAAATGAATGTTATACAATAGTAAACGCACGAAAAAAACCAAATCGCCTCCCACACTCTGCGAATGCAGAAACAGAGGGCACTAGGGGCACTACTACGAAGATTTTTTTGTTTATGTTTACATGATATATTTATTGTGGTGATTCCCGTTTTTATTTGCGGAGGAACCCCAAGCCCCTCTTTCTGGAACTCGAGGGTTCCAGGTTGAGAAACACTGATCTGCAACAAAGGATACAGCTTTATATCTACTGTTATTTTTATAGAGGCTGGCCACATAGCTACCAAAACACTTACCTAGGTAATATATAATATATATACAAATTGTGATATCAATTAGTAATTATTGGAAACTATTTAAAATTAAGTGCGTTGCACACCATTTTTGTGTTTGCTGAGTGTCCTTTACACATCGGCGCATCTTTTATTTAATTCAATAAACAATTTCTTTTGAACACTTACGCACGTATCTATATTATACGGTCCACTTAATCTAAGTAGTTCGGAAAACCATTTTTGTTTTTCTAAATGATTTTGCAAATAGTGTTTATTAGATTAAACCTAATGAATTAATTCTTTTTAAGACGTTGATAGAAGATATATGTCTATTGCCCAATTATTTTCACAATTTTAGATTCAAAAATAATCCTGACAGATAGATAATACCGTTATGCCTCTATAGTTGGCGTAAAATTTAATTGGGGTGAATTTTCAATTTACTGAAACGTTCCTGCATGTTCTGCAGATGGCGTAGGTACCGAAATAAATTCGAGGTTTATTAAAAATCGTATCAAATATACATGCAGCCTATTGTTCGTCCCAGTGTGAAAATCCGTTGGCACATGATTGACGATCGTCCCCTGAATTTTTAATATTGATAAAGGTACAGCACAGTTAATTGAACGTGACGTCTAGATCTGTGTATGTATCTGGAGTTAAATATGAAAACCCTGACGTGTACGTGTGTGTGCGTTCGGTTGTACTGTGTAAAGATACTAGTTGGCGAAATTAGGTTTAAAGCAACGGGGTTTTTCATCTTATTGTCTTCTTGTTGATGCTGCTCGAAAGTACATTTAATAAAGTGCACGTAGTGTTAATAATGCGATGCTTCGAACATTAAAATAACAAATATTTACAATTCATGACACATCTACAACGTAAGATATATATTGGCAGAAATTTGAGGTAAACGATGTTTTAATGTAAAAATTATGCAAAAAAAAGAAGTCCGTGGCATAAATTTACTCTTATAAAATTAAAAATCCACAATTTTTATTTTACATTTACATTTTAATGGTTTGGATTCCCAATTCTTCTAAACATTTTCACTTCTTTAATTTTTTTCACGCACGATATTGTTGAGGTACATTTCTTTTAGATAGAGAATTGATTTTTACCTTCATAAAATAGCTCGGCTGTCGCGAAGAATTGCTGACGAATGGATATATTTTAATTTATGGTTTTCTTGTTTATATTGCGGGCGTAATAAATAAAAAACTGCGTAAAATAATTATATAAACTTTCGGCTTTGTGCTTTAAAAAAGAAGTAGATTACTCGAGACTAAAAGGTTTTTGCTTAAAATGTCAATAGTATTAATTATGCAGTTGATTTTCGCCTCTGGCACGGTTCACATGCTGTGTTACCGTGATCAACTGCTTCCCCCTAAGTTAGTTTCGCCTCCGGTGTGGTTTATACGTCGAGTTACCGTGCTAACTGTTACCTACCACCATTCCGTCTCCTGAAGAAGCCCCATACGATTCTCGAGCTTTCATTTAAACATGATACGGTCCGAACCCGGAACACGTTTAATTTTACCGTATTTCATTTTAGAGTAGAAGTTAGCATAGTTTCTTTACTGCAGGAGGAAGTTAATTTGTAATCTTTACAACAGTAAGCAATTATTATGTGAATAACATATTGCATTTATTACGGATAACCACAAATATTTCAGCAAAAGGAAAGAAAACACAATGGTAAGAAAATTCATCGAGTAAGCTGATGCTGGTCCATCAGCTGCTGAAAATGAAAACAGTATAATGGGTTTGATAGAAATTGTAGCATCACATTTGGACATGGAAGTTTCTTGCTTATGGGTATTGAGGTTTCATTATAGGATTTCAAATATCGGAAATATATTTAGAAGGGCAAACGACAGTAGGAAATAACACTACTAATATAGTGGTTGAGAGCTCGATTTCTAGAACGAAATTCTCTTTTCTGGCTTACCATCTTTGGAGCGTGGGTGCTACAAGGATATTATAAGTCCAGCCAACGACGGTAGTGGTGGAACTGTATTGTATCGTTTTTGTATTGTATGTAAAATTTTTCTACAACAAGGCTCAGTGTAAATTTAGGCATATCAAAATGTAATTTGATCAATTAATGATAGCTCGATTAGTCTTCATCAAAATTCTTAGTAAATTTCAAGTTGTAGAGTTGCATGTGGTATAAAACGTCATCCAAAAAGCATCTCAGCTACAGTTGCGTCCTGCATAATTTGCATTATGCTAGATCAAAATTCATAGTATCGACATCAAAATATTTTTAAATAGAAATATCATCAAATTTGCTGGGGAAATAAAACAATCGCCAACACGATTAAAGATTAAATATAATAATAGATTAAATAAATAACTCGTGCTTGAGCAAATCCCTAATAGATAGGTGTTAATTTGAAGAATTCTTCTGAATTCTAATTTCCAGAAAGAAACCGCATAAACACAGTGTATACATATACTTATTTTTTTCGTTTAAATTTTTAATGCTCACTCAAAAATTCATTTATTTCTTCCTATAAAAATCTAAATTGCCGAAAGGGTGTTTTTGAGACACTCCCGAATTCCACGACTCTTAATTTCATATAAATAATTTCCGAAAATCGTAATCTCTAAATGTTACACCACAAATTAGGGCGAAATGTCACCTCTATCGAGCATCAGAATGCAAGATAAAATTCCACGCATGCCTGTGGTGTTGTGTACCACACATCCTAATCATTTATGGTCCCAAATGTGTCATAATAATGTATATTTAGGAACGCGCTTTGAGTGACGTACGGTACAAAAAAACAAATCGAGAATACGAATCGAAAGATTATGCAGGTACACACTTAGAAGAAGTCTATAGGGTTTTCCAAAAGTTTGTTCACATAAAAATACAACTAAATATTTGTAAATATGATTCAAAGAATGAATACAAAGGTATTATCTTAATAATAAATTGTCTCTTTCTTTCAGTAAAAGTTTTTTGAATCTGTAACGACCAGCGGTTCGTTACATACATACGTCGCGGAAAGAAGGAAATGCGTCACTCCGACACACGAATACAAACACATTTCACGGCACTAGGTTGAGTGACGGTTCCTTGCTGAAACAAAGCCGGTTTCTTCCTGTACGACCGTGTATGAGGTAGTAGTGGATGTGAATGGCATTCTCCTTCGGTCGAAGACGGTTGCCATCTGGCGGATATGAATACCTTGGAGGATGCACAGCTGAACGGCATGGCAGATCTGGATGGTTTAGCAGACGCAGATGGCTTGTCGGACCTAGACGACCTGGCGGATGGGAGCACTTGACGGATCTGGGATGTTTGACAGGCATAGGCGACCTAGCTGACCTGGGCGGCGTCTTAAAATAACTTGGTATGAACTGCTTGGTAAGACTAGAAAAGGTATGTGAACGGCACCTTTGGGCAACTTAATTGGCAAGCTGATTCGGGTATTTGACTGAGCAATGTCGCTGTTAGTTAACAATATGCGGGTCCTGAAGCTCTTAAGCTTCTGTCGCTGTGATTAGCGCCTGACTAATCGATGATAAAGTGGCGTCTGTATCTACAAGCGCATCGACTGTAATATTTGACAAGCTCACCTTCATCTGCAGCCTGTTGTTAGGGTTTCTGCGAGGAATAACAATCCTCTCTTGACAGCATTACACTGTTGTAATGGACGACTAATCCTCTTTCCCAGACACCTACAGTCTTTGCTCCTAATATCTAAGCGACCACATCTGGAACAAAATAAACGTTGGCGGTTTTGATAATTAATACGGGCATTGCCTTGTCGACCACAGCGCCAACATCTTCCTTCCAAATTACTTAATCTTCTAACCGACTCCTTCTTTTGCAGGAGAACAGTTTGTACTACTTCCTGAGACTCTCGTGTTCATGGGTTGATTCCCATGCCTATTATCTGGCGAAGCTGCCATGGCAACAGTCTGACGACCATTACTATGATTGTGTGGCTCTTTGGGAACAGGACTAGAAATCTGCTCTTTCTGGATACGTTCATACTCTACAGCCAACGCTGCAAGTTCTTTCAGTGAATGAAACGTATCTCGTCGAGCATATAGCTTGTATTCGGGTCGCATATTGTTGTACACCCGTTCTAATTGCTCGGCATCAGTCAGTCTTTTACCGCGACGGAAAAGTGTTAATAAAGCGGTAGAATAGTCCTTAAATAGCTCGTTCGGTTCTCGGAGACGCGTACGAATTTCTCCTTCAATTAGATAATCATAACGCGCAGGGAAGTATTGGATTTTAAAGTCCTCGAGAAATTCTTCCCACTTAGACGACGAATCTCTATTATTCCTATACGACAAATGCGGGATAGATTGTAGTATTCCTGCAACTCTTTGACTCTTCCTAGAAATGAAGCATCATCTCCAACACCATCAAAATTTAGTCCCCATTCACGAACTTCGCAAATCGAGGCGGTACTCACGGTCTCAGACGGAAAATGTGGAAAACAGAATAGTTTTTGTATGCGTTCTACGCATGCGATAAATGAATTATAACTTTAATACGAAAGGTAAGTAAAGTAGCTGAAACTTAATAACATATAACAATCAGTAGCCATTAGCAAGAAGTTACTTATTTGGAAAATAGCTAACCTAACCGATCTCATTGAAATTCGGTTTTCTATGTATTGAGAAACAAAAAGCAATAAAATAATCTGAAAGTGTTTACTGTACACCATATTACGTGAATACCATGACCTTATGAACAGGATAATATATACTTCCTAGAATTCCGCCAGTAGACAAACATGAATATATTGTTTTTTCAGCGAATACTTCTGTAACTACCATTTGATTGTATATTTGATCCTATTGTATAGTTTTATGGCTCCTACGTGTATACATACAATCCTAATTTATATACGTACAGATTGCTCGATTATTTATTTATAATTTCCATTACAAACTTGATCCTGCGGAGGGTGCAAATCCTATGTTGAGTAATAGTTCATCTTTTCCGACATTTATGGTTGTTGCAAATTGTCTTTAATATACGAATGCATTTATTGCGAACTTCTCTCTTAAGCCTACCAACATTTTATCAGATATCAATCACTGATCGGGAATAATTTTGTTGCGGTGACCAACATCTACGTATATGTTTTTCCATTTATTGTCTATCCATTTAAAATAATGCTATCATATTTAGTTAATTCCAAAACGTTGATGAAATCTTTTTAATATTACAGCATATAGTGCCGTATTATAATTATGCTTGTCGACGTATATATTCCTTCTTCCTTCTGGGAATTTTCCGGGAGAATCGTAATCCCAAATTCAATTAATCATTCAGCAGTCGTCTCTCTTACAGAATTTGCTGAAATCAGATGATAGAATAAAGTGGAAGCTTCGTTTCTTTTTCGATCCCCCTTGGTGTTTAATACTGATTTCGCGGGAGAATTTATTTCCGTACTAAACGCTACATATGTATATTGTGTAATGTTATGAATTTAATAAATTGCATATTTAAAAGGTTGACCGCCATGGGTATTGTTTCGAATACATCAAGCATGTGGGTCCTAGACGTCGCGTATGTATCTGGCACTTATTTAGCATGTCGAGAGAGACGTCACGTAAGAAAACACTGCGCCTTTTGGAATGATTAAAATCGTACTTGAAATATAATAAAATTGTATTACTATAACACTTGAATTTTCTTTGAAAATAAATCACACCAAATTACGTCTTGCCTCGAAGGCAACTCGAACTAAAAAGTAGATTACTTGGCGTATGTTCGCTTCTTTGTTATTGATAATATTTGTCAAATAAAAACCACAGCCAATACGATATACGTTTTATATAGGTAATATAGATAAATTCGTTTCAATCAACTAAAATTTCTTTTCCTTAAAAACGCCGTAATACATCTTGTAATATGCCATACGAATTTGCGATCTAACATCTAACGAATTAACGACTTAATATTAGCGAGTATCGGCAACCGTAAAATACGGACATTTCTTACCACTCTTGACGATTTATCACCAAGTGATATCTAATCTGCCAAATGATTGTAAACACACATTGAAATATATTCTCTTCGCGATTGCAGAAAGAAAGTACATTCAAATTGAACATTTACGGTCTGACAAAAATTAAGCGAAATGAATAATATGGGATTATCACTAGCTGGAGATAAAGTTACCTAATAAAATGGCGGGGACAAGGAACGGAGACCAGGGGCTATATAAGCCGTTGGAGAGCCCAAAAGAAGCAGAACGGTTTAATCCTAACAGACGTGGTCGGAGCGGAATTCGGTTGGAACGTCACTCAATATGGCCGTAGTGATAACGATTTCATATGTATTTTTAACAGAACAGTACATACGTATATGCACATTGCGACATTTATAAATATTTTATGAACGTTACCATCTATCGACAATTTTGAATTTTTAAGTATACGATGGAATTTTTAACGTTGATTTAATCTTTTAACGATTACATGTAGCAATACAATGTCAAAAAGTATTTTATGAAAATTAAATTGACAGAGGAAACACTAATGCCTCTCTAAACACTAATGCTCGTGAAATAATAAGAGAAATTGCCGCCTTTCTCCTTTTGCTTCATTGTTTCGGATAGCATTTGTTAAATATTATGGTCAGTTTCGATGCATATTTCGAATGTACAATATTTTACATTCTATCAACTTTCAATCAACTAAAATTTCCTTTTTGTAAAAATAGCATATTACAGCCTGTAATGCCACATTCAAGTTTGCATTCTAAAGTCTAGCTATTTAACTTTAGCCAGTACCGGCAACCGTTCAATGTGGACATTTATTACTGGACGAGTTCTTACCGAGTGATCGTTAATTTGCGAAATTATTGTAAAGACAAAATAGCATGTATTCTGTACATTTCTGTAGGAAAATGTTACTTTCACAAAACCGCTCGGTGGTCCAGTGCTAAGTGTGCCTAATTGGGCAGAATTAGGCGGTATGTATTCGAGTTCTACTCTCACATTTTTTTAGCGGATCCAGTTTAATTCACCGATCGCATATTAAGGACAATCAACTGCGCTTCACTCATTACGAGTAAGTGATAATAACAAAACCACAGAACATTTTACACATACAATTGACATGTTAAAGGTCCTTGTTGGGCCGTCACCACACGTTAAAAAAAAACATTTACGATGAGAAGTAAATGGAACGAAGGCGAATGACACTGCCGTTCCCTTGGGGTTAACCTTGAATGGACGTAACATTCACTAATAAAACGCCAGAGATAAGGAGTGTGGGACCGGAGGCTACAGAAAACACTGAACAATTAAAAATGGACCAGAAACAAGGATCGCACGGATATAGGTACTCGGTCTGCACTTGGGTGAATGTCGCTCCAACTAGCGGTGATAACATTGGCCTTGCATGATGAATTTTTAATGTCATAGTATACAATTGTGCATTACCGAATTTCTGTTATATATACAAAATTTCGATAGGCATGGCTCACCGTGCTCCAGTATAATATACAACGCCTATCGACTCCGTCGGATTGCTGTGATAGTTGCCGCTCATGGAGATATTCTCATTTCTAAGCGACACCAACCAAGACACCAAGGTTATTCTACAGGGGAGTACTTCCATAACTCATCACTATTTATACATTTACGAAATCAGTGGCTTGTAAAACCCGCTCATTTAAGTTATTTTACTCAAGTAGATAGACCGATACTGTTAGCGCTCTTGATTACTTTTAACGTTAACAACCCTCAGGAGAAAATCTCGGATGTACTCACATTCTTTCCCTCCGCTTCCAGAGTATCTATTTAGAAGGAAAGCGACTGGTAGCTGTAGTTCCAATAGGCGTACACATTTTAAGAATATTATAAGTAATTAAGAATGAATTAAAAATAAAAGTAAAAATATACGATATTTGCGACCGACTTCGGCTAAACTCTTTTCCGTGCAATAGATAATAGTCTTAATTAAGACAGATTAAAATAGTTGAATATTAAAATTCCTAATGATAGATAGCACAACGCTTTCTCCTTGAAAGACACAAGGATAAGGTTTGGTCCCGCTGGAAGAATTCGCCTTCATTATGGCACGGTACTTCTCGTAGGACTTTTGGAAAAACGGACTACGTCAGCAATTTCGGTAGAGCCCTTGGAATTTTTTGTCTACGCTCTAAAACACATCAACTATTTCTTTCTGTTCCCCAACACTCGACACGAATAATTATCCCCGAACTGGGATTTATAATCTGTTTCAGGAGGATCGAATTCTGTCGCAAAAAATGTTTCATGTAGAATTGGGCTTACTATCATGACTAACAGTGCTCCAAACTGAAGTGTGAATGCGATAGGGCGCGACCACGTAACTGATGAGTCGTAATTAGGAAATATGTATTACATGTGGCTGATAAGAAACATCATTTACAAATTCTAACAATGCTTTTAATTTTTACCTGCCTATTGTATATCCAATTCCTATCCTTCTTGGACTTCATGAATTATGTTGCATAAAAATCCATTACATTTTGTAATTAATTACTATCAAAAATCAAATATAATCTTCTATTCGATTCGCAAGACTACTCAAAGCGGAAGCAATTCTCGCGGCTAATCATATATCTGAAACGTGTGATGGAAAGTGGAGCTTCGGCAAGAACCCTTTATCGCAACTCAAGTTACAAAATTTCATTTCGCTTTTTATATTAACTTTCTACTATTACCAGTTACCGTGGTAATACTGTTTGAGGAGAGTTCCATTTTTTCATCGTTCGCTTCTGAATCAATTTTCGGCAAATCGTCGGCGGGGTAAGCTGACACCTGCCAGGAACTCTCGAGCGGTTATCCGGCGCGCGTGGAAGCTTTTAAAGACTATCAATTATTCACGACGCGGTTCGAGCTATCCTTCCGGTAAAATATGAACACGGTTTATCTGGATTCACTATCGATGTGCCGGCGAGATTCTCGTGTTGCGGCAAGCAAAAACACGTAGGATGTTTCAGTGACAGGTAATAACCATGATTGCATTTACTTTTTTACAGTATATCTACGTTGTTTCGTATATCCTTTTTTCGGGTTTTAATGTTTACCGTTTGCGTTGTAAATGCACTTTACAGAAGCTGAACATGTTGGACGATACCAAAGGGAAAGGGGTAGAAATGTTCAGACGACTGCATTCGCAGTCCAGAAAGTAATTGCTATAGCTATAATGGAAAAGAGCTTAAACGTACAAAACCACATTAAAAAAAATACAAAAACTGTTCTTTGGAAGATAAAGCTCATTTCTGCTGTACGATCTAGCGTATAAAAACTACTAGGGTATGAAATAGTATATGTAGAATAAAAATAGCAGATGAGTAACATGAAAGAAAACCATTCTAAATTTAAACTATAATCGATTCTATTTTTTGGTTTTGTATTGCTTTCAGAATTTGAATAAAGCGGATTGCTAAGAATACCATTCAATTAAACGTTTCAACTTAATTGCAGACTACAAAAAGGACGAACTAAGGAAAATTCAGACTGAAACAAACTACAAAGAAAGAGGAAAGACAATGGTCTTAAAGAATAAACAATTGGTTATGCTCCTCACTCCAACGACACTAAAGAAACCTCTGGAGAAGAAAAATGTAAAAGTAAGATACAATAGAATGAAGAAGATTGAACAGCTTAAGTCCTACAATACTAGGGTTAGTTACCTAAATTACAAACAAGAAGAGTCTACTAATCGCAATATCGATGTGGAAAAACCGGATGAAGTATACAATGCAGAATGAAGGAGCAGCAAAGAGACACATAATAGGGACAAACAGCCAAAATCAGCAATCTTCCATTCCTTCATTAAATAGCAGAGGACAATATTGAACATGACATTAAGATATTCCGAGAAAAATATCAACTTCGATAGGAAACGGTTCTTTTTACACTTAATCAAGTACGTCTTCTCACAAAGGTGTAAAATGTCACGGCCAATTACGATACACATTTCGAATATATATTATTTTATAGTATTTCAATTAATTTTTCTTTCTCTAAAAATATGATATTTTAGCATGTAACCTATCGTATGAGTTCGCGATCTAGCACTTAACTAGACGCCAGACAGAGTCGGCAACAGTAAAATATGGACATTTACTATCGAAGGTGTTGATATACTAGCGACTGGCTTTGAAAAATTATGATAAAGATAAAATGAAATTCATTCTGTACTTGTTTGTAGGAAAATGTTACATTAAATACCAACATTTACGACGTGAAGAAAATGAAGGAAAGATGAGTTGCATTACCGTTATTGTTGGCGGGAGTTACATTTTATAATAAAACGATAGAAAGAAGCCCTAAAAAATTCAAAATGGGCCAAAATGGTTCACACCTGCCATAAATCAATCGAGTGGACACCGGCTGAACGACACGGCGCTAATGATAGCTACATTCGTTGTTGAAATTTTGGTTTATACTGCAATAAGCTGGATGATGCAACGGTATACAAGGTATTAAAATGGCATCAGTAATCATGGATCCGCAAATGGAGGGTCTGGAATTATGGAGGATTATTCGTTTTGTAGCATTTGTGCATTTTTTCGCTATCTCCTCTTTCATCTATAAAAACTTTTCTTAACTTAGTTGACAGGTTCTGCCAAATAAACAGCCTGTTTGGTTGTTAGTATATACCTGTTTACCCAACAATGAACTAGCCGACATGCGTTTTTTTATGTATGGTTCTGCTAACAGGAATGTAACGTTTTTATATTGATGTTCACCCAAATCCTCACATCCTTTTAGTTCATGTTGTTGTAAGGCTGTACCAAAGATTGCGTGGTACCCGTTCATTTGGGAAACGGCCTCACACTCCTCCCGCCTCCACCCGATGATGGAAGAGGCAATTTTAGCACTGGTGAAGTAGGATCGGAGACAAGTTTGCAAAGAATATCAGCTGAGGTAAGAGTTAGTGCTCGTCTTGTTTGGAGAATCTTACACAAGCCATTGTTTTATCTCTACCGTGGTATAACGAGCCCAGGCTCTAAATTCACCTGATCATCGTGGTTTGCTGCTGGTTTCTACGCAATGATTCTGAGCACCACAAATTTGCTGCCAATATTTTTTTTAATGATGAGGCGAGGTTCACACAAAATGAAATTTTTAATTTTCACAATGTTTCTCACTGGATGGGCACTCTGGGCGATAAGTTACTTGGTTCGGCTGTTTTAATGCTTACCTAAACTTTCTGCAGAACACAATAAGTGACCTTTCGAACGACATTTTTTTGTACCAAAGGACCCGGCACATTTTTCAATTGCCATTAGAGAGCATTACACGGAATTTTTTGACAAAGATGGGTAGGACGAGGCGGACCTGTTTCATGGCTTGTAAGATCGCTTGCTACAAACCTCATTCATTTTTTTCTTTAGGGATATTTGTAAAATTTTAGCTGCAAAAATGAGTGGGTATTAAGTATACTGCCGCATCCAAGCTAACGCGGGAATTTTCGACAAAATTCGAAGGTCTTTGCAGAAACGGTGTCGTGATTGTTGTGATGGAGGGACGGCATTTCTGATATCTCATTTGAATTTTTTATAAACAATTACATTATATGTTTGTGCACAATAAAAGGCTGTATACACGTATCTTCGAAACTGTCGATTCGCGAACCCATGTTCATTAGGACTTTTCTACATATTTTGTACCATACAATCCGCTTTAGGTTTGTGACACCTATTTTTAATACACCGTATAACGATGACCAGATGACAGTCTTTAGAAAGCTTCAGAAGGAGCTAACAGTATATTCAAGAATATATCAAGTACATTCAAATCAATAACAGGGAAAAATTTATTTACTGCTGATTAAATGAAATTTACCATTACGACCGTAAGATATGTTAGTATTCATCCGTTTAGGTACACAAAATTTTTCTTTACTTCAAAACGGAAGCTTCTACAACGGATAATCACGAAGGAACACCGCAAAAGAATTAAATCCAACTCTGTATTTTTATCTGTGTACTCTTTACAGTGAACTGTAACAAGTCAAGGAACATTATACACGTACAGTCTAGATACTAACGGCTTATGGAGTTATGATAAGCTAAGTAGCTTATAGAGCCTGTTCAGGTGCTTATTACACATGCAAAAAACATTGTTGTGTTTGTATCTTTCTTGAGATTATTATATTATACCCTGTACTATTAGGTAATTATCAATTTTTAGGAAATATACTACTTATAATAATTGTAATTATTTCATATATACGTACGTTTCATTAAGCACAAAATTGCTTCATTACAAAGCAAATTCAATAAACAAGTGTAAAATTGGGAGAATATGCTCCAACGTATCAATAATACGTTAAACGAGGGACGTTTGTCATGCAAATTGAACCTATTGTCGAAATAATTATCAGGTTATTGACTGTATCGCGCAAATCACATTTCCATATTTCGAATCTGAATAAATAATAAGCTTTGCTGAATTGATCTTTGATGAATACACCTTTGCATATATATGAGCCTATGTACCAATTGCGTAAAATATAAATTTCATAGTTTTGCTTCTGATATAGTACGAGTTAATAGATAAATCATTATTACACATAATGCAATTGCGAATGTTGTTGCGAACGTAGAACGGTGCGCTAATTGAACTTTAGAATTAAAATTGATTATAGAATAGTATTCTCTAACAAGACATATATTTCATTTTTTTTATTAAGGAAATGTGATTAAAAGTTGCCGCACTATTGTCCACAATACAGGGTAGACAGCTGGTATTGATCTTTGAAACCAAAACTCTTGGTATCCATGTTTGAAGGATCTAAAACCCAACTCGGTATATTCATGTTTAAAATATCTTGGAAACGCTACACAAAATCAACTTGCAGAACGTTGGAGTGCTGTAAGTAAGCAAATCTTCCTGTTTTGCAGAGACTGCTGATAATATGGGAAAGTATTTGTATTCACTTCTACCTAGATTTCCTTTGAATAGAAGAAGTTTTTCCGCAAAAGCAGCTATGACGTTTTTTGTTTTAATTAAATTCAACTCATCATCTTGCAATTGTTAATTAACTTCATTAAATGTTTTAAACGGGTTTGTCAAATAAGCGATCTCATTATTTGATGAAATCAGGTTTTCGCGCAATTTTTCTTCTTTATCTTCAAGAAAGTCTGGTAACGAGTCAAACAGATTGAAAAAACGAATCAGACAAACATCTTTAGAGAGCCAACGTATTTCTGTGTGTAGCAGCAAGCGATTGTAACCTTTATGATTCTTACTGCAAAGCTGACCAAATAATCGGCCATTCAATGAATTGCTGTGAGTAACAGCTGACAAAATACTGCAAATAGAAATTTCTTTCTCTTGAGAAAACTTTCGCATGGTATTAAGTGTAGATTCTCCCTTTGTATCAGTTTCTATATTTTTAACAAATAATAACTTTTGATGAAGTTTTTCTCCTTTTGTACGGATGAAAAGAGTAGAACTTCGTTATTTGATAGAGTTGATTCATCGAGTTGAATGGAAAATTTGCAAGTCTTTAAGTAATCACAAAATGGCATTTTGACGTCTTTTGCCATTTTACTTAATCTTTTTTGCACTGAAGTATTATTGAGAGGAGCTTTTCTGATGATAGCTGACGATGGTTTACAATGCAGAACAGTTTTTATTATCTCTTTAACTGCCGGCAAAATTAATTCCTGGCCAATTGTGTGTGGTTTTTCTGCTTCTGTGATTAACAGTGAAACGTTATACAAGGCTCATAGTCCAACATCATCTTGTTTAGAGGACGACGCGGAAAGGTTTAATACAGGTGGCTGTTTTAAATAATGCTTTTCCAGTCTTGGAAAATAGGATAAATCGTTGTTCTATTTATTAGCATGGATTTTATTTAAATGCTCTTGTAGCCTAGAAAGTAAAAAGAAAGCAAATTAAACACATAGACAATGATTAGTTTGTAGGAGAGTTCATAAATGCATATTTCAAATACTCAACACTGTACTGTCGGCTTTTTTTTGTTTAGATGTAGACGCTTATATTTTTCTATATAAAATTTGAAACGCGAACAAATACTTTCGAATTCTGCTTGTCACTCTCAATCTATTCTAAATGAAACTAAAGCCGCCGCTCCTCATGACTGCCTCAACGCTCCCCCGTTTGCCCTGGATCGGCTACTGCCCCCATGGAAGGCTTCATGTGCCCTGCGCCCGCTGGGGGGGCATTATCGCCCTCGTTGGAAATCTATGTTCTAGTGCGAATAATAGCTTCACAGAAAAATACGTTTAAGAAATTGCTTCGTCAGGAGCCATTTTGTTAATTGCCGTAGATGTAATTGACACTCAAAAAGTGGATGTGAATAATATTCATATATAAAGTGCTTTGTCAGTTTCTTTCGGGGGTCATTTCGGGCTACAGCTTTTAAAGATAACTTACATTGAAGCGTCATTTTTTTTAAGGCGACAGGTCCCTGGGTAATTGCAAAATCTTTTAGCTCATTTTAGCTCTTAGGTAAAATCATTTACCCTAAGGAGATTTAGCTAATACATGTAATGATGTAGTACTGAGCTACAAGCCGTTTACATCAATAATTTCCAATTATCAAATACCATATAAGCAATTTAGTGTACAGAGAAAATCTTTACAAAATCGCGAGCAAATGTTTTCAATGAAACGTGATTAATTATTATTACAATTACTTCTCTCAACCTCTCTGAACGTATTAGCGGTAAAAGCTGACGACGAAACTGCTTCACTTATAGCGACCCCCCGTTCATAAATCTCGGAACCAAACTCGTCTCTATAAAAGGGTATGAATTACCAAAGTAAGGGGTCAGGATACCTGCCACCCCAATGTCGCAATAATCCGAGGTGTGTTGCGTTCTTAATTTACTTCCGAGAAAATTAATTCGTGAAATTAAGACAAATTTATGTTAGGTGCGAGAAAGCGAGCCGTCGTCATGAATATTAAATCGTATTGTCGAATTTCGAAACGGAAGAAAGTCTTAGTAACTGTTCCGTTTTGCCTTATAGGACCTTCCTCATCGACCAGACCTCTTGCTATTATTATAACAGCTAGCCTCGAGAAGGTACGACTAGGATACGGATTGGATGTGGCAAGGTTGGCGCGTTGCAGTAAAGCGCGTAATTAATTAAGGTTGTCCTGCGAAGGAGCTGCCATGACGAACTAACCGACGGCGTAATCGAAATAAATAATTAACGATTCTGTAAATAATGTATCGTTGCGTTCTATAAGGGACTGCTGGTCTAGAGATAGCCACAGTAGTATTGGCGATAGCTCTGTTTTTTCGAGTACCTCGAATTTACGGTTATCATTAAGAGAAAAAGTCGTTCCCTTGTTTTTTTGGCAATTTTATTAGAAAATAAATACAGAAATAAAATTAAATTAAAATATAGAAAAAATTCAGATTTTCAAAAATGAAATTTAATGGCATATGTCTTTCTCGCCAAATGAATCCTAATAGAATTATAAAATTGTCATTAGATCGGCATTCTTTATACACAAAATTTTTGGGATAATCCTTTGAATCGGTATTACAATAGAGAAAAAGCTTTATCCCAAGAAAGATGAATTTTTATTTAACTTAATGTTAGTGTTATTTTATTATGAAATTACATCCACAGAATAAAGGTTGAAAAAGGGCAAAATAATTTCACTTCACCCAAAATTAAATTCTTTTGCAACAACCAAACAATACATTTGAATGTAAGGAAGCTTTCCGTAATATATGTGTCGTGATTGCTCACAATTGACCGTGAACACGCACGTATGTCAACTTCAAGGAATGTTTAGCGTCGTTAAAGCACAGTGGGAATGATTTTTGGCGTCGAACTGTTGATGAAACATGGATCCATCACAGCACACCAGTGACCAAAGAACAATTCTAGGAGTTGGATTTTCGTGGCCAATGGGCGCCAAAGCCCACAAGATCATAGCCACAATGTTTTGGGATGTACGCGTCATGATCCATGTTGACTACCGATGGATAAAACGATTCATAGTATGTGTTATGACAATTTATTGAATCGTTTCAACAACGCTGTGAAAGAAAAACGTCCGCATTTGGCGAAGAAAAGAACTCTGTTTCATAAATACAATGCACGCGTGCACATTTGTGTTGTCGCCTTGGCAACATTCCATGAGTTAGGATAGGATTGCTTCCACACCCACCATATTTGCCAGATTTAGCCACTAGCGATTCTTTTCTGTTTCCGAATATGAAAAAATACCCGGAAAAGGATTTGGCTGAAACGATGAAGTGATTGCAGAAACAGACGCCTATTTTGCAGGGTTGGAGAAATCGTATTTTTTAGATAGGATACAGAAGATAGAAAAACGTTGGACTAAGTGTATCGACCTCAAAGCAGACTACGTTTTTTTTTCGCCAATTAGCGGCCCATCAAATCCGTTGGGTGTGATAAAATCCATTCCATCCTATTTCAAAGAATGCAAAAAAGATATTTATTTTCAGTATTCCAAAATGAATAATAACTTCAAGGACAACTTACTTCGAACAAGTAATATGAACGCAGAAAAGTGTTTTTCTTATTCGAGCAAAAATATCTTCTTGGCTTGGCTTATTTGGACAAAGAAAATATGTTTTTAAATAATGAAAACATACTGCATGCGAGTAGATGTATTTTCTTATTTGAAGCAATTTATTTTCTGCAAGTCTTACTGGTTTCGTGTTAAGATTATCTTGAAACAAATATGGAGTTTAATTGTTTTCTACCCTAGCAACAGTTTCAATTTTGTTATTGGTTCATATTTTTGCTTGGAGTTAAAATGTTTGTCATGGGCAATTTCTGATGTGTTAATGTGTGCAAGATGAGATTTTTTTCTAGATGTGAACTAATACTACACTAGTCGTGAGCTGGTTTACGTAGTGGTACTGAATTTTAGTAAGTATAAGTAACATTTTAGCCAGTACTGCTCCTTATATATGAGTAGTGAAATTTTTCAACATAATGGATGAACATGATCTCTACCAAAGATTTTCACCTATAGTCTACATGCTTGTACTGTCTGGTGTCTTGTTGTAGGTGATTTCTTTCAGAGCATAACTTCTAACGGGTACGAGGTGCACATTGACAACATGATGATCATAATCTGTAGAAATTAGGAGAACACCGTAGCGCAACTTATGCAAAGAGCTCTTGACAACACTTACAAATGGTGTCAAAATTACCGCCTGGACATAAATTCGCAAAAGATCATCAATTATATCTTTTATATGGAGAAGAAAAGTCTAAAATTATCTTCCATCGAAGGGAAAACCATTAGCTTCAGCGAATGAATAAATACTTGGGAGTCATGTTCGACAAAAAAACTAATATGGAACTCTCACATCTCCAGCTTATAGAAAAAAGCCATAACGGCGTCGCTATGTCGAAGGCTGCTTGGTAAGAATTGGGAGTGAAGCGTACCTGCCCCATAACAGGGAATTAACGCGGCTTCACATCCATATTCAGAAGTAGGCTATATCGAGTGACCTATAGCCTGGGGATCTTAGAGGACATCTCAGAATCCTTGAAGAACCTAACATAAATTATCTGGTGCACATTGCAGAGGACATAGTCCCTATGCAGTGCAATTTTGATCAGCTTTATAAGATGATCATTGAAAGCTGTACTGAGCAGACATCCGATGAATTTCAACAAAAGAGCCACCCTGACATGGTACACGGACGGTTTGAGAATAAAAGGTATTGGAAGAGTTGTAGGCATTATTAACGCTAACTCCCACCTAAATTGAAGAATTCTAGATCAGTGCTAAGGTTTATTTTAATAAAATAATTATTTACTTCTATCGATCAATAAAAGAATTTCTATATACGATGCTATCATTTCTTAACAATATAAAAATGTTTTGCTAGCAGTTGATTTATCTAAAACTGTCTAATAGCACTTACCTCTGTCACAAACATTAAAAATAATAAATTCTGTTGTTCTGTTCAACGGGTATTAAAAGTAATTTTCATTGGATTTCACATCAGAAATGGTTTTAACATTTTCATAGATTCAGTCTAACAAAAATATTAAAGTGCACTTATTGCTTCCATATTGCAACTGTTATTTTACGAAATGCTATACACTTTTGTGTAGTCAGTCTGGTAGACACGTAGTTTACAGTGCTACTCCATTATTAATTGAAGTTAAAACAACACTAGAGGTCGTTTGTGCTGAACATGAGAGGATGTTTGAATTGTGTCTAGTGGCCGTATTACATATTCTCTATGTTCCGGGAATTTGTTGAACAGAAAGCTTCATTTAATTTTCTTTTTATGCGTTTTTAGCAATCCTATGAGCGCGAAACAAACGTAGCTCACTTAAAAATTCAATTACACACCAAACACTTCTTTAGCGCATATATTTGAATGCTGTATTCATGTTATCTTTATACAATATAACTTGACATGAAACTACAAGCTTAAAAAAATTGCACTTGTTGGTGTTTAAGTTACTGCCTCGTACGTAATTCTCTGCTAGTGACTATTGGGAATAAATTGGAATAAATAGAAAATCCTTTCGCCTAGATTAACACAGTAAAAAGAAAAAATATATTGTCAAGATATTTGCAAAAGTATTTTTAATTGAGCGGCCTGTATATGTATATGTTAAAAGTGAAAAAATTACAGTTTTAACATATACATATACTTTACTACATTACTTTTCAAAAGAAAACAACTAACCATCAAAAATTAACAAAAACATTTTATAATAACTAGAGATTATAACATATATCTTAATATATACAAGGCTGTACGTTATATACAGAACAGTACTAGGTCATTTACGCTTCGTAGATCTTTTTTCGGGGAATCGGCCTGTTTGTATTACAATTCCTTTCTATTCTACAAGGGATGTTTCCAAAGTTCTGGGAATTGTGCTCTAATTAAATTACGCAGAATTTGTAGACAATGCTATTGGTGATAGACAAGTCTTGACATGTTTATGCAGCTATCGAGTGCAATATAATTCATTCCGAGTCAGGTGTTTGACTGGTATAGATGCGTTCAAATCACAAAGAGGAATAATTTTTGTGGAAAGAGGGTATGAAAGCTTGGAGTGTTTGGTGAGTGTGCAGAATCTAAAGGTAGTGTATATCGGTGGATCGATCGTTTTAAAACTGGTAGAACATCATTAGAAGACGATCCACGCAGTGATCGCCCGAGTACGTCGGTAAACGAAAGAAACATTACTGCCGTAAAGGACCTACCGCAAGAGGACAGGCAAATGACTATTCGTCAAATTAGTGTACGCCTAGGAATAGGTATACGATAAGTTTATGACATCTTACATGATTGTTTGGGTGTAAGCAAAGCTTCAGCCCGCTGGGTGCCAAGATTGTTGGGACCGGATCAGAAACTCAATAGATCTGACACTTGTCGACTGCAAGAGCTGTTAGCCCGTTACGGTGATGAATTTTGGCAACGAATAATAACCACTTAGGAAACACGGATTTCTTATTTGAATCCTGAGACTAAAAGTCAACCCAAAGAATGGCGTAAATCGGAAGAAGGGCTTGCGTGCGGTTTTGTTTGTTGAAAAAAGCAATGCTTACTGTATTGGGTTATTTTTATGAATTATCTGCTACTACAATTATCGCAGAATATTATTCGAATTTATTATCAGTCAGAAAACGACCTGGAATGTTGCATAAGCGTCCGTTATTGCAATAGAATAATGCAAGACCCCATCACGCCTCAAGAAAGACAAAGGGAATTGCTTCCGTATCGATCTTACTCACCAGATCCCGCACCCAGTGATTTTCATCTGTTCCCATTTTTGGAACGGGGAGTGTTATAAATGGGTGGACTGCGGAGACATCGAAAAGGTTTTTTTGAGGACGGCTTAAAAAATTAATTTATCATTGGGATAAATGTATTCAGTTATGGAAGTTATGTAGAAAAACTACATTGTAATATTGATGAAAGTTAGCAAAATAAAAAAATTATAGCTAAATACCTACAACTTTGGAAAGATCCCTCGTGTAAATGTGTGTGTGTCTTTGTTTTAAATGGATTTTGCTTCACTCCGTTCTGATTTCTGATACTTTCTTCTTCCCTTATTGGACCAAAAATTCGCCGAATTATTTTCCTTTGGAATATTTTCAATTTCTCCTCTTAGTTGTTTGTCATCTTCTTTGCCGCGCAAGTCACTGTAGGTCTTTTTGCTCCTTTATAAATTCTAATTTTGGTTTTATGTGATATTTTTCTGTTTTCGAATATGTCCTTGTACATGTAATATGCTCTGTGTCCAACTTGAATTCTTTGGTTAATTTCAATGCTTCTATTGTTTCTTTCTGCTATAATTATGCCAGAAAGGTATCCACCTTTTCAAACTCAAACGATCCAATACTTATTTTCCTAAGTTTGTGGTCTTTGTGTTTTCTGTTGTGTCCTCGTTTTTTGTTTCTTCCACGGTCTTCTTATCCCTCACTAGTATTGCCAAGTTATCAGGATGTGCTGACAATTTAATTAATTTGTTTATTATGAGCTCTTTGATGTCTGTTGCTTTAATTCCTTGATTTAGAGCTACATCAAAAAGGGTAGTGGATAATGATTTCTCTTGTCTCACGCCTATATTTATTAAAATTTCTTCTGTTAGCCCTTCTGCCGCTACTAGCTTTGCTCTTGCGTCTTCTATTGTCATTTGCATAAGTTTGAGTAGTTTTTGCGGAATTTCCATTTCGTATATGTTTCTCTGTGTTTATAAGGAAAAAGGAAGTTGAATGATACCTACATAGGAAGTTTTAACAGTGTGAACATTAAACGAGCGACTTAAAATATAGGCGTTATCGTAGAACAGTAGCGGTACTGACCAGAAAATACCAAATTAGAATTAAAGCAGTGACGATAATAAAAAACGGTGGGACAAAGACAATTGCAGTAATTCGGATATGTAACTCGTATGAGCAGAAAAGTGACAGAAAAGTGAAACATATCTGGACCGTAGGAGTAGATAAGAAGAGGAAGGGGTGAAGACCAATGCGAATATGAGACGATCAAATTGCAAATATACCTATTAAAGAAGAGAAACTTAGAGTGAAATTAAGCAAGGGAGATGGTTCAAAACCAAAGGATATGGAAAACTGTTCACAGCAATACCCCTACACTCTATATATACTATGTTAAGTAATTAACTATTAGTAATTACTATAAATACTATGTTAAGTAATTAATTAGTCATAATTAAACCTGTAGAAACGAGTACGCATCACGACATTAGCAGAGACTAGACAGACTCATGTCTTGTCGACTCCCGGGGAAACCAGTAGGCAACACGAACCCATTCTCATGAGACGAATAAGCACGAGTGTGTCTAGTCTCTGCTAATTTCGTGAAGCGCAACTCATTTCAGCAGGCTTAGTCATAATATACATTCTTTGTCACCACTTAATGCAGCGCTTTATTAAAATTTCAGAATTAATAACATTATCGCCATACATAGTTGTTTACCATTAATATTAGTTTATTATTCTGTATTTCATTGCGGTCCGTTAGTCAATACGTTGTTATGCTAATTTACGTTTATGTTTATTTTAGATCAAACACTTGGAGTATCTAAGATTACATTGGTTCCTTTTATACATTGACTAACGTGTATCCTCAATAACAGATTCAATTATTGTTTTTTTAATTGTCAAAATTAATGGAGTGCTATTCCTATTATCTAATATTACTTGTTATCCTTTTTAAAGTCATATTAACTCACTTTTCAAGTACTTGCCTTGTTGTCATTATTTTTTTTTCTCTTTAACGATTACCAAATACATATTCTTATTGGTGTAACATCGTTTTCCTTGACACCTTCATTCTTTCACCGTTAAAGTAGGCACCTTAGAGTTTTGAAACGGTGTGATGTTCTTTCTACTTCATATCTACTTTAAAACTCAATACTCGCCCCATTTTCACTGAGCAAGCGAGGCATCTTTATCTTTGTGACCAACAGTGACAGGTTCGACTTTGTCCGTTTTATTTAGTTGAGGAAAACGTGGCAACATGTTAGGAATTCGAACATTTGCTTCAGCAGTTTGAAGAAAGTATTTTTCAAATGAACAAAATAGTTTACATTTTCCACTCGTGTACTCCGGCCATAAATTTCTATCGACATACTTTTTAAATGTCATACCGGCAACGTTTCCTTGTTCTAGAAATATATTATGTAATGAAGGTTGATTGCATCGTATTATGGCTACTAAACATGTGAAGAGCATCGTATTCTATATCCTAAACAGTAGTAAAATTAAAATGTCATCCAATGTTTTATTATAAAACAACAAGTACAACACTTGTTAGCGATATCACAATCTTGCAGCTTTGAACTTATTAATTATGGTTTTGTGAAGGGAGTTGTGTGACGCAATTAAGAGGGTGTGAAGCCGTTTCTTGGTAAAAGTACCTATTTCAGTTACCCACAGGTGTGGATGGTGCATGTGTGCGTTTAGATTACGGCTCTAATTAACGCAAAATTCGCGAACAATGAAATTTTACCCGAGAAGGTGCGAAATTTAATATGCTCGTGTTGCTTTGAGTTATGGGAAGGTTTATGTTTTTAATTCGTTTTTCGCCCTTTATTAGGGTAATGTTTAGAGGGGTCGTAATTTTTCGCTGATTTTATTTTTGTTTGATTTTTCACGCGTTAAATGGAGGGGATATTTAGTGGTAAATTAGAAATTCCCAGCATTTTTGTATTTTTCTTTTCTCATTTACTGAAAAAGCCGAGAGGACTTGAAGAGGGGAGGTAAAACAATTATTAAACTTGGGGTGAGCGAGAACTTTGTCCTGATTTTTTAAATTATTTCTCATATATTTAATTGCTATTTTGCCGACAAGCTACAGGGTGGATAAAATTGTTTAAATCACATATAAAGATATAAGCACCCAAAACCATACAAGTGATATTATTAAAATTTAAAAGCTTATCTTAAATATGTATAGTAATATAACGTGGGATAATCAATAGCATAAAGTTAGCTGACAAGAAGTTTTCCATTTACTAGACGCATGAGGAGTATTCATTTAAAATTCATTATTCTTGTTTGTATGTAAGAGGTGTTTTGTTAAGTATTTACATTGAGACTTACTCGCTTTTGCTTGAATTCGTGTATTTTAGCTGCTAGAACTCAACATTGTGTATCTAATTTCGATTAAGTTTTCTATAAAAATATTTGATTAAGATAAACATACACACAAACTCCTGTGTGAAAGATACCTCATGAAGTAACCGCGTCAACCAAGAATTTATCATTTAAAAGCTTATCAACTACATACGCCCGAAACGGTGAATTGTCCACTCCCACAATATTACGTTGTACATTTTCGAAATAGGTTTCTTTGTTATGAAGTCATACGCAGGTAGCCACTCAAAGTTGTGTTCTTTTAAGTGGAACATACAACTATGCGTCCACTTAGTACGTGGGTGAGAGACATTTTCTTCCCTGAGCAATTTATTTAATTGGAATAAAATATATATCTGGAAATAAAGGGTAGAGGGGGTGAGGTCATCATAACGAAAGAAATAAAAGAGGGTCCTTGACATAATTTCAACTGATTCAATTCTGGCTTAATAATGTACATTAGTTACGAAACGAAAAGTTTGTTAGTAAAAGAACTTGTGAGGAAAGGACTCTCTTTTATTTCTTTCGTTATCTGGAAATAAGTTCTGCACAACACCAAAAAATATATTCAAGTTCAATTACCGCTACAAACAAATCGGATGATCAAGGTGGCCATGTAACTGGCGCGTTTCTTCCTTAAAGCCAGTTAAATCTTCCATGTGCTTGTAAAGGTAATTATTCTAAGATATTATTAAAATCGTTCTGCAGAAAGTGAAGATAATGATGACCAGTTAATGTAGCTGATCAACGCCGCACTAAACATTAACACCAAACTTTACGTGGGGCCTTCTCTGTTCAAGATGATGCGGTTTCATCTGTCTCTAAATTTTTTAATTTAAACTATGGATCAACTTTATCTTAGTAAATCAAGTATAAAATTCAATACTCTTATTGTAATCATCCGGGGCGTAGTGTTTGTGCAGTTGGTAATTTATGGGAATGAAACGTATGCTTCTTCAGTACTCGTACAACAGTGCATTGTGCAGTGACAGCTTCTATTGAAATATGTCGGGTTGAAATCGATAGATTTTGCATTACACGTGCCAATACGTTCGTCACTACTTATTCATTAATGCTTCTGCAGTTTTATTTAGAATATAGAAAGGACCATACTCTCCTAAATTATCATACAATCTCTTAAAGATAGTTAGAAAAGGTTGGTAGCAATTGAAGGGCGCCTGAAATACTGTTCTGCAGAATGTTTATTGCATAAAATGTAATACATAATTGTATCACGTTTTTCTTCATCAGTAAAATTCATGTGGCTAATTTACGAAACCTCAATGAACATTAATTGGAATCAATCATGCATTTTCTTTTATATTTAGTCTGCATTATAGTAGAAGATTTTGACAAAAAGTGTATTACGTGTGTGAAGATGCAACAGCTGTTATCTATAGGTAAGAAATATTATTTTTGAGGGCTATAAAGAAGTCCGTTAAAATTAACAAACAAGCGTCCCGTTCTCGTTGATTCAATGAACCCCTTGGAACGTACGCTGCAACCATAAAAATCCGAAGACTTTAAGCAGTTTGGCAGAATACAACATAGACTCTGCCCCCGGAGAAAATTTCCACAATAATTTAACTGAAAGTATCTTCTTGCATTATCACGGAGGGAACTTTTTTCCTGTTCTATCAATTTTTTAATATTCCATTAAAATAATTACCTTCTCGCGCTCGCCTTGGACCATTAAGCTGAGGCGGATTATCGCTACTAAGGTCGCCGAATACGCGGCCAAAGTAGGACTTCATCTTCGCCAAGGTGGAATACCAGCAGCAGATAATCTTTAAAGCCAAACGAGTTTGTTATTTTTGACAGGTGTTTTCATGCCTTTTCTCTGGGAGAGAAAATTGCGGCGATCGCCAGATTTTCATTTTCTCGTTAGTTCGGGATTTAAATTGAAAGTAAGAAGAATGGGAAAAAGAAGGTTACATTTCTAGATAGCGGAATTTGAATTTCATTATCCTGTACGTAGCGAGGTAATGCTCATTTCAATTATACTGTTAATATAGGCATTTGAAATGTTAGCAGGGAACAGATAAAAATAGAAATGCGGCACAACCTTAAAAATTGGTAATGAAATTTTGATTAAAGTGTGCAAGCCCAGGTTTCGTTGGTTTCTTCTATAAACAAAGTTTCACATTTTCAATTAAGTGACCGACATGAACAAAGCTTCGTATTTTTTAAATTAGTTATGAATTTTACTAACGAAGAAATTTCGGACAGCAAACGGAAACTGTAATTTGGCTCGACGGCTTTATGCCACTGGACCAATGTTTTGATAAGACAGATTAAATGGGCCGAATTACAGGAATTTGGAAAATGATCTATCTTACACGAGGACGTTCCATTGGCAACACGCCCTAACTTATGGTTCATGCATGGCGGTGTTCCACCACATTCCTGTCTTGTTGCTAAAGGTACTTAAATAATAATTTTCCGAATCGTTAGATCAGTAGAGGTGGGTCAGATGCGTGCCTGCCGCGCAATCCGTTAGATCTTTTTTATGGGGCCAATTAAAAAAATCTTGTTTACTCTTACCTTAACAGACATCCGCGACAGAATACAACATTGTTCTTGAATAATCCGGAATAGCAAGTTCGACAATCAATGATTCGACAATATAAAAATTGTTACTGATTATTCGGCAATTTTTTGAGAAAGCGTTTTCGGACACTTATTTATAGGAGCCCCTTTTACAATTTTATTTCATACATCATATTCGTAAATTTTTGCCAAGCGACTCACATATACTCTGAGTCAAAAAGGAAACATCAATTCCTTATAAAAAATACTAAATCGTTTTTGAATAATAATAGAATTCCTAAATCCACAAATGAATGTAAAAGTATGAGGATATTAGTGGACAAGATTTGATGCCCAAATAAACGATTTCTTCACTGAATTACTGTATGGACTATTCAAATAATATACTTTGTGGCTCAAATAGATTGTCAGAAATCTTGCTTGGCAATTCCCGATATTAATAATAACAGCAGAGTTTATGAGAATTAACATACAATGCTTTTGTGCCCGTAGACTGGGTTAACCTGATTCAATCTGTGATAAACAAACAGCAAATATACTACATAATATAATTTAGTGGTTACGTAATAAAACCATTAACTTATTAACGTTTCTTCTAAGCACAGCACTCTTGCATGAACTTAAAATTGTGCCCATCCACAAGAAAGGTGACCGGCATATAATACTAAGAATACTGTAGCACTGTTATCAAGTAAAACGAGGCGTTCAAATGGTTCAATACCTCTATTAGATTTGAATGAGGCCGTCGACAACGGCATGATTTCAGAACTGTAATTAACAACTGTTACTCCTTTGTCTTTTTATAGATTCATTCTAGAGGAAATAGATAAGCCAATAGACATCTTCTGTGAAATAATGAAGCTATTGAATTGTGTACAGCGTGACGTCTTTCTTAATAAACAACAATCACTAGGTATAAGGCAGAATATTGCTAATATGTGAGGACGGTATCTATACTAATCAATTGGGAATTAGGCAGTGGCGAAGCGTCAAAAGAAACTTTCAGGCTAAGTCGATCCAAGAACAATATCGTGGCATTTTGCACTAATTACGGAATGAGTGTTGAGAAAAACTATTATAATAGTATCAATATTACATACATTAATAAGCTACATTAATTTATAATCTGCGTTTGTTGTAATTCAGTATACGTCTATAATTCACTAATGTAAAATTAATATAATATGGGGTAGAAACTGCAGTAGGAAAATCAATACATCTATTCGTTGTGTATCAAGGCCAATGGCGAAGCGTCAATTGAGACTTTGAGACTAAGCCCATTTACAACGAGATGTTATTACAAAGATATTACATTATGCACAGAATAGTTTCCGAAGTTTAATCAGGTAAATGGTTCGCAATGCTGAGTAATGCTTTCGTCGATACAGAAAAACATTTATCACCTCACTGCCTTTTAAGACATCTTGTAAAAAAAAAAAAACTAAATGTTGTCAAGAAACTATATAACTCCTAGAATTACTACTTATAATATCTGCTACAATTCCTAGTAGTACGCTTAAGCGTATTAAAAACTTACATGTCAAACTGCATGACAAATGACTGATTGTTTAGTTTAGGAATATTTACCATATAGAAGGGACTAATCTAATGATCACACAATTAAACATAATTTTATAAATGTTTTCTGCCAAATATGACCTTTGTTAAACTAATTAAACAATGAACAACATAATTTTACAAGAATTACTGGAACAAGAAATAAACTTGAATGCATTTGTAATTGCCATAGAAAATATTATGGCACCAATAGGCCCTATACTTCCTAGAGGGAACTTAACATATAATGAAAACTGTGAGGCTTTTATTGGAAATTATACATTATCAGAATATCTACCACATTTTCAATTATCCCGGCAAAATGTTGCTGAACTGTGTATTGAAATGGCGCCGCTCCCATGTTTCTATATCATTGGATATCAAAATACTTTTTTTATTTATGGTTAATAGCTAAACAAGAATGCCTTCTAGCCATTAGTGATCGATTGGTTTCTCAAAAGGAACGGTTCACTTCACTTTTTTACAAATTTTAGATGCAATAGTACAACTGAAAGAAAGTATATATCACATGGCCAGCTAATAATGAGTCTACACAAATTCCATTAAAAATTGAAAATCGCTCTAATCGTAATTTATATGTTTCTATCAAAATAAGAGTTATTGCAGATTTTCCAGGAATTATAGGTTGCACTGATGAGAGCCACATAGAAACTAAACAACCTGTAAAGTTGACGTTGCTATACATCTAGGCGAGTGAACTTGGCATTTTCTATACATGTGCTGGAGCTAGAAGTAGTCGACAAAAGCATTGCTTTCAACATCCGATGAATCTTGTAAATTTTGATCACAGACATTTGCTGCTATTGCTGATGATCTCTGTAAATATTTTATCACACCGTTTATAATATTTCCAGGTCACTTTAGCACAACCAGTAGCTGATTTTTTATTATCGTCTTTTTTTAAATGTATTTTTCATAATGATAGCAAGGATTGATTAATTGATTAATCCGGGACAGCTATTTCGAGGATACATCGATCAACATTTTCAACCGAAAACTGAATGATGTGGGAAAAAACTGTAATTCTAACATGCCTGTTCTATCCCTACTCTCGAGAAAAAATATTTACAAGTGCCTGCTTTTTTCGCCTACACACCCTAAAAAAAAGACATACGAAGAATACGAAAAATAGACGAAATGGTGCCTAGTCATTGCAGCACAAAACATAAAACATGTGTGCTTTGCTCTAATAAATCAAACAGAACAGAGAATTATAACGGTTCGTTCTCTCGATTCATCAAATAGGTGTTGCGTTTTATGTAAATAGTTTCGTAAGCGTCTAATTTCCGCGGCGAAGTTACGTTCTTAATCAATTTCAGGTATGCTCAGTTTCGTTTATGTGTTGTGCTACATATGACGATTCTATTCTACCAAAACGAAAAGATCTAATATATTCCTTGAATCTGGCGCCTATTGTTCTTTTTGTTTGAGCAATATAGACTTTGTCACAGTCACTAAGTGCAGTTTTATAAGTTCCCAACCTTTCCTTCATCTTCCGTTTTGGGGTTGCCAAGAAGATGTTTAAGTGTATTTCGCGAACTGAAACATACGTTCATATCTTGACCCCTAAAAACTTTTCTAACACATTTCGATATACCGTGAAGGGCAGTTTCACAAATTTATTTCCGCTAATTAAATTAAAAAAATGTTATACACCGAGTTAACGAACGCGCCTATTTTTATTTTCATTTTTATGCTCTACCCAACAGAAGTCATAGGCTTTGCTGCTGGTATCAGGTACATTATTATTATCATAGACAAGGAGCGACTTTTATACGGACCTATATATACTTAATCATAACACTATTTGTCACGTTTATAGATGCTAGGCGGTAAACAACCGTTGTACCATCCTCCAAAAAAAAAAGAGAACATTACATTCGAAATAAGGTTAAACAACAGTGTCAGTGTTTACAAAGATTTGTCGAAGAAATGTAACTATCCAGTTGCAAATTTTGCACATGGTACCTATGCTTCATGTAACATGGGTCCTCATCCAAAACTGCTTCACGCATTTATTGCACATTAAATTTTGCCTTGTTAATTATGCGTTTTAACGAACTTGTTATCTAGTTTTATTGATTATTGCACTCTGGTATATTAAAAGACGGTTTTTTTGTATATGCTTATCGTTATCAAAGCCCATCGGTCTGACTACAGTTATGTAGGTCCACTGTATATACTTTGAGAGATCGTATATTAAACAAAAGAAAACCTCGGTTTTGGTTAACGTTGATTTATTTATATGAAACCATGAAAAGTTAAATAAAAATTTTGTTTTTATTGAACGACTTAGCAAGAATATGTGTTACAGGTTCGATTAAAAGTAAGAAAATGGGTTTAATATATTTTTAGCTAACTGTCACTGCACTAGACAAGTGAAATTTGTTCCTCATCGTATTGTAAATCACAAACCTCATAGTGAACCTCTTTGTTTCGAATCATTTCATACAAATACATATGACAAAATCGATGACCTAGTACCGTTGGAGTTACGGAGAGATAGACAATACTGTTAATACCGTGTCATCTATAATAAATTTCCATGGACGATCGTGATTGCATCTGCGCCAGGTCATGAAATCGACCCTTTTCAGAATGACAGATTAAACTGAAAGGGCAGTTATATACCAGTTCAGGTCATAGATGGCGCATATGCAATTTTAGATGTTTGCGAATTTATGCAACATTTCTCAACCTACTTTATAGAAAGCATGTGTAAACGCTATGAGATATATTATTTCCTCACAGGTACAATTTCGAGAGTATCTGAATACCTATTGACACTCACCAACAAGCAAGAATGGCCGCTTATCCGAGCATCTGATCGCAGTCTGCTCTTCCGGGATATGCGTACATTATCCGCTCGGAATCGGAATTTATATCTCGTGCTAGTTCCTCAATTCAATAATCACAGTGTGCATACGACAAACAGCTTCTTGCTTTTGTATTCAATAATGGAATTTTTCAAGCAATTAAGATGAACTCCAATACATCAAACTAGTATAAAGTTTTTCACTTGTACACACTTTTACCATATAACAATACTGAGATAAAACACTTGTGACTTATTCGTACTCATAGCTTCCTTTAGCGTACGAAACAATATATCTTTGCTGATCAGCTATTAATTCAGATAGGGGTTAGTCTGAATAATCATAAAATAATACTGTCAAATTATGTTGGTACGTCTTCCAATAGGTTCTTGACCATTTTGGATATTTAATAATGCGCAATAGCGATGTTTAGTTGTCGTTAATATGGTGTTCCCTAGGGCTAATCGTACAAGTAATTAAACGTTTTACTATTACAGACAATTGTTTCTTAGTTGAATATATCGCAACCACACTCTCTCATTATTCAACAATTTTTACATAATGAATATACTGCAGTGGTACAATTTATAATATCGAGCTTAGCTGTTATTAGCGCCACGCATAATGAATTCGGTATGTCCACTATTATGTTAAGTCTAGTCAACGACAGTAGTAGTGGAACTAGTATTCTGTCCAAATTTAATGTAAAACTTTCCTACAACAATTACAAGAATAACTTTAATCCTATCTCAGTTGTAATTTCGTAAAATAATATCGTTGGTTTAATAATCGTCTTGTTGGTCAGTAAAATTTGATATTGTACAGTGCTAGTGGAGTTACATATTTTAGAATAGCATAGAATCAGGCTTTCAGTTACGTCCCTGCAACACATGCTTTATGTTATTTCTAAAAGAAGAATATGCGATTGAGGTTTATTATCAAAGTATTTTTTCGAAAGATAAAATTATTAAATTAACCGGTATCGCGATGAAGTAAAGCTGCGAGGACATGCTAAACCATTTCCGACATTGGGTCTACTATATATAAGTAACACGTGTTTGACTGTGTTCCCATTGTTTAAATGTTCATCGTTTGAATTCTACTATTAATTCGAAGTGATAGTGAAGTGTGGTTTGAAATAAGCTGGGTTCCAATACGTAACATATAAACATAAAGTTTATATGAGAACGTCGGAATATCAGGTTAGTCTATCGTTTCAAATTCCAATTCTCGTTAGGCGTTAGCGATGATCGATAAGTGTGAGACTTAACAATTTATTACCAATGGTATTTAATTTGCGAGACATTTGTAAACACACAAAATAATGACCTAATAAACCGCCGAAGAAACCGAAAATGGGTCAGAACAAGTACCGGACTTTGGTCTGCAGAATAGAGTTGATGATTGATTTTGATGACAAAAACGTGTTCCGTGTTCGGACCGTGTCATGGTTAAACGAGAACTCGACGTTTCGCCCACAACCATATGGGACTTCTTCTGAAAAGGGTGGTAGGTAACAGTTAGCACGGTAACTCAATGTGTAAACCACCCCAGAAGCGAAACGAACTGAGCGAGAAGCAGTTGATCATGTCAACTCGGCATGTGAACAATGCAAGAGCCGAAAATGAACTGCGTGTTGCATACCACCTGTCCCTCTCCTGAAGAAGCCCCATATGATTGTGGGCGAAACGTCGAGTTTTCGTTTAAACATAACACGGTCCGAATCCGGAACACGTTTAGTGTTAACTGACGCAGTAGCGTACGGCTCGGTTATTACCAATATTAAAAATAATGTATGTAGTTACTTACTACCTTAGTTTGATTGTATTGCTGATGTATACTGACTCAAAAATTCGCTGTAGTATTGTATCAGTAGAATGACTTCTACATACTATTTATTACTATTTACATAATGAGTGTTCTGCGTCTAATGATGTAATGTTCGCGAATTTAAAAAGGTCGTTCGCATTACATTCGCACTCTTGGTTTTCACTTGAACTCTTTTCTATACGCACTATAGTTTGAAAATCGGGATTCTTATTTACAACCGCACATAATTTATCGGTTGTTAACCTTTATTATCTGTTATATTACCTAACGAAGCTTTGAAGTCATTTAGCACTTCATGTAATGAAAGCTTGGTGTTCTCTAATTTAGAAATACAGAAGAATTTAATAATTTTCGGAAATTTGCTCTATTTGAGTATAGATTTCAGTACCTGAAACCAGGCGCTTACTGATATTGCTTGAGCTTCTTGCGGATTTAAATTTAAGATACAACGTTTAATAACGTGCAAAAATTTCTCATAACATAAAACCGCTTTAAGCCACGTTCCCTACCACAGCCTATGGTGGCTGAGGAATGTCCGGACAGGCCTGTTTAAATTCACGAATGCGTTTTGGAGATTTAATAAAAACTTTTTTGCAGAAACACGACGATATGTATGGAGCAAACAAGTTACATGAAGCAATTGAGGAGCAATTGGGTTACCGATATATTGAACTTCCCAAAGGTATTTGTTATAGTTTCTACTATCGTTTCCGCGTTTGTCTTCTGTAATATTGTACTACGTAATAGAAGAGGCACAGATGCCATATCGCTTTCTAAAGTGCGCAGTAACACATTTAAAATACAATTCTTTCTTGCATGCGTTGTTTCATCCACCGTCAGTCATATTTTTTATTTTTAAACTTTGTCTTGATGTGGTCCGTAATCGTGTTTTCCAGTCGCGGTAAATTAAACTGTAATTGACCTCTTGTTGGCAATCTCCATTCCGAAACTTTCGAAATTCTTCATTGCCTACACACTTAACGTAAAAATAAAGTCCTTTAGAAATTTATAATAGGGTATATCACGTGTCGCATTTAACAGGTGCTGTTTGCTATTAACAAAAAAAAATTACAAACAAAAATACTGTAAAATGTTGATGTTGCAAACAATACATTTAATAATAGTGTCAGTGTATTTTAATGTCGGAAATTGATTATGAAATCTATTAACACTCATCGAACATAATAAAGTATCATTCCGCCAATGACTACGCACTCGTTTCTGCAGGCTTAGTAATAACAAAAGGCGTAACACAAGATAACATTTTATGTATCTTACTGTTCATTGTCTGCTTTAAATAAGTAACTTCTTAATAATAAATTATGCGGATAATTCCTTCAAAATGAAAATATCATATTAATGTACTTTGTAAAAATTAAGTAGGTGTTGTTTTGCGATTCGTGGACTTAGAGATATAGTGAGTTGGCATATTCTTTTTGTTATGTATTATGGATACTGTTACTCAAACATAAAATATGGGATCGCAGTTTGGGGTGGCCCTAATAGTTTTTCTAATACAGAAAAAGATTTTACGTGTGAGTACAATCAGTCTTGCAGGAAATACTTCAAGCTAAATAAAATATTAACTGTTCATGGTATTTATTTATTTGAATTGTTGTTTAAAAACAAACACTTATTCGGGGTTAGCAAATTACAATTCTGTGAGTACTCTACTAGGTTCGAAACCGATTACCGCTACTCTAATGTAAGCATCAACTCACCTTAAACGAGAACAATTTGGAGTTTCTATAATAAATTGCCATTGCGTATTAAACTAAACTGCTCAAAACAATTAGGGGATACGTGGAAAAATGGTAATAAAATAAATAAATAATGAATGTAGCACCTCGCAAATATTTTTATATTTAACTATAACGTTTTTAAATAAGAAATCGAACGCATTGACAAGTTTGAACTTGTTTGTGTACATAATAAAGCTACTAAGACACTAGTGTGAATAAATATCATTAAATGAATACACAATTATGAGACTTTATAAGAAGCATCCCAAGCATGATAGGATTACCATCAGGAGAATTTGCTGGCCAGTCCATTCTATTGATTCCCAATTGTTCAATCCAGTTGTTCACGATGTTTGCCCGATGTGGACGAGCATTGTCATCCATTAAAATAAATGTTTCACCCATAGCGCCAGCGCACGGAAGAACAATGAGTCTCAAAATTTAATCCAGATGCCTCTGAGCAGTCAGGCTGCCATTCTGTATCACATAAAGTTCTGTATGACCTCCTGCACTTATCCCAGCCCATACCATTACACTCCCACCCTCATCTTGCGGCCCTTCTCGAACAAATTGTGGCCGATTACGTGTTCCAGGTTCACGCTAAATTAAAATACGCCTATTATCTGGATTTAAGGCGAATCTGGATTCGTCACAAAACAATACTTGTGCCCAGCCATCGTGACTCCAATTTCTATGTTGCTCAGCCCATATTCTTCGCTAACTTTTATGAAGAGCAGTTAGTGGAACGCATACTAGGGGTCTTCGAGCATACATGCCAATGTTGTGAAGACGATTTCTTATTGTTTGAGTTGATACTACTCTCCCCGCAGACTACTACTAACGTGCTTGTATATCCTCAAGCTGTGGCGGTTCGCGCAGACGCTGCACTCCAGCGCTGTAGTAAGTTGAAACTTGCCAATGCATTCTGTTTCTTGTTTAAAAACGTTATAGTTGCAATATAAAAATATTTGCGTGTCTTATAATATTTATTTATTTATTTTATTATTATTTTTCTAAATATCCTCTAATTGTTTTGAGCAGTGTAGTTAAAAGATAGTCTGTCTTCAAGAAAAACATGTACAGATTGTTATCGAAGTATAGGCCATATAATACAGAAAAATCTTTAAATTCAAATGTACAGTTGTATTGTTTCTGTTTTAAATATAAATAAAGCTGTTTCTACTTTACCCTATTATTCAATTCGAATATCAAATACGAACACCTTACATCTAATGTAATATGCAATAGCTTCCTTCCCTTGTGACGTACATCTGGCGATACAGGGCAGTGTATAGTAGTCTTGCAATAAAAGAAGGATGTTATGTAGAAGCAGTAGTTAATTGTAGCGAAGTTGGGACGCAAGTATAAACTTGCGTCCCAACCTCCAATCACAATTAGCATCGCATGTAGCATATTCGCTTTGGATTTTCATCCGGCAATTTCATTCGAGTAAGTACTTGCTTCATGTCATTGGCAATCTATCAAACAACTTGTTTCGTGTAAGCGATAAGCTAAATTGATATTGCATGTTTGAGTAATAGAGAGCGCTTTCGGGCCGGTTGCTCAGCTCCTATTACGCAAATATGAAATGTGTGTTCAATAGATATAGCAAATTATTGCGAAATATGCCCTCACGACCAGTATAAATATGCGGGAAGAACATAGGTTCAGTGCCAACCCGTTTAAATGACAAAAGTTTTTCTTTGTTTATAAAATTGATCGGTGGTGTAACGTATTTCATTCTATACCGTACGCTTGTAGTACGCTCGGAGTTTGGATGCCAGTCGCCAATAGGACTTTGATTAAGAGCATCGTGTAGATACTGAATAAACCATAAAACAAAACTTTTTAATGGCGATACGTCTCGTAGAACTTTTAACTCGAACATGCATTCATACCATCGATTGTTTGTGAAGTTGCAATATGGAAACTATGACCGCTATATGCAACAAAGTACATACAGTGCAATTTTTTTGAAAACGATTCTGAAATATCAGAAACTAAAATTAAAATAAAGATTTCCAAAATTACATCTATTTAAAAAGAAGCTTAGTTCTACAAAGAAAGCCGCAGTACATTCTTTTGATGAAAAAGTGTATTCAGTAACGGGTCTGTGAAGTTGGTTCCCTCGATTTTTTAAATTAAAAAATGTCCACGTTTTGTATTGATTTGGGCCATAAAGCACTTTTACTTTTTAAAAATCTGACCAGGCGTGAGCATGAAACGAAATTTTCACGGTGAAAATCAGCACAAAACGATATCATTATTAACTTTATAAAAACCGAAAAATTAGTGCGGCTGCTATTAAATAATAGTCCGAACCAATCTTCATTCCCAAATATCTCGCAGATGAATGCACAAGTCAGCGCAAAACAAGCACAAAACGATATCATTCTCAAATTTCTGTACCAACCTTCACTCTCAAATATTTCGAAGGCGATGTGAGCACAAAACGAATGTTTTACCGGGCAAATAAACGCATTACTAGCACAAAAAATCGTAAAATGAATGCGGTGGCTGTCCTCATTCCCGCATATTTTGTTTTTCGATTATCTCGTGGAGGACGTGTGCACAAAACGAAATTTTGGCACAAATCAGCCTAAAACAAAGTAGAAAACAATAGCCTGTTAAAATTTGTAAAAAGTGAATATGCAGGGGTACCGTGAAGTTGGCCGCTGCTTTTTAATTCTAAATAACTCAAAAAGGAGATGAGCACAAATTAAATTTTTTACAGTATAAACCAGCACAAAACGATATCGTGAAAACATTTAAAAAAAAGTGAATGTGCGGGAGTAGCGTAAAGCTCGCTCCCACTTTTTAATCTCGAATATCTGGATGAGTACAAAATAAAACGTTTATTGCACAAATCAACACAAAATGGGAACAAAACGCGATGTTTCCAAATTTAAAAAAAATCAAAAGCGCGGGAGCAAATTTCACAAACTATTTAGAAACAGAAAAATTGGCAAATTGAGAATATCATACCGCAATTTGACGACAAACATAAATGGCGTCAAAACTATAGCCTACGCAAACATCCTCAAAAGATTACAATGGTCCCTTTTGCATGGAGAAGTCTAAACACACCCACCATTGAAAGGAAAACCGTTAGCTTCAGCGATGAAGTTAAATATTTGGGAGGCGCGTTGGTAAGAAACTAACATGCAACTCCCACATGTCCAACTTATAGAAAAGACCACTACGGCGTTACTAGTATGTTGTAGGCTGCTCGGTAAGAGCTGCGGTCTCAAGCCAGAAATGATCTTTTGGTTATGTATACCAATAATCAGATCCATGATCACCTACGTCTCTCTGGTTTGGTGGCCAAAAACAATTCAGAAGACTGTGCAACAGCAACTTAATCCCAACTCAACTCAATTAAACCTATTTTTAAAAAAGGAGATCCCAACTCTTTGTCAAATTACAGGCCGATTACTCTATTTTTTTCTTTCACTAAGTTGTTTGGGTATGCCATGCTCAACAGAATGACCAGTTTCATTAACATACATAATTTGATTTCCCAATCCCAACATGGGTTTAGAACTAATAAATCCACCATTACAGCGTTGCTAGATATTCATCAAAATATCCTGCAAAATTTCGAACGCAAATTATATCCAGTAGGCATAATCTGCGATTGGACAAAAGCTTTCGATTGCGTAAACATCATCTATTACTCGATAAATTGAGTTCTTTGGGGTTCCGAGGCAAGGCTGGTGAATGGATCAAGATCAAGATTCTATCTTTCAGTGAGAATGCACTTCGTTGAAGTATCAATAGAAAATTGCAATACTAGACAAACAATTAATGCCGAGTAATATTGAAGTGGCACAAGGATCAATCCCTGCTCACTTTGTTTTCGCTTTTTATAAACGACATTGTTAATTTCATTTCCGATTACCATCTAGTATGTTATGCAGATGATGTAACTCTACTTTCTGCGAGCGACGAGGAACGAACAGAATTTGAGGCTCGTAATATGTTAAATAGGATGAATCAGTGGTGCTGTGCTAACGGCTTGTCTTTGAACATAGAAAAAACTAAATGTATGTTCTTTCATATTTTACAAAAGAAAATAAATAACAAACTTGATCTAACAATAAATAACAATTGCATTTCAGAAACAAAAACAGCTAAATTGTTGGGTGTTACCAACTTTCAGCGATTATGAAGTGGGATGCACACTGTAGCCTCCTGGTATCTAAATTGAATACTATTATATTCAAACTACGACAACTAAAGAATGCTATAAATACAAATACGTTAAAAATAGTATACTAGTCTGAATTTCAATCGCTATTATTATATGGAATACTACTGTGGGGTTCCAGCTCATCTGCTAACGAAGTTTTCCTCAAACAGAAAGCCGCGATCAGAACGATTGCTGGTGTTAATCAACTAACATCTTGCCGAAGATACTTCACGAACCTAAAAATTTTAACACTATTTGAGCTGTACATATTAGAAGCCAGTTGCTACATCCATAAGGAAAAAGACAAAATAAGTGCAGAAAACAGTAGCCAACATACTTATAAGATACGTGATCTCAAAATTAATATTTCAAAGCATAATTTACAACTATCAGCAGACTGTATACATATCGCAGGTATTAAAATTTACAATAAACTTCCGAATGATTGGAAAACGCTTTGCAATAAAAAAATTCAAGAAAACACTGAAGTCCTGGCTATTAACCAAATGCTTCTACTCGCTAGAAGAGTAGATAATTTCGTTATATATATACGTAGTAGCTTACTGTGTTCTTGTATCTTGGCTGCTCGCGCTACTGGACTTATAGTCATGCATATTTTTTTTTGTATATCGATATTGTCGCTTTTATTTCCATGTTTATACTTAACTTTGTTTCGTTCTCTTCGACTTGTTTCATTCTTGTATTTTCTATGAAATAAAGCTCTATTATTATTATTATTATTATTAGCTTCAATAAATTGAAAGACTTGTATGTCTCGACAATAATAGGTCTCAACAACAGGTGTGATGCAGAACCTGTCCCACAGCAATCCTGGAAATACTACTGTGATCAATATCGCTTCACATTCACATTCAGAAGCAGGCTATATCGAGTTCCTCATTATTTGTAGAAAGAAGGTACTACAGGCTGAGGACATTAGTGGGCGTCTCAAAATTCTTGAACATCCTCATAGCAAAAGAGGTACCTTGCCATGGTACACGGATGGCTCTAGAATAGAAGGTTGGAACAGGTATAGGTATCAGTGACTCTAGCTACCACCTAAAAATCCACACAGGTATCCACATCAATGTATTCCAAGCAGAGATGTCTGTTCTGAATTTGGGCTCCCTAAGGAATCTCAAAACAGGGATACGAGGCGCAGCTATAAACATATTCAATGATAGCCAGGCAGTTCTAAAAGTTATTAAGTTCTACACATACGAATCTGGTCTGGTTTCCCTACCTCACGCTGCTGTTTGCTCACTTATGTCACTAGAAACAGCAACAAATATATCTCCTGATAAAAATTCGGCAGTTTTGTATTCTGTACTCTAGGGCACAGGTTTCCTCTTTCGTAATTTACGTAACATAGCTCAACAAATTGGCGGATTTACTCAAAATTAGTAGTGGCTAGAGAAATACCACTGATACTATTTATAGCACCCTCGAAACAAGAAGTTATCTACAGTGCTTGTTAATATTTCTCATAGTTTCGGAGGCATTGACGTAAGTTGCTAGAGGTGATACTGCGTCTACGGGGTTCGACTATCCAAAAATGGGCGATTGGTGATCTGGCCCTGATTGGAGTTATGTACCCAGTACATACAATGAAATGGAACTTTTAACATTAACATAGCAATAGGTGTCAATACATAATAGAAATTGACAACTTTGACAATCATATCATTATATAAGCAAATATAAAATATTTTCGTAAAATGATGATCTCTTTCGAAATTTTGGGCCGGTAGTAGAAAAAATATCGCATACCATTCGGGGTGTAAGTGCTTTTGCGGTCTCCGAGATTCTCCACCGCAAAACTGGACATACTGAATTATTGTTCCTACATCCTATGAAATTTTGTACTTTCGCAAAAGTTTCGAATAACCTCATGAATGTATTTTAAACAAATAAAGCGAAATACCCAAGAAAGTTGACAAAAAATTAAAAAGCACTCAACACAGTAATACACAATACAGTAATACACAATATTTAATTTAGAAGAGTGCCTACAAGAGAAGTTGAACACATTGCACTCTTGAATCATAAGTTTGTATATTACACAGGACTTACATTTGAGCTTTTATCTTATATTTTTTTCTAAATTATTTAGGAAACGAATTATTTTTCATCCACGTAGATGGATACGCTGTATATTAGGCGAAGTATCAAAAACGTACCGTGTACAACTTCTAGAAGAGAGGCTTGTTCTATCAAAGGTAGAAATAACAATTGACGATGTTGTTTAAATGAATTTATAAAAGGAAAGGTACCTACACGGTTTCGTTTATTCCGAAGCTTTCTCTTTTCGAGAGTCACTCGATGAAAAATAGATGCGCTATTGTCCGTGCCTCTACCTCTGAGAACAACATGATGGAAACTGAAAACAACCGTGTTAAGATTGAATAATTGAGGGAAAAGCTGAGAGCCTTTTCTTTCCAGACTTTACCGATCCTTTTTCCTGTTCCTTTTGGTTTTTTCTTTTGTCTTTCGTTCTACTCACTTTAAAATTAATTTGAAGATTATATCTAATATAGCCCTATAACGCAATAACATTGTTTATTTTAATATGAAATACTATTCGAATTGAATAGAGCCAATTATTCTTTCTGGTGATGTTCAAATATTCTATACAGTATGTTTCGTTTCTGATCTCGAAAACCATAACAAATATCAATGTTCTTTTTTAACATTAGCGCTGCCGTCGGTAAACCAGTACGTATAACTTATAATAATTTATATGTGTAACACTGACCGCTATGGCTATGGCGCTACTGCGGTAGCATTATCTCGTGGCAGGTGTATTACATTGCATTTCTATTCTGCACATTATAATTCGCAAAAGAAATCCATTACATAACCACACACACACACACTTTCTATTGCTATGCACTGCTATTATTCATTGTATAGTTTATGATTTTTTTTTGGCTGCTACCTAATTTTAAGTATTATCTTTAAGAAATCGTTTATTATTAACAATTCGTGTACACTTCAACAGTGAAAAATATGTTGCAAATTATATAATTGATATATACTGCAATGAGAATCTTTGTATAAAAACTAATTAATAAACTCAGGGTTCACGTTTTAAATTATTTCTTGCAATTTATAAAGTTTCATTGCCAAAGAAAATCTAGGCAAAAGAGAAGATAGGAGCTTTAAAGATTAACTATTAACTGGAAATCCTCCAAGCAATTACTGTTCGAATAACCACCTTCATAAGTTTTGTGTGTGGGATATACTTATTTCTTTCTCTAAGAGTAATCGAGTGGAAAATGAAACAATTTTTAGTATTCAAAGATAAAGTACTTTATTTTAAAAAAATTATATTTCTTTTGACAAAATTTTGAATTTCAAAACAACGACCTAACGCAATGCCTAACCGACAGCAATTAATATATTTACGGATAAATTTTGAGTTTTTGAAATTTAAAAATATTTCATTAAATTGAATTTTCTTGTGTATTTGGTCACAAAATTTGTACACAGAATTTTTATGCCCGCTTTTGATATTCTGGCTCGAATGTCCGTCCGATTCAAAATCAAATACTTCTTTCTTCAAATCTCGTTCCGTCGATAATAATTTTAACGTTAGAAGGTTAAAGGAGATTTACTTAGTGAAGTTTTTACATTTGTCGTTGTAATAGTTTCATAATAACTTGAAACTTTTTATACTTTATCTAGGAATGTTAAAATTAATGCTTTACTATCTGACACAAATCAAATAACATTCTTGATGATTTTGAAATCCATAGACAATACCCTTCACTTCTATGATGATGATGTTCAATTTTCATATGGATAAGCACCGCGCTTACCCATGTACAATGCAATAACATAATTTTTAAATGAAGAAACATAACTGAACTTTCCGTTGGTGAATTGCTTCTCGCACTAAAAGTTGTTTACTGGCCTTTTTTAAATACTTCTTGTGCATATAGATAAAGAAGAAATATTTATTTGGGGGAAATTGGATAAAATGGAACTAAATGTCAAAAGAAAACGCTTTCAAAAGTATGTGAATAAATATCATAACACTACATTAGAAAATTTTTAGAAAATTCCACACATTTCCTCACAGAAATTTTCTCAATTTTAACTTGTTTCATGGACTATTAAATTATTAAGGCCTAAAGAGGCTCTAGCCGAAACCGGTCACATATAGAATTTAGTAGACATTAAAGTAATTAGAAAATACTTGCAAATTTAATTCAAAATGTTTAAATGTTTTAGTAGAAGGAAAAGCTTTCAAATATCCTTAATAAGAGCTTTTACTGTTGTGAAACCTCTCCGGTAATATATTCTATATTCGTTGGCGGGATTCTCTTTAAGCTCCTCTAAAACTCACAGGATTTGATTGACAAAATATGCCAGATATTTTTTAAATGTCTTGTGGCACCCCACACATTAAAACATATATATGTCGGAATTTTGGAAACTCTCAATCTCCCTAAAATCATAGTTACCTTAAATTGCGTTAACAATTAGCCAAGCTGGTAGAATCAAAAACATATCGATTAAACGGCCACAATTACAGACACTTGCTGTTTTCTCGAGCATAGAGGCCAGGACACTTTTATTCGATTTTTCAGAAGATGATTCATGCTGTTTAGATGCTGAGAATGTTTGCCTGAACAGTAGGAAGAAGTCAAGTTTTATTCCATTTTTAGTATAAAATTTGCTATACGTACATATTCATGCTTACTTGCTTGTTTCGTGGTGTTATTTACATCTGTTGTATATTTTTCGAAAAGTAAACACTATTCTGTTGGTTTTGTCTATATATAAATTTAAACGGTACGTATAGAAGTAGCATGGCAATCGTCGAAGTTTCAAAACAAATGCAGCAATCGGAGGCGAATTCGTAGCGTGATATATTGAAGTTGTGTAAAGTGAAACCCGAAGCTACTATAAAACAGGAAAACGCTTTTTGGGTTGTATCGAAACTTTTTAATATGTGAAACGATATAAAATCTTATATGTCCGCTCACATTAAATGTACATTTTACTTAACTTTACGTAACTAATGTACTCAGCCGTCAGATGTCAGATTTGAGTTTTGATTCAAACAATTAACTTAAATTGTTGTTGAAAATGTATCACTTCCTAAAAGTATCAGGATTTTGGCATAAATCGATACATGCGAGGATTCATAAAGATTAAAATTAAGTATTTATACTTGAAAAAAAAAAAACTAATACTTTAGTATTAATTTTTTTGTGCGTGGTGACGGCCCAACGGGGTGTATAAGCTTTTTAAAGGTTATCATAACCAGGACCCTTTAACGTGTAAGTTGTGTGTGTAAAGTGTTCCGTGGTTTTGTTATTGTCACCCCCTTGCCGTAGAGGGTGAAGTGCAGTTAATTATGCCTCAACAGCGAATAGTGACTCGGAAGTGTACCGGACCCACCAAGTAACATTTTTTTCTTTGATCCTAGTGGGACTCGAACACGCAGCGCCTAATTCTGCTCAGACAAGCGCAAGCCCTCTTACCATTGGGGCATCGAGCTGTTGGCAAATACACTCCTGGGCACGCCTAGACTTGTGTAACTTATATCTTATGATATATGACAATTAGCAAAGGGTGCGATACATACCGTGATCTCACACATGTAAGATCGATGATAGGGTGGGCGAACATCGATTTTTCTAAAAACTCTAATGTTTAACGAGCAACAAGTGGGCAAACGTTATTTTGTTGGAAAAGGGCATTTGGTGAATGTGAAAGATATGGAAAAGATGTTACTCATATAGGTAACGCGCGGCCGAACAGCAACATGGCGGGTAACAAGATGTCGTAAAGAACAGATCTAGCTCTCAGTGATGCGGGTACGGTAAGGGAAGCCTACTAATGACAGCTCTAGCCGTTAACGATGTAAATGCAGTCCACCTAGGAAAGCTCTAGCCGTTAGCGATGTAGACAGACAACTCGAAGCTTGCCCAAGATAGATCAAGCCCCCAGCGATGTAGAGGGAACGTATGGGAAAGAACAGGAGAGAACTCCTGCAGAATAAAGTTTTGCATAGTTTTATAGGCCTAAATTCGCTTGATATATAATTTCTTATAAGTATATGATATATTAAGGCAAAACAACTTCAAAATAAAACGTTATACACAAGCTCGTATACACTATCGTTCAAGAGCCGCATCAGAATAAAAAGTTATAGCAAAATGGGAAAAAGATTTCGAATAAAATTATTTTACCAATAAATTTGTTCTTTTTTAAAATTTGTGCGGACGGTCACCGATTAATCACATACTGCTACTGTAATCACTTAAGAGATTGGGCGCATTCAAGGATGATCAGCAGCTTACCTAATGTAAGTAGATAATCCAAGAGAATCATTAATCACTTCTTTTAATTCTTAGCTAAGTAGAAATATGCTGGATGTCAGTACAGAGAAAATCCCTGAATAATCCGCTATTTTCAACTTCAGTCCATCTGTCCTTGACCATTGATATGCGTTTCGTACATACAAAAAGTAGGTCATGTTTTAGAAGAAAAATAATAAAAACTTTACTTTTATTAATTTAACACTTTGAATAAGAGACTAGAATGAATACCGATGATATTCAGCGTATAGGCAGGTATATTTGTATTGTTAATATTATTACTGATAGTGGTACTCATTTATACTATATTTTTTATATTTTATTCAACTATAAAAAATAAGGATAATAATAACAATTTTTGAGGTTAACTAAACTACGTGCACTAAAATTGTGCTCCACACTATTACTTTTGGCAGAGCTCCTCAAATTCCCATGTTTAATGAATATTTCAGTGGTTGTCTGTCAGCAACACTATTCAAGGAAATTGCTTACTTAGCCTATCAGTCGCTGAGCATACCTGAATGCATCCATTGTCGTAATACTTCATCTTCATGTTTTATAGACTTACTTTACATTCCCGTGTGACTATAGCGGCTATAACGGACCTCACCTGTCCACGTACCAATAGTAATGAAATTATGATTACCAGGTTCAATAATCAAGTAAAACTTCATTCGAAATAAATGTCCTTACAAATCGAAGAACTACAGCCCCGCTGGATTCAACTCCAGGAGCCAGTTTTAACCGGCTTTCTGTACAGTAATAGGATATTGGTTATTTTCTCGAATTTACTATTTCTTTTCCATAGAAAAGCATGTAGTTGCGTTATTTTAGAGGTCGGGCGCCTAATCGAAACGAATTCATTAACTGTAAAAACACATATTAGGAGCTTTCTGAAAAACACAAATCCTTCATTAATCGCACGGCAAAGTTTCTTAATTTTTGAGATCTACTTCGAATAGACCATAGTGCAACTGACCCCGGGTTAACAATCCTTCTTTTTGAAGTTATCGCATCTAAATAAAAATAAATCACTTTTTCAATCCAATCCAATCTTTGCTAATGCTCTCTGCTCATAATAAGAGGTCTATTAATGCGTAAATTATATTAATTGCATACAACTATTATCGATATTAATTGCTGATTTTTGTACGAAATGTCGTTAAAAAAATATAATTTGTTAGTTGATCAAATGCATCTTTCACAACAATGACGAGATCGCCACTAATGCTCGTCTTTTTCATCGCTATGTGATTGAAATAGAGACGCAAAGTGTGCGTTTGACTCTATCAGCTAATCTCCAACATGCTTAAGTTATAGCTGTTTGCATACAATGCTCTGGTTTGCCTTCCCGTTCCGATTGAAAATATGACTCACAATTAGTTTAGGGTTATTTATTTCGCTTGGTATTTAATTGAACATCTTTTGGTTTGTTGCTTAAACCAGGGATCAATTATACTCGCAAATAAAAAATTGTAATTTTTCTCACACTTGGCAGACTTGTAGCTCTTATGTCAGGAAAACGTATATAACAAATTCGGTTTCATAAACAGCGGTCGAGTCAATTGTGTTTCAGTTTCCTCCAATTATATCTACAACTCGCTGCTAAATAAGTAAATAACAACATTATAAGCAATATTTATATTATGTTATTCGAGGTTTGATGTTTCCACGGGAGATACCTATCTGTATTAAAATTGTAATGCTTAGCCAAATTAACATCGCAATTCACTTTTCGCAGTGCAGAATGGTGTCAGTTTAAGTTTTGAAAAGGGTCAATGTTAAATACTGTTCAACGCGTAAATCCAATTTCGACGACTAACCTTTCGCAATTAGGATTACGCGATAAGTCTTGTTTAGCGCTTGTACGTCGGTTGCAATTTACTCCTACCGCTTATGAAATAGAAGCGATTTTCAAATTTTCACCACAGCTCAACCGACCGGATTAGTAGGGTACGCACACATGTCCAAAATTTATTAACGTCAACAGGAGCAATCTAGAGGGCGTTAGAACGATTATAAATGACTGCAAAGAATCGTCGTACATCTTGAGCAATTACTCATAGTAGACAAATTTGTAATGTTTTTCGTGGGGTAAATTTTCAGATTTCGAAATTTTTAAAATTACTTAAATTTATAGAAATTAGGGTCGTGAATTCGGAAGTGTCCCTAGATACTCTTTCAGCAATTTTGAAATTATTAGGTGAAACTTTTAAGATGTAGAAATGAAAACAACTACTAACCTTAAATTTCCGCTACATAAACCCTATGTTTATCTGCTTCTGGCGAACGCAGCTACTTGAATATTATTTACTTTAGCATACTTCTAAATTTTTAAATTGAAATATTTAAATAAATACTTTTAAAATTGGAGGATATCGAGACACAAGATGCTTGGATGTCAGTTAGACAAACCATTGTTTAATTACGTTGGCAATTGTTTTTATTCTATTGTCACCCATGATAATTTTTCACATTTAAAATATATTGTTAACGAAGTAGATGCCGAAACCAATAATTTTTAACTGTAGCATGATGCAGGGACGCAACTGATGATGAAATTCTATGCTTTCTAATGACCTTCTTGACCACACCGAAAGATTTTTAATTGACGATACTAACTTTTTATACGACTGACGCGTACACGGAGTCTTGCCGTAGAAGGATATGACGTTAATTTACAAAGAGAAAATGAACTAGAGAAGTAGTTAATATCGGTCTTTCCTACAATTGTCGTTGGCTGGACTTATTCTATATCTATAGTTTCTACACCCCAAAGATATTCGGCTAAAAACAGGAATCTTCTTATAGGAATCGGGCTTCCTACCACTAGATGGTCCCTTATCCTTGATAGATGGATAATATGAAATAACAAGAAGGGCTGTGAATATGGCGCTGGTGACAGCTAACCTCGTAGACGTTTATTTGTAACATTACAATACATTGTAATGTAATAACAGCAGATTTTTTAAAATAAATTAATTGTCACAGTCATAGGTCTGGGAGTATTCCTCAGATATTCTTTCCGCAGTTTAACTCTGACAGGAATCCGTTGGCTTTTATACGTTATCAAAACAAATGTCTATTACGCATAGGAGAACTAACGGGGGAGTGAAAATAGTGGATCCAGGAAGAATATGAAGGAAATGGACAAGAAATATTGTCATTCCTCTGGGATTATTATTGAATGGAAATAGGATCACCTAACAGAGCACAGCGAGGAGGGGTCCGAGGATATAAAAGCCGCTGAAGAATTGAAAATGGATCAGAAGCAAGGATCGCTCGGATCTTCGCCGCTATATGTAGTTTTAACATTTGAATAAAATTGGTGTTGCAGTATGTAGTGTCTACATGTATAGATTGCAAATAACAAAATAACACCGTTTATTATCTTCACCCTACAGAAGGGACATTAATATTGTCAATATTTTACAGAAATGTGGAAGTTGTGAATAGAGATAAAAACAAATAGATAAAAGAAACAGATGTAATATATAAAAGTGTTTATGTAAAAGTGTATAAAAACAAAGAAACAACACGACAAAACTTGTAAAAGCGGACGAGCACATACACTTTAAAATTCTATATTAAAATATTCGTCAAGGCTGTAAATTGTATGTTCAGCTAGCATTTTTTAATCCCTTGAAATGGTCGTTCGACAGCGTTTTGAAATTATCCGACTGGTGGTTATACCGTTTGGACCAACAATAATTTGCCGAATATTGAGCTCTATCTATTTGCTGATAGGGTATTACGTAATCAATTTTATGACGTGTGCCATAGCTGTGGAGATGGGGGAGGTTTCTAAATTAATTTAAAAATTCATTTTAGTTTGATTTTTAATGTAATTATAAAAAGGGCAGTTTTGCTTTTGTTTTAAAATATTACGTGCGCCCTCCACATAGAGAGACCATGAGAGTGTGTGCCTCCCCGCAAATAGAACACGTGTTTAGATCTCTCCGCTTTAGAAAAACCGCTACATGTGAACGGCTGTGTAAACCGCAAATTATTATGCCACTGCTTGGAGAAATTCCCCGGTCTCCACTGCAACAGATTCGGTGAGTGCTTGACTGTCCTTCATCGAATTAAACTACTATTAATGATATTAAATTAAGGGGTATAATTCAGTCTACTCAAAATAACGAGCCGAAATACCACACAGTCACTAGTGCGATTTCTGCTTTATTTAGAACAGTTTCCTGTGTTGAATCTCTTATTAGAATAGGGGTGTCATCTGCAAACAAACGTATTTTGTTGAAACTTATACAGTCTGGTATCGTATATCGTACATCGTTGATATATACGAGAAAGAGGAGCGGGTTTCGTACGGATTCTTGTGGAACGCCTCTGTTTATTCTTGCTCAGTTTGACGTACTGTTTTCATGGACAGTTCTTTGTTCCCTATCTGTTAAATAACATTCCATTAATTTTTGTAGGTTTGTCCTCATATTTCGTAAAAATACAACTTTTTCATCAACAGATGATCTACACAATCAAAAGCTTTCGTTAGGTCGCAGCATGCCAAAACCAGATTATCTTTTTATTTAGTGATGTTACATTTTCCAATAGATCTACTATTATTAGCATCTATTTTTCCTTTCTGTATCCCATACTAGCTGTTACTAAATATGGTGTTACGTTCGATGAAGCCTAATAACCTTCTTCTAAGAGCTACCCCAAAGATTTTAGAGAATGTAAGTACTATAGCAATGGGTCTATAGATACTTCGTTTGATTCCTGTTTTGTGGATCGGTGTATTGTGATGATTTCTTTAAATGTTGCTTCGTTTGTGTGAAACTTCTATATTCGTAATTTCCCAAAGTCCTGTCAATATTTTTGAGCCAAGGTGTATGAATTAAACGACAATTGGTGTAAAGGAATACCATGAAATTGTTTTGCTGGTACGAAGTTATGTCATGTTAGAAGGTAAGAAGCGCAAACAGCATGAATAGTTGGCTGTATGAATCACTCAAAATTTCATTTTAACAGACTCCTGGTCGGCACGTCTGTTACTTCAAACGGACGACTTACGCTGAACAAGGTCTCGGGGAATACACCGCCGCCGGTTCTTCACGGTTCTACGTAGAATATTCCAAGTCCGAAGAGTATATTTCCATCGGTCTGCCTTCACGGTCCGATGTAAAATATTCGTAACCGCTATTCCGCTAATAGCGCTCAGCTGTTTCAGTCAGAACTGCCTAGTATGTTGAAGTCATTTGCAGGATTCGAACGCACAATGAAAGAAATTGATAACCGTAGTGTTTGGGAGTAAAGAAAGAGGTACGTGCATACAGTGACGTGTATCTTATCTTTGCGGGATATATTCTAAATACCTGTTCTATTGAATTTAAAGTAAAAGAATCTATTCTTGGATAAACCCCATAATAAAACGGGAGATTATTGGCAACTGCTTCGATCTCCCAGAAATGCCCGTAATTACCAATGAAATTTAACGTTTTAAAGACAAAGAAAGCTTATTCCAAAAAGACTTTAAGGGGAGTTCAATTCATTGATGGATGAAAGTTTAAAAAGCATTTAATGTTTAAAAGAAATTAACAATACAACCTATTTCTACTACCATAAAGTACGTAAAAACACAACATGGTGTGTTGATGCACAGTTCGTAAATATATAAAGAAAGCAATCAAAGGATTCCGTTTCTTAAGCGGATTGGGTGTTAGGCATGGGAAAATTATTCATTCAATAGTAATTAAATATTCATACATATTAATTGTACATATACGTATTACTATGCCACCTGCTTATCAAGTTTCTTAAATGGTTCGAGCTTGCGGAAACAATCTCTATTCATAGTGATTAAATCTATGAATGTTAAATGTAGACGTGATATTTGCCAAGAAACAGTCTTATTGCGCGGCCTCTTTACCTGCCTATTTGTATTTATCAAGAACATATTTTACATTGAATTGAGTAGGTATTTACAATATATCCCACAAAGATGAGATACATAACATACATTCAAGTATCTCTTCAATGGCAAACACCACGGTTAATAAATTCTTTCACTGTACATCGTCTTGCCGCCCCGCGTATAATTTTCTAAAGTTCTTCCGAGAACACGATCAAAGAAACGTTGCCGAGCTTGTGAAAAACAAAATTATAATCTTGATTTCTCATTTTGTAAATATTAGGATTATTTGAGTTTTTTATTTTATTTTAAGAAGTTGCTGTACCCATTTATTTGTTTAGTATTACTTCAGCCTCATGAATAAAGATCGGTTTCTCTTTTTATGTCATTAAATTCGTTTCGTCTCATCTAATTTATTTCGTCAATCTGTAGATGTTGACGGGCGCAGCGCTCGACACCGTTGTAAATCACTAATTTCACCAAATCCGTAACATCCTACACCCACGTATTTCATCAAAGAAGATATTCTAAAATTACTAAAACTAATTCCCTGGCGTCACCTAAAAGTAGGACGTATAACTAGCTCCGTATACATGGCTAAGTTGTTAATGCAAAAACCTGCTAGCTTTTGCTAAGAGCATATTTTATATATTATATAAATATAATATATAAAATAATAATATATAATATAATATATATTTATATATTATTTAAGATAAATAGGGGGGAAGGGATAATAAGTAGTTTATTTCCATATGTCATACAAATACACAGTGACCTTAAGACATTGAGGGAAAATAAGTAAAGTTAATTCTTGGGATTTTGCGAATAGTGCCGTTTTAGACAGAGTACGCGTCGCGAACTTTGCAAAGATCACCAACGTCAAGGTTCTCATTAAAACTTTATATTTAATCTAGTTTATTGTTTGTATGCTAGGTTAAAATTGTACAGTGAAAATCACAAGTCTTTGTAGTCACGTCATTAATTTCTCGATAAAGAAAAGGCAAGGGTTAACATGTACCTTTTTTTTGTATAAGTTAAAATTATAAGCAATTCCTTTTTGTTCCTTTCACATTTCTTTATTCATGTCCTGCTAATCTCTAACATCCATTATTTTGCGGGTTATCAGGCAATTCTAAGTTCCTAAGAAATTAAAACGGGCGAACTAAGAAACGGATCTAACAACGTCTGCATTTGTCCATAAAGTTTGAGAAACACTGAGTTAGTATAATAGAGTTACGTAAGCTAAGAAGCCTATAATATTGTTGGTACGAGTTTACCTTAATTAAACCAATTATACACAAGTGCCCTGGTTTAATTTAATTATTACAAAAAGAATCCTTACCTTGCTACAGAACGGATCGTTTCTAGTTAGTAGGACGTTGTAACCTGCGGTATAAATGGTTTTACCATATCAGCATGCCGTATTCGCAATGTCAAGAACTTAATTCCTCGCGTTGGCTGTTCTATTTATGTTACATTGCACAATCTAATATTTATAAATTTCAAAATTTAAAAATCCTCTAGCGTAGATTGAAGGAGAAACAGTAAACTAGACATTCATAAACTTTATAAACGTATTAGTCTAACAACCTAACGCTTACTTGGAAGTATGCGAGCGGAAGGCAATCTGCGCAAAGCAAATAGCTAGTGTAGCGCGCTATCATATTAGAGTTTGGGTCGACGTGAAGTTATTAATATATTTCACGATGTGCGGTTCTGAATTGTCGTGAGCTTTGCGCGCATGCTATCGTATTATCTGTTCCATTGCGCGATCTACGTCTAATAAATAATGAGAAAATGTTGCAGGGTATCAAGTAATTTCGCGACGATCTATTTAATGTTATCGCGGTCATGAACATCTCCGACAAACGGTGCTTTTAAAAACTAAATCGGATTAAACTGGGCGTAGTACATAGGCAGCTTTTCATGACCATTATCATATCCTATTAGCCAGTATAATGTACTGGCATCATTATTTCATTCAATATCGAAAGTATCGTGATAGTCGCTCTTTGCTTCAATGCTAGACAATAACTGCCAATGACGCGAAGAACGATCGCTTTTATACCAAAAATTATCTACTTATCGAGTGAAATTCAAAATGCACGTTGGGCATAGCATTGGATATGATATAGTGCTTCTGCAGTGTGTTCTCTCAGTTAGCTTTTGAACTGTTTAATAGAGGATTTTGGCTAGTGATACTCGCACTGTATTTCCATTGTATTATTCTCACTTAATTAGAAAAATTGAAGACCAGACAGCGTCATATGCATGCTTGAGTACATGATTACCTACTTAAACACTGTGACACTGGAACATTGAACACTTCACTAACACTGCACGCATGTGAAGACGACACGTTAATGTTTAATAAAACATAAGTTTATTTCGTGAAAACAATTTTTTTATGAAAATAGGTGACACACTCTAAGTTCGAGGAGATTCTAGAGTCTTAAACTATCGAACAATCTTTGGGCATCCAAACCTTGAGTGTATTTATCGATGTAGGTGGAACTTCGGCAAGACTATCTCCCCGAAGTTCATCACCGCGCTAAATATGAAATTCGATATGTTGACGTACGTAGATGGAGCCTTCTATGCGATCACATGTGTCTACGCTTTATTAATCGCTACTTTCACTCATGAAAGTTTGTTGCAGAGCCAGAATGAAACTAATTGACTGCCGCATTGTAAAGTCACTTGGATTTATGCGAATAGCAAGATAGGAGACTGTACAGAATGGGTCTTAGCATGGTTGTGCGAATTCTGATCTGGCAATGTCGGCTAAACACTTCGGGATAGAGTTAACCATAGTCCTGCCATGCAGTGATCGCTTTGCTGAAAACGGGACAGTATAACACTTCCCTTGTGAGTGCTTAGCAGTAGTATCGATAAGAAAGACCGCGCTTTCTGAAATTTCTCCATGTTAAATAACTCATCTAAATGATTGTGAGTGAGTGATTTCGGTTAAATGTTCTTCTACTGAATTGTGCTGAGACACAGTTTGAGCCAATCGCGGCTTATACTATTTTTTTTAAATACATTATCACTTCTAATCATGTTCGGATGAATAACGTTTACCAACACAGTATAAAATTGGATTTTATAATATTATGACAAATACTCAAAATGCTCTAGCACATTCTTCTTGATTGCACATATTATAATAACTGAAACGTCTTGAGAATGCATCAAACTGATGCGCTACGTGTCAAAAATCCAATTAGTTTTTTTGAAAATGCGCAATAACGATACGTTGTGTTCAACGTCTTTCCTAGTATTCAAGTTCTTGTAGAAAAGAACAAGTCAAATTTAATACAGTTGGATACGCAATTGATTATCTAAGAGGTACCATAATGCTTTGTTTGATAAGCGCTAATTAAGAAAAAGACTGTTTGTGTTTACCAGCATTAATCGTATAGCAGCTTGCAATGTAATATTTTATGTGACCACCAATTGATTTGAAACTGGAGAGGATTCAAAGTAAACTTAAAATAATAGTAGTAATTATAGTTTTCGTGATGATTGAACGATTCAAAACAGATTCAATTCATATCTTTAATCTGTGATGAAGATGGTGTCGTCCATAGCGCTCGAAGACAAATGTATTTTACCAACGTAAAGTTCCTAATTAACGTCCATTAATAATACTCGAGAAGCAAACCATTTTCCAGATTGGAAACGATCTGTTTTCAGTTCATTGGCAAATGTTTGTATAGTGCTGGTGCGGCGGGTGGGTGAATATCGAATAATTAGTGCCCAATTCTATTACTGCTATTCATTACATAAATTGATTTTCGAGAAATTTAATTAAGCACACATGCCGCGTGAATTGCTATTTTAGTTTACGTGTGTGGTGCGTAGCGTTTATAAATTAAACCGATCGAATCTATTCCGAATAACCCTTATAAAGTATATTACGCGTGGAATTAAGCAAGTTATTGTAACTTTAAGTGTTCTCTTCTTTATATTTGTCTATCGTCTGTGGAAGTCTTTAAACTTTTGTTAATCATTGCTGCTTCGTTTATCACAAGTAGCGTGCCCCACACTAATATTGTGGGTGGGCAACAGATCAACCGCAAAAAATTTAAAGTGGGTATCGCCTTTTATATTGAATTTACGATATAGATCGGAATAGAATAAAATACTTTAGCTCGGAATATGATCAAGGAACAAATTAGCACACCAAATTCGGTTAACAAATTATCGATTTTGGGTGGAGACAAAGGTTTAGGGCGAAGCGACGGACGCGTAGCTATCCTTGCCCACCCCGCGCCACTGCTTATTTATTATTACAAACCTACTACTACTGCATAAATATATTGTAATTAAAAAATTAATAAAATTAAATACTCAGGTATTCTTTGTATTTAAATATTGGGTTCTACTTGTTCCTCGGTAAATTGGAAACGAACGATTAAGAGGTAAATTAAACAAATTACATGTGTGCAAGATACTATTTTATTTTAGATGAAGTTTTAAAATTACAAATTTAGAACATCTCTTTCAAACTAAATAAATACACAAACCTATTTTAATCCTTAACCGAATGCTAAATCGAGTAAGTCAAATGACACCCTTGATGTAATAACAACTATTTAAGTTGTCTTGGGATTCCATGGGAACGGTGTGCATATGTCCTGGTACGGTCTTGTCAGGTATATTGAAATTATATTGGTTACCATTGTTAGCATACGATGAAATAATTGAAAAATTTTCGTATTAAGAAACATAATTTTCATTTGCGTTAGTGATTTTAATTTCCTGCGGTACAAGTTGTTTAATGGACTGTTTTTTAACGGAAACCTATCTTACTCAATATATAATACGACCTGGATGAAAACCAAATCTGGCGGAAGTTGGAGGGAAGAAGTCCGCCTCGCAATTAAAATGAACTAAAATAATAAATATGTCAGCTTGGAACACTTTCCAACCTAAACAAACAATATACTAACCCTGCAGAAGGAGAAATAGCACTTTGGTGTCATTATTGGGAGAAATACAAAGGTCTCAAATTGAAAGAATCGAGCATTGCCCATAGAAATAGAAGTCTGACGTGTAAAAAAAAATATACCGGCTGTTCCAAATTTGCGGAGCACTTAGAGTATGCCAGGTACAAAATATTAAAATTCGTTGAGTAGCCATATTCTCCTGGCGAACTCCAGATGTACGCCCAGCGCACTTTTTTTAGACCCAAGGAACAGAAAAGCGCTGATGAAACCTAATTCTACAGTTTTAAGCATAGTCATTTCTGTTGTTATACCAGTCTTATTCCGTGATATTATTTACCTAATTAGGCATAGCCGGTAAGGATTGCAGTCAGAGTCTCTTCGAATTGTTTGTCCTGTTCTACAGTGTGTCCACGGATTTGGTGCAAACTTATACAACAGTGAACGTTGATACATTTTTTAACCCATTTTATGCTTTAGTTTTTTTTATACATATCTTTAGATATAAAACATTTAATGATATTCTGGTTAACTAAAATAAATTCTTTATTATAAATATATGACTGTACGAACTATTTTCTAATGTATATAAATTCGAATGTGATAAAAAAACAACAAATAATTTATTCAACGTAACCTCCACCTACTTCCACACACTTTTCGACCCTATACCTAAATTCTCTGTAAACGTTCGTAAATGTTCTTATATCAATCTCACTAATTACTGTTCGTATTTTATCTTTTAACCCTTTCGAGCCTATTGGGTCATATGTAACCCAACAGTTTTTTCAGCTGTCTGTTGGGTCAAATTATTCCCATTTTAACGTATATTGGGAAGAGTTTCGTCCTTCTGAAACCCGTTGATAAAACAAAGTGTGTTATAACCTCACATCTCAGTTTATTCGTTATTTTACCGCGTAAACACGTGTGTGTCGGTTGTTTAGAGTGTTTTGTAGTTGGTAAAAGTGTTCATTGGTTAGTCTGTTTGTCGAGAACGCTTTAGAAACAAGGTAAGATATTGTTGTTGCTCACCTTATATTGAAAACAAAAATCCGGGACATAGATGTCCCACCAGTCTTTTTACTTGGGTTAAATGTTTCCCAACAGCCTTGTATTTTTACAGATGAGTAAGAAGTGGTTGTCAAGGAAAGAATTAGAAGAAGAAGCCGCAAGACTATTTGATGATTTTGATGATGGGGAGGATGAGGAGGATGATCATTTTGATAATAGTGAATCTTCTGATCCAGATTATGTTGCTACCGATTCAGATTCTGAAGATAATGAAAAAGAAAATAGTCTTGGTTATAGTGACGAAGATTTGAATTCAAACGCTAATGAAACAAATGAATCTGAAGATCTAACTGAAGAAGTACAGCATATCCAGGAACAAGAAACTACACGAGAATTGTGGTTCAGTAATGATGATAGATTTGTACCTAGACTTTTAGTACCGCAACAAAAAAAAATTCAATGCCATCTTTCTCGTGACTTGAGTGAAGTAGAGTTATTTTTGAAAATGTTTCCTACAAGTCTCTTTATGTACATAGCACATTGTACAAATTTGCGTTTAGCAAAATTTGAACAAGACACTAAAAAAAAGAGAATTCCTACTGATTACCAAGAAATTATGATAGTTATTGGCACTTCACTAATCATGTGCTACAATCGGGTTCCTACGTTTAATAACTACTGGTCTAATAACGATTCTCTAGGAAATACAGCAATAAAAAAGGCAATTTCAAGAGATCGTTGCAAGCTTCTTTTGTCAAAGATGTATTTCAATGATCCAAAACAACCTGAAAATGCTAACAAACTGTACTATATAGAAGAAGTTGTAAATTGCTTGAAATCTACATTTGCAAAATATCGAACGGAAGCTACGTACCAGAGTATAGATGAACCGATGGCTAAATTTAAAGGAAGATCATCAATAAAGCAATACATTCCGACGAAGCCCATAAAGCGAGGTATCAAGATATGGGTAAGAAGTGATGCTTCCACCGGTTATGTATACGACTTGAACGTATATACTGGCAAAGATACCGAAGAAACGGTTGGTACCCTAGGCGAAAGAATAGTAAATAAATTATGTAGTACTATCAGAGAAGAAGAAATAACTCTTTGTTTTGACAGATTCTTTTCTTCTGTTTCATTAGTAGATTCATTACCTTTTCCGGCAGTAGGAACAATCATGGCAAATAGAAAGAATGTTCCTAAATTTTCTACAAAGCTAGATCGTGGCCAGTCAGAATTTCGCGTGAATAACAACGGTACAATAATTTGTCGATGGAAAGACACCAAAGACTTACTGGCAATAAGTAATTGTTTCTCAGATAATGTAGTAGAAGTATCGCGAACTCTAAAGGATGGAACGCAAAAAAAATTTCCTTGTCCTGAAATGCTACAATTTTATAATAAGCACATGGGAGGTGTAGATTTGACAGATCAGATTGTTGGTTTGTATGACTTCGACAGGAAGTCAGGCAAGTGGTGGAAAAAAGTATTTTACAAGATACTTATGATGTCTGTTGCCAACGCACATGTCTTACATAACGATCTACATCGAACGAAAACTGCTTTTTTACCATTCCTAATCAATCTAGCGGAAGGACTCATTTCATTAGGCAGAAAAGGCGCAAGAGTGAAGAGGAAATCGGCATCATCGCTAGGACGGCCTTCAGCTAAAAAATCAAAATTATATAATGTTGGAGACCACTTACCCATTGAAGGAAAAACAAGAAGAAGATGCCAAAGATGTTCTCTTCAACTAAAAAAAGAGAAGCGAACTACCACATTATGTCAAATGTGCAACATACCTCTATGCAAAACATGTTTCACTCCTTTCCATTTAAAATGATATACTACATTTGATTTTTTTTTCAATAAAGTTGCATTTCGACGACTAATGGGTTATATTTTTCCCACTAAAAAAGTCTGACTGGGATATATATGTCCCATACAAAATGGCGGACTTTTTTTTCGAATAACATTTTAAGGTGTTTATTTCACTTACCTTCATCTTGTTGTTGTTTAAAAAAATTACAATCTAATCAGGATTTCATAATAAAAAATCCGGCTCGAAAGGGTTAAGGCTCCCAAAAAAGGGTTAAGGCATCAAAATTATTATTTTCGTACACTCTTTGTTTGTGTGAAGCTTGTTTTCCTTGAAGACTTTTTGCAGTAAGCTCTTGCTTACACTCACCTCCGCCGCTCTCTTACGTAGTAATTTTTTTGGATCCTCTAATACAGATCCAATAGCTAGAACAATTAGTGCATCATCTTTATTGTATTGTTTCTTTGTTTTCTTCTTTCTAACAACAAAACCAGTTTCATCAAATTTCTCAACAAGCTTTTTCAAAGAATTAATAGCGATATCAATGCCGGGGGAATTTAACGTTAAATTTGTTGATCGCTGTTCGATATGAAATATCACCAATTCCATAACAATCAAATAAATTCGTTGTTGCAATGTTAGCATTGTTGTGATCTTTGTGATTGCAAATGTCGTGTCATTTAAATTTGAAACAGAAAAATAATTAAATGTCAATAGAATTTCAAGGCAATACGATTATCAACAATAATTTGAACTAGTTAAATTTTTGAAAGTAAGCAAACACGTTTTCAACATTTATATGCATACAGAAGATAATCAGTGCATTTTAATATGATTTCTAATGGTTTTAAAGCAAGTAAAAACGTTCGTAAAGAATAACTTTTTTTCATAAAATGTAGAATAAAAAAGTTTTTCCCCTTGTGCACCAAATCCGTGGACACAGTGTATACACCTCAGCTGAAGGTAATAATAAATAATAAATAATAATAATAATAATGTTAATAATAATAATAATAATAATGTTAATAATAATAATAATAATCGTTTCCTAGTGCATACAGCGTAAAACTCGTCCAAATATAATAGTGTACAAAATTGAATGTATGAAAAACAAAACATATAACATAACAGGACACAGAGCAAAGCGAGTATTGTATACATTCAGCGATCTGATATATTAACAAAGAACATGTATGCGTCACTTAGATTAAATTATTATTCTTTCTGCAAAGAAACCGTTGACATTATAATAAACCTGTCCATGTAAATAATGTTTCAAATAATATTTGAATTTAAGATCAGGCAAAGCTTTTACATGTTGTGGCAAGTGGTTATATATTTTTAGACATCGAAATAAGCTCGACCCTTGTATTTTCGTTAATCGAGTTTTTGGTGGAAGAAGGTAAGACAACTCTGTACTTCGTGTATGATAATTATGTGTCAATTCATATTCTCTGAAAAAGTCTTGATAGTTATTTTTTACAAATGTGGCACACTGTATATAGATGGCAAGGTAAGTATTTTATAGTTCCTAAGTATGTTCTTACATAAGTCTTTCGGTTTCAGGTTAAACACTGCCCTTAAGCAAGTCTTTTGAGCTACGAAGGCACTACCCACATTTATAGATTGCCCCCAGAACACTATTCCATATTGAAGTAACGAATGAACGTTTGCGTAATATACTTTGAGAACAACACACGAACCGACACTATTCACAACTATCCTGAGAGCCCAGCACAAACCACTCAATCTCGACGGTAGTGAATCAAGATGTTTGATCCACGACAGCCGAGTATCCAGCTTGAGTCCCAGGAACGTTATTTCTTCCGCTCATGTAAGAGTTTCTTTTTGAAATTGTGGTGTTATATAGCTATTGTTATTGTTGAACACCATTAAGTTTGTTTTGTTAATATTTCAATTTAAATTATTTTGCATGAACCACTTATTCAAATAAGTTAGAACCGATGTGACGCAATACACTGATTGCGTCACTTGCTGCACTGAATCAGCTCTAAATACCGTTGAAGAATCATCCGCAAGTAGCACCATCAGACAGTCCACATCACACATCAGGCAAATCGTTGATGTATAATAGGAATAAAAGCGATCCAAGGATAGAGCCTTGTGCCATACCGTACAATACAGTTCTCCATTCTGACTTAACATTTCTACTTGTATGATCATACGTTAACACACATTGTTTCCTATCCTATATATAGATCAACGTTAAAATTACCGCTTATTACCAAAGTAAAAAACTCAAGAAAAGCAGCATACAGAACCTCATCCAATATTTGAAGAAAGACATCAATATCTCCTAATCGTGATCTGTATATATTAATAAGAACTTTTGCTTAACTATTTTTACGGCTGAACATTCGAATATTAATTCCTGACTTTTATTTTTCAGGTGATCCTATTCAACATACTCCAAACTTGCCTTCAGGAGTACACATGATCCGCCGTGAATGTTAGATGTTCTGCTAAAACAGGAGGCCATCTCAAAACCATCAGGACCCAAATATTCTGTAGATTTAAGCCAATGTTCAGATAGACATAATGCATGAATCACAGTATCTACATTTTTAACAAATATTTCCAAATCGTCAATTTTGTTTCTGATGGACTGAATATTTTGATGTAACACAGTAAATATATTTTTATTTGTAATTAACTTATTTGCATTTGTAATAGGCGAAATGGCTTGAGGTAAAGCTATGGCGTCTTTAACTTCTTTTGAAAATGATGGAAAAAATAGTCATTAATTTTCACTCCCGCTGGCTACAACTCAGGTTTCTTGAAATCGTCAATTTTTTACAAAGGAATCGAGACTTTAAACAAGGAGTATTCCTGGGGACGTTTGGCGTTCATAACCTCGCATTTCGCTTTGTCAAAGTCATTTTGTTTCAAATAAGATAATACATCTTCATAAATTGTTGCCGGATGCAACCCACATGCGTGAAAATGTTTATAGGAAGTTGTACCCATTAAAGAAACCCCGGACGCCGTTCCGACTACGGTCGTTATTTTTCTTTTGATGCGCTTTCTATTTGCCGAACTAAAATCTCCTTCCACTGTATTACTACTTGAGGTTTCAATTACATTTTTATTTACTATCATTGCATGAATTTCTCCATCATTCCTTGTTTTATCTATTGCAGACTTTATAACTTGCAAATATTTTTTATCATCTTTCTGTATTTTATTTAGCTCTCCAAGTTCAGTGAACTCTGTTTTTTGGTTGGTTGGGACGACCTTCCTCTTTAATAACTTCTCTTGTTTTGATGGGTGAGACGTTTTTACACATTCTTGGTTTGCCATCTGTTGATTTTTCCGCTACAGTCGGTGCATTCAACATGAATTTCAAGATTCCTACTTCCTCTAATAATTTATTATTTTGATCAGTTAATATTTTGATTTGGTTTTTTAAAGGTAATACTAGATCCCCATTGATCTTTTTTTATAATGTTATCTTGCATCTGATTAATTACAGAGGCAATAGTACCTGACTCCGTTTTAGTAGACATGTCGGTCTCCTTTGTTTGAGTGTTACAGTTGTTGCACTCCCATTTCTTACACTCATCGTTTTCTTTCATAGACACAAACGTTTGTACAGTGATGTCAGCACAATTTACATGAAAATGTGCTCCACATTTTCCACCACACACAACAGACGAGCACACAAGTTACATACTATCGCCATCTTAACCCCTCTGTATATATATATTACATACCCCCGCCTGATATAAACTTGCAGCTTCGCACTAGGTCCGAAGGGCTCTTTGCTACGTGATATGCCAAATTGAGGTCATTTCATTAACAGGTTAATTCTGGTAATCGCATCGACTACCTTCTACTCGCATGACATCCAAATTACTTCTGCTCATAACTCCAAAGTTGCTGCTGCAGTTACCTACGATTCCAAAGCATATTTCTCTTGCTTCGAGAGCCTGCGGTGCCAGAGAAAATCCACCTTGCACTCTGAAAGATTGTCGTCTACCCTCCATACTATGTCTGTTTAATTAAACTACTAGGTTAAACTGCGGCATCGACCCTTGTGCACATTGTGGAATCGTTGACGTCGGTGTATAGGTTCATGTTAATCTTAATTAAGAATCGGCAGATATTGCCCCTAAATATTATGTCGGTATAACAGACATCGAAGAAATTATTCAGCGATGTTACAGTAGATATAATGTCAAAAGGTATAGACAAAATTTCGCTCTCAAGAATTTTGTTGACGATATTTGTCCGCGCGCAGGCAATTATCTGTTGCAAGATGCTAATATTTTAAGCTCTAACTGGTATGATGTGCTATGTTATCGTCAAACTTTTCTTATGGGACATTTCATAAGAATTTTCACACATCGATATAAACACCCTGGCTTGATGAAATAATCAAGATAATGACCTGTCAACTTCTAAATATTTAGTCTCCGTGGAGAAATGTATTCATTTACCAGGAGGGATTGGAGGGATAAGCCTTTGCAATTTTCTATCTTTTGGAAAATGGACGATCGTGCGGGCTTGATTGTCAGATCTTCGCTTTTGCACCAGTTATCAATAGCATTAAGCACTTTTTGCAGGGTAATTACTAACTCTTGTGATCCATGCTCGTCGTGCCGTTGGAGTAGGTTATATTTTACTTTTCAAGTTGTTTTTATGTTAACATAATAGTATATACTATTATTATATTTATTTAGTTTGAATCTCTATTTTGCGATGCGACATTTTGGAGGAATATCATTTATCACAACAAAATACATTACAGTATTACATAAAATTACCCATGTAGTGACGTTTCATGAGCCAATTAGACAGCGTAGCGGTAAGTTATGATGATATGTTTTTAGAAAGAGTAGTGGACAATGGACGGTGTGTAAACAAGTTATTGACAACTAAATTTGAAATTACAATTCATCATTTTTTAAAATTTGAAAGGATCTAAGGATATTTTTGTGCTGGATGAAGAATAGTATGAAATACTTCGTTAAATACAAGACGTACGGGCTTTAGCCCCACATTTGAGGGAAATAATGTCATTGGATTCTTGAAGGAGGAAGTTTGAAACACGGAACACGATATCACAGTGACATTAAGATAAAGAACCATATTTGTATGAAATTTTTTTAATGCGATTTCGTTATACAGATATCTAACTTACGGCGATTCCATAGACTTCAATATCACAATATATAAATTGTGAGTGAATAATACTCCACTTCCTAATGATATGAATGCTTTTCCCTCTAATTTGTGTTAAAAGAAACTTGTGGAAAGGCAGAAAAATAGGTATCATCCAATATTATTCTCCTTCAAATAATTGACTGTTCGATGTTCTGTGTGAGAGCTAGCGTTGTCATGGTGAAGGATGATGATGCGCCGATGTCCGCTGCTTTTTATGATTTCATCGAAGAAGTAAACAAATTGTTGTATACCAATCAGCGTTTGCTATTTATCGATCCACAAGAGCAACGGTAGCAGCAGGCCCAGTTTTACGGAAGAAAAAAGCAATAATTTCTTTGAAGCGCTTCGTGAACAAACAACTTTTGTTGGTTTTGGTTCACTTTGGAACACCCAATCAGTGGATTGTTGTTTTGTGTCTGGTTGTATGAATACATCCAGGTTTCGTTACCTGTTACAATATTGTATACGTTGGTAGAAACACTGCGACTGAAGCATTTTGTTTGCACCAACTCGAGCCATTTTTGGGAAAGTAAACATGCTGTATACTTGAATTTTATATTGTGCAGCACTTGTTTGCGAATACATTTTATATGGCAAGTTTTTCTCTAGATTGCTCAGGAAAGAAACTATCGCCGATCTACTAATTGTAAGTGGACACGCTGTACCATAAAGAAATACAAATTTCGTCCAAACATAGACAACATGTTAATCTGAAAGACAATTTAGAAGATATTATCCATAAAATTGCCTACGAAATTTAAAAAAAATATATAAATATAATATGCAATATTTTTACTACTCTCAGATGTCAGAATGTGTCTACTACACCCTCATCGTTAGCCCTGCATCAAAGTCATTTAATTTTGGATATTATGGCATTATACAAGTAGCTCCAACAAAAACAAGAGCGTTAATGTACGATCCATCAAAGTACGCTAATCGCTTATATGCGTGCGAAAATATTTAATTACATTTTCAATAAATAGAGGGCGCGTTACAGGTGGCGACAACACAGCAGCAACAAATTATATCAATCCATCAAAACGAGTTACACGCATTCGCGCGCGAAGCTTGCGCGAATATATCGTTTAACGTTTATGACACTTCGTGCGTACAAATAAACGAACGATTTCTGAACGGTGCATCCATTATACTTCCCCGCGTCCCTATTCACGGTGCCGCCAGTCCCGGCCGACGCTAGTTTCCAACAACAAATTTCACTCTACGCTTAAGCTAATGTCGGTTAGTGCTATTCCCTGATGAATGTACGTTCCAGCACAATTAATTTCTAAATCGGTTTTCATACATGTAATAAAGGGATGTTATATTGCACTATTAGACCCAACATTGAAATTCTATTTGACTTAAAAGCATTGCGAAAGGAACCTCTAGTGGAATACGAAGTGTAAGCACTCATAAAAGAGAACAGTTTAAAGAAATGTCAATTATTAGGATTGTTGTCGTTTTAATCGAAATTTAATTTGGAGTGAGAAATAACATCTTTATAAATAGGACGTTATTTCTCACTTTATGAACCTTGTATATGATTTTAAACGATCTCTGAAAATTAACACATTTTTCACATATTTTTATACCACCATTTCAATATGTTCACATATCGATGTGATCGAGGTTAGGGATCAACACCTGATATCAAATTCTCGTCAATTGCAAAAATATTGTGTATGACGTATATTTTGCTTGCACGATATAGAGGTCCTTCTCGGGAAATTGTCCGAAAGTTAGGCAGAAATCGGGGTAGTGCCTCGCGGCAGTGTATGCGTACCCTACGGAAGTTAAAGAACATCTTCAGCCCGGAAGTGAATATCTTTGTGTTACAAACAGAGGCAAGGATCCCTATCTTTGTCGAACAGCCCTTAGAGATGGGTTTCAGTTAGTGTTTGGTTAACGTTGTCCGCTACGGTCACAGATTTGAAACAAAAAATATGCTTATCAACGATTATTTTTTTAGTTCGCCTTCATATCATCAAAGCGTATTTGTTTAAGTCTAGCACACAAAACCACTAAATTACAATAGCGCCAAGAACTTCAACAGGAAGGCGATTGAGAACATGTAGAGAAATCCAGACTTTTTTTAATAATACTATCCAATTAAGAGTGAGAAATGCCATCGTAAGACATGTCTCTTAAAACTCGTCACTACATTGATTCGGTTTATGAATACTCTCCACAAACTTATTTTCTGGTAGGGTAGCAACGTTTTTTACTCTCTGTAGGCCATATACTTCATGTATAGACGTAGTTTTGTCCGAGCTTTGGATTAACATTCCAAATAGAAACATTCGTTTGATGCAAGCAACCCTATTTAACACTGTTACTTGTGAAATCAGAAATCGTACTGCATTCTAAGCGATAATATTTACATGAGAAAATGTAATTCTAACAAGTACAACAATAATCTAACTTTCATTCATGTTGTATCTTTCATCATCATTTCTTCGTTGGTTTACCTATTTGCTTACAATTAAACCAATTTAATTTAATTCATTTTCTTGATTGTGTGTGCCATAATAACTAAAACGTTAAAAAGAATAGAAATTTGTAAATTGTCAAATACATTTTTACTATTCTTTCCTTCCCTTATTTGTAATCAACAATAAACAATTTAAAGGGATTTTCTTAACAATTCCAAACGCCAGCGTAGAAATAATTGCATTACAATTATAGATCCGGTAAACTTTTTGCCTTACATTTCATTAATCCTGACAGTTTCCTGTAATTTGCTACTGCAGATCTGTTGGGCAGAAATGTAGAAGAAACTACATAGCGAAAAGGAGAGAGAAGAAATGCTGGTGGCAGAGTATTCTATCGATTCGGATTATATTCGAAAAAGTAAGGGAATGACCTGATGACTTTGGTTGTAGTTGATTATTTTTGTAAATAAGAGGAATGTAAATAGCTTCGAATTAATGCTCTATAGTGTAAAATATTTCTCTATTTCGATAGTATTTAATGTCCTATCGTTTCTTCTTGTAATTATGCTCTACTTAATAAGAAGCCTTTGTATCTTTGTAGAAGTAATCATACCTCGATTTTCTTTCAATTTGCTCAAGAGATTTTCTGGCAATACAAAGCATTCCGCATTATTTTTCATTAAGGGATTACCATTGCTTATCTTGAAGATGTCTTACTTAAAGTGCGAAATGAAGAGTTGTGAAATTGGTCTGTAATTGTCGTTATTTTCTTATCCTGCTTTTTATGTAACGGTATCACTCTGATAATTTTTATAATATCTGGAAATAATCCATCAGGTAGTGATCTATGTATTAGTACGGTAACAAAAGAAATTGAGCGTTATTTCTTAAACTATTGTTACAAACCTGCAGAATTAGAATTGTAATTAGTGGTACTAGACCTAGAGCTATTTTTGAAATGCGTAGTGACTTGCAGTGTTTATAAAATGTTCACTGAATAAATTGGCTATATCCTTGTGATTAATAGAGCGCAACTAGTTAATTGCCTAGCAGTAGCGTGTTAACCGAAATAAACGTGCGCGTTATTTAGAACAAAAAACAATAAGAGAATTTACGAAAACGCAAACATAATATAGTAAACAACTTACCGAATATGCTTAGATGGCTGAAAAGAAATCCGGAAATCAGGCCTCCAACACCTGTATCATAGCGTACGTTTCTACAGTGGTCTCTTTGAGACGCGTCCGTTGCGGCGTATATATCTGCTTATACGCAGAAAAAGATCGTTCTACATCTGGCGATGTAATATTCGCGTACTTAAAGTGGTCTTTGAATTTGTATGACGAATTTTCCGCAACACTATTGTTAAAAAGATGTCAATTAGAACAATTGACATTTTTACGTAATATAGCATTAAATTTTTCTCTGACTGAAACACTTTTTTCGTCATCTAAAATATGTAGCACTGTTTGTACGTAGTCAACAATTTCACACCAATCCACACACAATTTCACATCAATGACAACGAAGTGTTTCGCAGTTTTTATATTGCGTCTGTTACTAGAACGTAATTGTCGTTAATGGTTTTTAAATCTGCTGCTACTTGAGGATTTTGGAATTGCATTTGACTTAGCTTTATTGCAGTTGCTCCTTTAACATCCAGTTGTAAAATCACTCATTTGATCTTTTCAAAATGTAGAAAATAGTAGAATGCTTCTAACCATGTACCCCATCGTATAAGAATTAGCTGCGGCGGTTCCGGTACGTCAGGACACTGTGAACGAAATAGTCGAATACGTTTCGGTGATTAAGAGAAACCGCTTTCGTCTGTGCTATTAGTTGATCCACATCGGGATAACATTTTCGTATAGTGTCTACTACAAGATGTAAAGCTTGAAGCAGACATGTTATGTGCAGCAAATTCAGTTGAATAGCTTTGAATAATTGACCTGTGTGAAACGTATCACCTATAGTTAGCCACAACCGTTCATTTTTTACTGCGGTTTTCACATAATTTTCAATTTTCTCGCGCACTGACGGCAAGTACCTACGTAGCGTCTGCGATCTCGGTAGTTCCCACGTTGGATTATATTTTTTCCATTTTTGCAAACGGTATATTGCACACACTTAACATCATCGTTAAATCACATAGAAATTCTTTATACGGTCTCCTTTGGGTTTTTTTTTAAATTTCTGTGTAGCGCTATTTAGATAGTACCTATACATACATATATGACTTCCGACATAATAAACTTTTATCGCAAACTAAACACCTGATTTCTTTACCATTATATATTAAGTCTGGAAATTGCCACAAATACGTGTTTACCCCGATAGCAAACAGACAAGTTGATGCATTTCTACGCATCTTCAACATTTTTAATGTTTTTCGTTCAATTCCGACACTTATCAACTACGCACTGCGATATGTATTACACATAGCTAGAGATGACCAAGACAGGTGCAAATATTACTTTTTTGCAGCGACGAGACAGACTCGTGTTTATTCGTCTCATGAGACGGGGTTTGTGTTTCATGCTGGTTTCCCCGAGAGTCGACAAATCACGAGTGTATCTAGTCGCTGCAAAAAAACCTGCCTTTGCTATCTCTACATATAGCACACAGCATACAAGGAGAGAAGTACCAACATGTAACGTATTTCTCCAACCGCTCGCGATTAAACACCACTGGAAGGGAAGCGAGAATGTTGCGTGCTAGTGATTACGAATATGTACTCTCATTTGAGATTTCTTTGATTGCATGAGACGAATTTCTGCTTTGTATGTTTTGGTTTATTATATACCAGGTTGTTTCTTTCATTATTAGAAGATGTGTACCTATTAAAATTGTATAGATGTTTGGTAGTCTGTATAACAGCCTTGTGTATAGCTTAATACTTTTCATAGTACGAGAAATCATAGTAACTTTTGATCAAGTAGCTGTTTTATAGAGATATTTTAACTTGCGCGATGAAATTGAAATATTCCGGTTGTTATCCATGGTTTCCTGGTATTATTACGACTTTTGGCAATAGGGAAACTAACATCAATGTAATAGTTGATGAAGTTTTTAAAACCGCCTGTTACGAACTCTAATAATGTGTAATTCTATTTTATTTGTTTTTCATTTTTCCTCTAGCTGTATGAGTAATATTTTATTTAATATTTGTATATGCTTTATCATTGTTAATCTTGTTTTATTATCTATATTTGTACATATTTTTATCTGCATATAGTATTTATTTTACGCAACAATATATATTTATTTTATCTGTAGATAATGTATATGCGGCATAATGAAAGTATCTGCTAAAATTGCATTTTAAAATAAAATATATCAACGCGCTCTAGCCGTAGACTTAACTCCGCCCTTTGTATTCCGATACGGCAGCATGAATCAGATCGGTCATCTATCAAGCTCCGCTGACGTACGACTGCCGCTACGCGTGCGTCGTCTACGGATCCAGCACATGCTCGGGTTGCGCGGACGGAACTAGGCATCGGCTGATGCGATTTCGGTGCTTTCGGTCGGACAATCTATACGCTTCTCGCACAATATATGCTTTGTGACTTTCTCCCAGAAATAAGCATACAAATAAATATTAGTGCGAAAAACGCTAGGAGGACCTGGGTAGTCGGGAGTCGAGTCGTATTTACGATAGATGTTGATCGACTGTTAAACAGCCACAGTTACCCCACCGGGTCTTCCAGCTCCTAAATAAGTATTAGTTGGGTTCCTAATACAAAAATGTATGCATAACGTAGCAAATACTTTTATATTTATACTTACGAATAAAAGGTGTAGTTTGTCCATACCTAAATATTCAAATAACCGTATGCAATGTCATACGAATAAAACATCCTTTTGGCTCATATCAAAGATATAAAGAATAAGAAGCAGATTCGAGACAAGCATAAAATACAGAGAAGCGAGGAAACCGCATATACATTAAAAACCAAAACTTTGTCAGAGATAAAAGACGGTGACTAGCAAATACTAAATAGAACAAAGATTACAAAATCTCTGACCGAAAGCAATACATGTAAATATATAGTGTGTCCACGGATTTGGTGCAAACTTATACAAGAGTGAACGTGATACATTTTTAAACCATTTTATGTTTTAGTTTTTTCTATACATATTTTTAGATATAAATTAATTTAATAATATTCTGGTTAAGTAAAATAAATTCTTTATTATAAATATAAGATTTTACGAAATATTTTCTAATGCTTATAAATTCGAATGTGATAAAAAACAACAAATAATTTATTCAACCTAACCTCCCCCTACTTTCACGCACTTTTCGACCCTATACCTAAATTCTTTGTAAACGTTTCTAAATGTTCTTATCTCAATCTCACTAATTGCCGTTCGTATTTTATCTTTTAATGCTCCTAAATTCGCATCGAAATCATCATTTTCGTAAATTCTTTGTTCAACGTGTTCCTATAAATAAAAATCTATCGGCGCTAAATCGGGCGAGCGAGCTGGCCAATGAATATGTCCAAAACGACCGATCCATGTTTCAGGAAAGTGGTCGTCAACCCAGTTGCTAATTGAATTAGTTTAATGCGCAGGGTATCCATCCTGCTGAAAGTAGACTGCATCTCTGTTAATATCCTCCAACGATGGTAAAACAAAATTTCGTAACATATCCAATCATGTTGATTTAAATTGTTTTCGAAAAAAAAGGGGCCAATAATTTTATTGAATAAAATTCCATACCAGACATTTACTTTATTATAACGATGGTTTTTCCGATTAATACGAAAATTTGGATTCTCTTCTGCCCAATATCTGCAATTTTGGGATGACACATAACCATTAGTGGTAAAAGTAGCTTCATCCGAAAACAAAATTTTATGATGGAAAAATTGATCCTCCATAATATTTTCTCCAACCCAAGTACTAAATTCTAATCTAAACGCATCGTCCCGGGGTTCCAGGGTATCAATAAATTTGGGTTTGAATGGGTGAATGTATTGTATTCCTTGTATTCCTTAAAGACATTTTGCAGTAAGCTCATGCTTACACCCAACTCCGCCGCTCTCTTACGAAGTAATTTTTTTTGATCTTCTAATACAGATCTTATAGCTAGAACAGTTAATGCATCATCTTTGTTATATTGTTTCTTTTTCTTCTTTCTAACAACAGAGCCAGTTTCGTCAAATTTCTTAATAAGCTTTTTCAAAGAATTAATAGCGCCGGAGAATTTAACGTTAAATTTGTTGATCGCTGTTCGATATGAAATATCACCAATTCCATAACATTTAATCTAATAAATTCGTTGTTGCAATGTTAGCATAATTGTGATATTCGTGATTGCAAATGTCGTGTCACTTAAATTTGAAACCGACAAATAATTAAATGTCATCAGAATTTCAAGCCAATACGATTATCAACAATAATTTGAACTTAGTTAAATTCGTGAAAGTAAGCAAACACGTTTTCAACTTTATATACATACAGAAGGTAATCAGTGCATTTCAATATGTTTTCTAATAGTTTTAAAGCAAGCAAAAACTTTCGTAAAGATTACCTTTTTTTTGATAAAATGTAGAATAAAAAAGTTTTTCCCCTTGTGCACCAAATTTGTGGACATATATATAGAGAGAAGCGACTTGGGAAAAGATTATTTTATTTTATTATTATTATTATACACGGACTAAATGTTCTTTTTATGTGTTTTTTAATATACGTATCAACTTGACTTTATTTTTTGAAACCTCCTAGCAGTTCACCGGCAATTAGTCCAAAAAACCAATTAGACGCAAAACTGTTTTCGATAGAGTGTGTTGTAAATACATCATTCCAGGATTCGTTAGACAGTAAATCGCTAAGTCGTTCATAGTCTTTCTTAGTGAGGTATCTAACGTTTTTACACTGACTGTGAGTATCGATTGCTGCACGAGGCATTTGGATTTTCGTTACCAAGTAGCCCGAGTATCCGATAACTCTTTACGGTCAACGACATACATATTTACATTACCGCATATGATAGTATCAGAATTTTTATTTTTACACAGTCTACTTAACAGGGAGCTAAATTTCATTAAATTTTCTTCAATATTTGAACCTACAAGTGGTCTATAAATACAAATAATGTTTCAATAATACTTTCTTTCGCAGAATTCAGTGACATCTAACAATTTACAGTTAGAATGCCTGTACTTGTAATGTAAAATCATAACACATTATACTTAAACCTACAAAATACACTAGATATAATTATTAAATATAGCAGTTAGTTTTTAACCAATGCTCTGTAAAACAAATCATATCAAAATTATGATTCTCCAAGAAGATATCAATGAGTTCATATTTTTTATATACATTGAATATTCTGGAGTAGACAAGTGAAAAATAAAAGTTATTTTCCTTTAAGCACTATCAATAGGTGAATGATTTGTTTCAAGGTTCAATTTCAGCCTGGAATTTGCTGATATACAGTTCACACATTTCCATCACTCTCACAACCGTTTGTTATGTGATCACTGGATGCACGTTTTACGCATCTATCACCTAACGCACAGTCCTTAGCCAGCTTATATAACACTTGTAACAGCTGAAGATATGCACGTACTCAAAAACTCCACACATAGATCATCCAATGCTTACCATAGTTTGCCTTCATTCATAGGCTTTCTAAGTATCAGTAGATCGGTTTTTATAATACTCATACAGCGACTTTTCATTTCTTTCAACATCCTTACCTTTGTCATATTGAAAAACATGTTTTGATTTAGGATGTAAGATCTTAGCTCTTCATCATCAATTCCTTTTTGTTTTTATAACTCCCCCGTTTTTGATATTTTGAATTTGCACCAGCCAATTTCTAAAGAAGAGGGCCTAACATTTTTTACATATTTCGTCTAAGAATTTTGCTGTGTTGTTCACGTTTTGACCTTATTATTACATCATTGATTACATCAGCATAACTTTTTTAATTTATTTCCGATTTTGTCACAGTTAATTTAGAATCCAAGCCTTTTTTAAATTCATTTAAGGGATTAAATTGTAGGATCAAATTCGTCATTTGTTCAATAAAAGAATTACAAGTGTTACAAAACCACTTAATATTAGCATGTCATGAAAAAACCGATATTGTCTATTCGTCATGTTCACACAATTACAATGGAAATAGTTGTTGCATAAACATTGCAATCCACCCTCTCCTCTTTGAATATTTGTATCGCATGCATCCTTTTCTAACTGGTCAGTTCGGCCAGTCAAAAATATATACATTCGTACGATATGTGAAGAGCCTATGCACACACGTCTTATGCACGGTACTCTCTCTTTATGTTACGATTTTCTATGTCACATAAACACTCATATTCTCGATATTTTAATAAAATCAACAAGATGTTGCCCACGAAATTTGATTCCCGACATTTTCATTTTGATAACAAGCTCAATATCCGACTTAAATACTGCAATGAAAATTTTCATGGCTTCATGGCTACAAATAACACAGTATTTCAATTGTTTATTTTATAAAACAAAAATATGCGTACATTCCTCCAATGATATAAATTGAAATAAAATAATTTTATGAATACTTGATTTGGCATATTTCCCATCGCTTACTTTATAAAAATCATTTGTAAAAAATGTTCTTTGAAGATAAAAGACCGATTGTATCTCTTGTATATATTTTAATTACTCCTAATATCTCATCATACATTTTTTGCTTTGTGTAGCAATTTTTCTTTTATATGTTCCAAGTTGATAATTAGTCACTATACATATGGACAACGCAATAACTCTCGTTAGTTCTCACAAAAACTGATTTTGTTCTTGATTGTGTAACAAAGCTATACCTAATGCCTTTTTAGAACAAGTTAGCTATCTTTTTCGCTGTAGAGTTTTCTTTAGTGACTGTAGCGATTTTCTAAAATTACTCCCCCTACCGTTATAAAATGATGCTTACGCCGGTAGATTTTTGTTCTCTCTTTGGCGAGATTTTAACGCTGGTGGGCACCGTCGCGTGTTAAATAGGATGCTACTGTGTTACTCAAAGCTCTATTATTCGTCGGCGGGTGTATTTAAAAAAGAACCGAACCCAAGCAGACAGCGGAGCGATGAAGGGGGAGACAAGGTAAAAGGAGTGGAAAGAGGCTTTTTTCTACGGAGCTGCTTTTTATAGTGCATTTACATAAACCGCTTATTTAGTCATGGTGCTTGGGTGCTTTCATCCAAATTGAGATTTATGTATGAAAGGATCATTACCGAAACGCGAATGTACAGAAAGCGGGAAGCAGAAAGAGAGGAAAATGTCGCAACCTATTTGTTATCCTTATACATAGTGCATGTGGAATTAGGTTGAAGTATACCAAGAAATAACATTGTATTGGTTATTTTTGTAGGCAAGTAAATATGTTGGCCGTCGTAGAACACGGTCTGGAACAAAATTCGTAATTATAACATGTTTGAAAAAATAATTTTTTCGCAGATGTACGATATTAATCCTTTATATGTTAATGACTGCTATGTAAGCCACTTGCAGTACGGGTTATAAATGCATGTACTTTTACATGATTCTGGTCCTTCGCAGTATACGGTACCCTACAAAACGGCTTTTAACATCTATAGTAACCACATAACATTTTACCGCTGAATTTTCAAATATATCGGCTACAACGTTTATTAACTCCTCGGGTATTGTGGGTTAGTATACTGCCCAGGTCGTAGGTGTTTGCTTATTGATAATTTGTTTATTGCTGTGAGCGTGAAAATGGTTGGTTTTTCTGATTTTTTGGTGACTACACTTGATGGTATGCACTTGAAAGACACAACACTTCTTCTGCAACATTTGAGTGAAGTTTGAGGTTATCAAATTTTAGAGTTATCTCCCAATTACTTGTATGACTTATTGGATAGGGCAAGTGAGACGAGGGAGCCAGCGATACAGGCGATAATTCTTTACTACCAATCGGGTCTACCTCAACTCGAAATTATTCAAGAAGAAAATCTCTTCAGATTTTGATAGCAACGACTATATTTTAGACCAGGATTACGTTCTTCCAGAAAAAGAATCTTGATAACGTGGATAACGACGATGATCGGAATGATTGTTTGAATTTGAGAGGACGAACGATGGACCTAATAAGCAATCGACGTATTTTAAAACTTTCCACAACTTTCTAATATAAATGATACAGGGAATGATGAAGATGGCGTTAACAATACTGGAGCCTTCAATGTCGGCATAATATAGAGAAAGGTAAGTAGTACACCACAAAAGTATGAAAACCACATCTTTGATCAACTTTTGATTATGAACTTGACTTCCGTGTAGGATTACGTAAGCCGCAGTCAGTTCTTCGGAGTTAGTTAGAGTTCCAGAAGTAATTGCTATTTCTTCCATGTTCACGAAAAACACTGTGAAAATATTTTACACGGACAATATGTCAGCCGATTAGTTCTCAGGAGAACCTTTTTATTATTATAACGCAAACTTAAGGAGAAAAATACAAACGCTCTCACAAAAATACACGATCTACACGACAATCAGCTGTTGTAATAATATGGCGGCCGGCAATATATCGAATTTCGCTGTGTGATTTTCGCCGAAAACTGATCAATAGCAAGCCTACTTTTTAACGCTTCAATTTAAAAACACTCATCCGAATTAAAAAAGAGAGTAAGTAGCTTCTTCCATTATTATTTTATATCGCAGGTATTGATCCAGCTTAAAACATCTACGAGAAAAGAAAAGATGGTTGTGGTTTAATGAAATCAGTTTAAAAATTCCTTTGATACGGTTTGCTAAAGCATACTTGACTATTCAACTCAACGATAAACAATAGAGAGTAGAAATCGATGGCTATTTTTAAGCTTCAACAAAGTGTGCGGCATTTTCATCCTTTTTTGCGTAATTGTAAAAGAACTCCGACACCTAATAGTAGTTGGCATTCTTTATTGTCGTCTCAAAAATACGAAAATAGATACTAGGTAAAAGCGCAACTCCTTGGGTCCTTATCGTAGTTATATCTAAGCTATTCATGTATTCTTCCATCCATTTTCTATTTTCACTGGGCCAATAAGAAGAAAGGAAGATATAATTTTCTATAAATTCGAAATTTCGCAGCCAATTTTACGCAACGTCAGAATCTACAGAAAACGAGCGATCACGCAAGATTGGTCCGTCTATAAAGCACGAAGGCGCTGATACGGATAGGAAAACATTTTAGAACATGGAAGTTGTCATCTGCAGAATTTTATTTCTTTATCGTACGGATTCTTTGACAGCACATCGGAGCGATGATGTAATTCTTATGGAAATATAGGACATTGATGTAAACTGCTAATATACAGGATACGGCATGAACCTTTTCGTTATTGGTGAAGGTTCAATGTTTTGGAGGTAACGCCAAACAGATTTTTACAATTTAATTGTTTTATTTTCAATTCTTATGTATCTAAAGTTTATGTGTAATTTTGACGAAATATGTAATTGGGAAAGATTTTTTTGAAAATAGCCAGTGTCTTTTGCTATTGTTATATTACTGTTGATATATTACTGATATAAACACTATAATCAATGAAATTAATTTTACAGTGGCTTAGGAATACATCCACACACAGAGAAGTTCATTTGTTAAATAAACAAAAAGTTTTTATTGAGATTTTTTGCTTGCGAGAACAACATTGGTTAAATCAATTGCAATTCAATTTATGATTATGCGTACACACTGCCCTTGTGTGTGTTAGAATAGTTGGAGCCTTTTAATAATCATTAGTACTAATCTGGGATCTTACTTCTTCAAATCGGTAAGTGTGAAAAACGGCCTACTCTACTGAAGTGTTGATGTCGCCTGTGATTGGCATAGACAATAGAACTGATCTTCGCCTCTCCCAGATGTATATAAATGGCATGCTACGGCTAGATGAATTCTCAATAACCCTGCTGCTATTCCAAGATTACCCTTGCTGATGGATAGCGATATCTTTGCTGTCTTTGGCAAGCCTGATATGAGTGCTTTTTCTTGATTTTGTAGTGGTATGGTTTGCCAGTTACATTTCTTGCCTTAGGTGGCTCTCTATAGACCATAGTAGAGATCTGGACAAATGAGACGCGTAAGTTGCTGCCTCTTTGGCCAAAACATAATTTTGCATTATTGAATATATTTTTTAGTCGCCATTTTGCGATGTGAAAGGTTTTGTAATTATTTTGGAAATATTAATTGTCATATTGAAATAGGATAAGAGTGGTCCCCCACTACTGCTCTAAGACTATGAAGTACTTACAGAAGGTAAAGAAATGCTCAAGAAATTCGGCAAAAGAATCAGAATCCGTATAAGACGTAACAGATAATGAAACTTGGATATATTCCTACGAGCCAGAAACTAAGCAACTAACTAACAACATGGCTGCTTCTCTTTTCGTTGTATAATGGTCAGCATTGCTTTGAAGGATCGAAGAACTAATGCTAAATGGTATGCAACAATTTGTTTGCCAGAAGTCATCGATGAAATCGGAAAAACAAATCGACAACTTCACTTCATTCTTCATCACGACAATGTCAGTTGTCTCACACCATGTCAAACAACTGATTACACTAGTGATATTAACTAAATATGTCGCTGTGATTTCAAACATGATTAGGTTTTTTCCTATCGTATCCACACACAACACAATTTAGGAAATAAAAAAGCAGTGCTTTTTAGGAACGTATTTAATAATGACATAATGACATTTTTACATTTTAATATATCAAAAAATACATAAATACTAAATAGTATTAACCGAAACCTTCATTAATATGACCGTTGTCTTTTTGTTTGAAGAGACTGTTTAATCGTCTTTCTATTATGCACAGACGCAGGAACTCTTTCTAAACACCAACAGTAGTCAGCCATCATGTTTGTAATCTACCTTCCCTGGTATCTCTGGTCAATTTCATTTATGTCCTGATGAAATCTATCTTCTTGCTCTTTAGACAAGATTTCCGGAAACAACCATGATGGGCATGCAAAAAGTGAATTTTGATGCTCACATCGCAACCTAAATCGCGAAACCTTTGCAGCATGTTTTAAACAACATTTTCATAATCCTGTGATTTATGATTTCCTAGAAAGTTTTCCATTACGCCTTCGAAAGCAATCCAGGCATTCCTTTCAAGGGCAATCATAGTAGTTTTAAAGTGATTGTCTAAAACCAATTTTATAATTAGGGCACCAATAGCCTCCTTAAGTTTTGCGTTAGACAAGCCGGAAAATTTACTACAAAGGTACCTACAGCAGTTTCCATCCTCAATGTTTTGTTCAATGCAGCGTTCTAGCTCTGCTGTTCCATTTACAAATGAATACAGCATTTTATCCACCTTGTTGACCTAACAAGATATATGACACTTTTAAGTCTTCACATACTTACCATTCGTGGTCTGGCTATTTAAAATAACTGTAGATTGTTATGAAGCTTATGAGTTTCTTTTAAGCGGACTAAATGAGCAACTGGCACGGATGAATACTTATCGCCATTACATAAGAAAACACCCTTTAAACTAGTCTTAGACAACAATCTCCATCCGTCAGGAGGGTACTAAGGCACATATTAAACCATATTATTGCAATATACCAGAGGACCCTCTTATAAGAAATACTGCGTAAACTCACTTTCACTATTACCAGGAAAATGATCTAGGTACGTAATTTTCCCGGTGAGTGAATTGTTGCGGCATTAAAATATTTTCCCATTGATAACATTCTTGTTCACTAACCTCTGGACTTTTTGCTTCGCTGGAAGATACGGAAGTTTCTGGTGGAGATTTTGCAGGCAGATCGGGTCCATGCGGAATTGGCCTTATGGCTGACGGCATATGACGATACTTAATTAATTTTTAATTTTGTTTTTTGAATTGTAACCCTCAACGTCACATACACAAAGGTAACATTCGGCATAGCTTATTGGTTCTCGCCACACCATAGCAGTAACAAATGGCAAGCACGCAATTTAGTTTTCGACTCTATTTTCTAAGAGGTTCTGAGAGCGTGGTTAATATACACACGTGGTTATAATAGGTTTATTGTAAAAAGAAAATAACAAATGTAACACTAACTGAATAAAAACAACGTAAAGTATATACAGTACTACAAGTAAAATATATACACGTTCACGTGCAAGAGTGTACAAGTTATGTTGAGGTGTGTATTATAGTTTGTCCATCTATATAGCGATTTCACTTTTGAAGGATTACAGGTATTATCGAGGACTAACCACTATCTGGTGCCGCAGGTACTGAGAAATAATGTAAACGAGGTAATGGGCCGTATTAGGAAAAATTAAAGTTTCTTAAGTAAAGAAGTTATTATGTTTCGTTCAATATAATCTACCATTTACAATTTAAACTTTATTTCAAAGCAAAATATTGTAATTTATATGTTTATAGCTGTATTAAAGATATTTAATGGTATTTAAATTAACATCCTTTTAATGCAACTAATTTATAAAAATATACATATATAAGAAAGTAATAAGTTAGAAAATGTAGTTGAAGGACAGTTGTCGCAAAGTGCAGACGATCAAATTTGTGACAGAAGAACATGTGGAGACCATGCAGTACAGATGACGGTTGAAGAAATCATTTGAGTACTGAAACACAGCAGATAATCTTGAAGGTATACAACAATTTGAAGAGTGAGAATTATGGGACTAAAACAGAGACAATGATTAGAACATCGAAATTAACGGGAGTATCTTACGGACAGTCCAAAAAATCGCTCAGAATGGTTTTTTTAAAGGAAGAACAAGGAAGGACAAAGGAAAAACGAGGAAAATTAGTATGTACGATTTTGATATTGTGAGAAGAGAAATGTATCGGTGCTATAAAAGAAATGAAGTTCCTACATTGCGAAGTTTGTGCAACTTTCTGAAAGAAAATCATAGAATGCAGTGTTGTATCACTACGTTGTCGCGCGATATGAAAGAAGACGGCTTTAAATTTGATGTAAATAAGCGGCGAACAATTATGGAATCGCAAAGATTGCAGCTACTACGGGATGAGTACCTGACGAAAGTGAAGGCATTTAGAGAAGAGAAACGTTTCATTTGCTACTTGGACAAAACATGGTGTGATACCCATACTGTCAAGAAAGGTTGGGATGATGGTTCGGGAATGTGTTCAATGTGTTCCCATAAAATTCCTGTGTCAAGATGGAAAAGAATAATTATTGCACATGCGGGATCTGTGGATGGCTGGGTTGGTGAAGTATTACTGTCTGCAAAGAACATAAAATCTTCGTCGTTGGTTTATCATGAAGATATGACAAGTTCCTTGTTTGAAGAGTGGTTTGTGAATAAGCTACTACTGTCTTTACCTCCAAAAAGTGTCGTTGTTATTGATAGTGCCAGTTACCACTCTCGACAAATTATTAAAATACCTAATGGGTCAAGCACAAAATTGGAAATAACAAAATTTTTAAGAGAATGACCTTTATTTTGAAGTAGATACAACAGTACAACGTCTACCTCCATATTACTGTATATTCAATCCAAGAGAGTTGATTTGGAGTTCACTAAAGCAACACATTCGTCGTCAAAATACCGCTCCCACATTTAGCGAAACAACAACTAAGACGATCCAAGAAGCTATATTATCAATAACACAAGATGCTTGGAAAAATTGGGTACAACATGTTTTCGGTATAGAAGACCAGTATTTACTGTACGCAAACTCCATCCCGCTATTTATAATACATGCAGATGATGTAGACGATGATTCTTGTATGTTACTATTATTATTATAATTATTAAGATATATTTTATTTTTGTTATAATTGTAATGACGCTTCCTATACTATGTATCAAGAATAAATTTTTATTATTTCCCCAACAATGTATGTTTATGTGCATATAAATAAATATATTACTCAGTCGAACATTAATCTCTTTATAATACTCTTTTATTATTATAATCTTAGTAAATACGTCCCTGTTAACCATCCGTACTCGAAAGGAATTATAACAGTCGGTAAACATTTCTTTTATGAACATCGAGTGCTATTTAAAAAGCCAACTCGCTAGAAATATGGACAGACTATATCTGATGACCAAAACTCTAGAGAGCGATACTGCTAGCGAACACGGTTTATATAACCCTGTACTGTACTTTGTGGGTGTTGCATACCTACCCATATTTTGAGACATTTCAACAAGTTCGACGCATGCATGGCACACTTATGCGGTGCTTATGATCAACTGGGTGTATATCGAAGTAAACATAATACGATTTTGTTGTTGTAGACTTCCCGCGGTCGTTATTTTCATTTAAGGAATTTGGGTTTCCGGGTTGAAACCGCGTCATAATTGCATGAGAATACCGACGTTTCGCTCTCAATTGTATGGAGCTTCTTCTGGGCTGCTACATGTTGACTGCACAAGGGATATACTACCTATATACACTATGTGCTTGAGTGAACTTTAACAACTCAGCGTATGCTCAGACAAGTTTAAGCTTTCACAAGCTGCTGTACTTGCAATAAATATTTAATAGGATTACGAATATAGGAGGATAAAGCTTGTAAAGCGTGGCTGAAACTGTAGTTATGTACAGATTTACGCATATCTTGGCAATACATATTTAGTTACTAAATTGTGAAAAATCTTTTCGTGATAGACTTCGAATTAGTAATCAGTAGGCGTGTATAAAACAATGCCACAAGCTGCTATTTAAACCCCAGACACATTGTAAACGAGTGTTACTTGATGGAGAAGAACCTATAAATAATGCCGTACAGTCCAAATTCACCTGATTTATTGCCTTTTCTTTTCGCTCACGAATGTTAAATAAAAAATACTTGGACAGCAACTTTTACAGCAAAAAGCTGTTGAAATCTATATATCACCTTCAGAGTGGTGCGTGCATGCAAGAGTGTATAAAATTTAACGGCGAACAATTAAACGGTTTGTACCAAAATTATTTTCTCTTTCACTGTTTTTGTAGAAACTTAAAAGATACCTTTTATATAATTATAAAAGTTCCCTAATTTTATAAAAATCATCCAGTATAAAAATCTTTTGCTAATATATAAGAGGGCGCGATTTATATAGTATGGCTGCTATATAAATCGCGCATGTGTGAATAGCCACGTTCGTGCGAGTAGTAGTAGAGTCTGGAGTTTTATTTTGTTGAAGACTAAATGTAGTTTACCGGAAGCAAACAAATATGACTTGAGTAATCCCAGAGTATTGAAAATATAAGGTATGCGCAGTCATAAGGTTTTTGCAAGCCAAAGTATATCAGGGCGAAATTCGTCGCAGATTACGGGACGTTTATGATTCGAATATTGTAAGTCGAAAGGAAGTCAGCGCTTAGTGCCAAAAATTTGGAAAAAAAGATGGACGAACGGAGCTAAATGAAGATCCGGAGAAGAAAAGAAACAGACCAATGAACTTACATACAGATGACAACTGCACAATTTTTGAGCATTCGATTAAGAAAGATCGTCGTATTGAAGTTCGTGAAAACTGGCCTTCCTAAGGCTTGTGTTCTTGAAATCATATGCTGCTAACTGTCTGCAAAATTTCGGCTTGCTGGGTGCTTTCCGATGAATAAGAGACCACTCGAAAACCGCTTTTCTCAAAAGTGGGGTATCCGTTCAGCGCACTATCTGGTTCCGGATAAACCGGATAGAACCGAGTAGTTGAATACCAGTTCCGGGTATCCGGTTCTAGAACCGTTTTTGGTTAGTCGAAACCGGATACCTGAAATCGGGTAGAACCAATGCTAAAACTTTCGAGTACCAAGGTACCCGGTTTCAAACAGCAACCCTAGTTTGTAATGCACAGACGACGAAGTCTTGTTCTTTACGTGATGACAGTTGCTGATTTTTTAGTAGGTAGAAGTAGCTGTATTGTATTAGTTAGAGCCACCAGATACTATATTAATCGTATAGTAAACGGAGAAATGCTATCCATAAAGAGGTTTATATAATGAAAAGCGAATCGCACTGTAACGAAATAGCTGAAGGAGAAAATTTAATTTATAATTGCGTGTATTAGAAGTTTGTTAACTATCTTTATCTATTGATATTTAACTTCAATAACAAGTACCGTTTATTCCGTAGTTTATTTAGCTTAAAGCGAATTCAAAGCTTTGCCTTACTTAAACAAAACAATAGGTACCAAACACGAACCTCTTGTAGAGGTACTTGGGTATCTAAATCGGTACCTCTCCTAGTATCCATGACACATACAACATATACACATTGGTTAGAATTGTTGTACATCCTGCATTCTACCATATCCTGCTTCAATTATCGGAATGAATCCCACAACTGGTAATTCGCTTCTCCATTTCCTGCCAATCGGATTACGTACTAGTTAATCCCTCTAATGCGAGAAATCGACGAGAAAGCGAGAAAAAAACATCACAGACGATTCCCTTACTCACTCAAGCCTATGCGTATTACTATAGAACCACCGCAACGTACTCAAATCTAATTATGTTAATTTTGTACACTCGATTAGATCTTAAGAGGGTCGCGTATTTATGCAACATTTGTTCTTCGTGTGTTCGTGACATGCCTTCGGCATATAATTTCTAGCACATTAACCTATATGATAATTAATACACCGGACAACGCAGCTTCAAATAAGACAATGCATGTCAATAGCAACCATTCGATACGACGAACTTGTCGTCACGAAATATTCACCTCAGAAGAGAATATAAGTATCTACAACATTTAATAAAAAAGTGCATATATGTCATATTTTGTATATTGCAGGGGAAGAGTGGGAACAGTGAGACATTACTAAATTTTAGTGTAGAACTTAATTGAGGGTGGTGACACTATATATTATTATATATATTTTAGTTGGGCATACTAGAGTAAAGTGACCATTGTGGATACTCATAAAGTTTGAGTTCGTTTGTATAATCCGTGTTCTGCTGGGGTGTGTATTGTTGAGTACTTTTTGTGTTGTATCCATTTTTGTTTATATCACGGAAACTAATAACCTGAATAATTGTTTCTTTGTCTATGCACTACTACTGACAACAGGTAAGAAACGTAAAGTTCGTGATTTAAAATATCCTGAGGTCAAACTATATTAAGCAAAGAACGAGAGAGACCAGCAATGTGGAAACAGTGAGACTAACACTCGCACCGAACGCACTCACTCTAGATATAACATAACGTCATATCTTCATTTTATTTGAGAGAATTTGTCATTAAATACTAAGACCAAGAATCTATGTAACTTCACGTGGGCCATGCACTGACATATCAACCCACCATTCTATTCGAATTAAATGAAATGCTCTTGGATACTTTTACGTTACTTTTTTTTAATACTGTAGAACTTACCATTGCTGAGATAGAGCCGCTCCCCATCTTTAAACAGACACCCGGTATATCTATTTCACACCGACTGTTTCAGAAATAGCAAAGAATAACTCATTCATGAGTTTAGGCAATTGGTAGAAATTTGTGCTAAAACACCCTTCATTGCTGAAGATGGCCAAGAATGTAGGAAATTTCTGATTTGCTCTAGTAGGTTGATTTCTTGCTTTATTGGCTTATATCTCTTACTTACCAACACAAAAGTGAAAGTTGAATGAGGATGTTTAGAGTGGAACACTTTTTTACAATTCTTATCATCAAATATTAAAAAAAAAAACCTAGCTAGCTACTGGTAATGAAACAATTTTCTTGGAGCAGATGCTTAGCATACTAGCTTCAGATATTTAGAGTTTTGAGTTGAGATCGTGCTCTTTCTTTCTCTCCTTTTTGTTTATGTTTTTGTATATTCATCGTGAGTAAAGTATGTAAGAACTAAAACAACAATTTCATTTATATTCAAAAGCAAAAGTCAATACAGAACCAAGATAATATATTTATGCACAGTCCTATAAGAGCAGTGCACTTTGTGGTTTCTAATCGTAACTTGTAGTAATTTTAATCTCGGTATGGTGGTTATATTATTAAGCATGTCACTGATACAATATCCTATAACTTTATATCTAAACCAATTTTCTAATACGCTATTAGGAGGTGGTGACAAGGTCATACTTGTGCACAAAATCGACGTTATGTTGGCTTCACCTCGCCGTGTAGTTAATTAGTGTGTGATGTTGCTTCTAATACTCCAAGTTATTTGGTGTGACCCGAATACTCGTAGTGCCTTCTTTATTTTATTCTATTTAGCTTTACCTAGTATTAGTGATATTCCGAATTTATTCACATTTCTATATGACTCAACTGTTTTTCATTTTTATGTTTATTTATATAAGTATATAATATTCTTTTTTATACATACATAATATGTATTGATTGTATTTTATTTAATATATGAAATGAAGTTATTTAATTACTTGCATATGTCGAATTTATAAAACTTACCAGCTTTAACATGAACATCTCGGCTAAGTACGACTCCTAAGCTGCTCTGCAATCTGCACTTGTAAACGGCTGAATGGATATCATGTCGGTATCGTTCGCTGGAAAATGGTGGGAAGTACAATGAACCATTAGGCAAAAGAAGTCGTAGATCGGGAATCTGTAAAAGATGTAACTATTAACGTTCTAGGAAAAAGTCAGTTCTATAAAAATTTGAACAACGCAAAAATAATACAAATGAACTGTTATCAACTGTTAAATTGGTCATCTTTTAAAGAAAAACTTCCATCAAGAATTATTTTAAATTTAAGAGTGTTGAGGACTAGCTTATTGAGTCAATATCCCTTAAATGCAGTCCGTAGATCTGTGTTTCAATCACATACGTGCCGACATACATCATCAAATGCTTTGTCGTATAAAAGGTGCATTTGACAGTACACTTCCTTCTTTCTTTTGATGGCAGAGGAGGTCACCGTAGATATTATAATTACATACTATTAAACTTTATCTTGATTTTTCCACTTATATATACTGATCACTAGAGATAACCAAGGTAGGGGAAATTATTACTTTTTTGGAGCGACTAGACGGACTCGTGTTTATTCGACTCATGAGTAAGCCTGCAGAAACGATGGCGCACTCATTGGCGGCGATGGTATATTTCGACATACCCGAAATTGCAATTCATACATATGTGTATAAATGACGGGTTGGATTGATGATGGCGAATCGACGGCGTGCTTTGTTATGTTCGACGAGTGTTAAAAGACTTCTTAACTGATTTCCGACATTAGAATACACTGGCACTATTATTAAAAGTATTGTTTGCAATATCAACATTTTACCGTACAGTATTTTTGTTGTGTATGAATCTCATCCTCAATTGCTTCATGTAACCTGTTTGCTTCATATATGTTATCTTGTAGCTGAACTTATTAGAAACAGTTATCAAAAAGGAGATCCATTAATAGATTCTACCAAAAAAGTTTTTATTAAATCTCCAAAGCGCATTCGTCATGCTTGTCCGGACATTCCTCAGTCACCGCAGTTGATATTGACGAGATGGGGAACGTGGCTTAGAGCTGTTTTATATTATGAGAAATTTTTGCACATTATTAAACCTTGTATCTTAAATTCAAAACCGAAAGAAGCCCAAGCAATTTCAGTAAATCTGGCTGGTTTCAGATACCGAAATCAATACTCAAATAAGGCAAATTTCCGAAAATTATTCAATTCTTTTAGATACTATTTCCAAATTAGAGAACACCAAGCTTTCGTTACATGAAGCGCTAAAGATAGTAGATGACTTCAAAGCTTCGTTAGGTAATCCAACAGATAATGTAGAAAAATTAACGACCGATAAATTATGTGCGGTTATAAATAAGAATCGCCATTTTCAAAGTATAGTGCGTATAGACAAGAGTTCAAGTGAAAGCCAAGAGTGCGAATGTAATGCGAACGATCTTTTTAAATTCGCGAACATCGCATCATTAGGCGCAGAACGCACAAATATGTATTTACATATTTTCATCTCGCCGTAGGAGCAACACAGAGTCAATGGAAGCCATGCTAATGATACAATACTACAGCGATTTTTTGCGTCGGTCCACATCAACAACACTATGAAACTAAAATAGTAAGTAATTACATACATTATTTTTCATATTGATAGTAACCGAGCCGTACGCTACTGCGAAAGCACTCGTTTCTGTAGGTTTAGTCTTTATCGAGGCATGATATAAGTCTGCTTCCTCATAAGGTGGGGGTTCATGTTGCTCACTGATTTCCCCGAGAGTCGACAAAGCACGAGTCTGCCTAGTCCCCCTACTTCGCTCATCTTTACAGATCACCAAAATAATTGAATATTCAATAGGTACAGCGAAAAAATTTAATAACCTTGGTATTTACTAGTAAAGAAACAGATACGTAAATATGGTGACCTGTATCTCGTCTTTGTGGGACATATTATCAATACCTGCTCTATTGAATATAAAATAAAAGGATCTATGCTTTATGGATCACTACAAATAGAGGCAAACAGTTAGATAGATCGCACAATAAAATAGGAACTATTGGCAAATATTAGGTCTGCATATTTATGGATTTAATTGCTATTGAATAGATAATTTTATGTAAGTTCGAACTATCTAAGAAACTTGATAAGTAGGCGGCATTGTAATAAGTATGTACATATAAAGGTTATTGGAAATATTTAGTTTACATTTAATATGTATACTTTTGGTTGCTATTGAATAGATAATATCTTGATAACATTTTTTTTTTGCTTGCAAGAATATTGTAAGCTTTGAATCTTCTAGAAATGCTCCTAATTAAGACAAGATTTAACGTATTGGAAAAATACACGAGAGAGGACAGTTTCAAAAAGCTTCATATGACATCGAACTATTCCATAGTTAAATGTGTGTGTACTAAATGTAAGTGAAAATTATTCAATGCTAATTATGTGTTTGTAAGAAACATCGTTAAAAGTGATACATTCATTGCATAAGTTTGTAAAATATTTTATATAACGGAGCAAAATAATCTGTTACTGCTAAATATAATTATATTAATGGCAATAATAATAACACAACTTATTTCTACTACCATAAAGTAAATAAAAACACATCATGATGTGTTGATGTACAATTCGTGAATATACAAAGAAATACCAAAAGCTTCCGTTTCTTAAGTAAATTAAGTGTTAAGCATTAACGTAATAATGTTTACATATATATATATATATATATGTATATGGATTACTACACCGCCTGCTTGTCAGGTTTCTTAAATAGTTCGAGTTTATGAAAATAATTAAATCTATGAACGTTAAATGCAGATTAATATTTGCCAATAAATACTGTTTTATTAGGCGGCTTATTTACCTGCCTACTTCTATTTGATACACGTTACTACATTTACGCATCTCTTTCTTTACCGGCAAACTCCGCCGGTATTAAATTCTTTCACTGTACCTCGATACATCTAAAAACGCCTTATGATTATTTTATATATGAACAACTTAGCTTAAAAAATATACACAAGAACTAATAGGTAATCTATGTTATATGGGGGGATAGATAATAAGTGGAAACTTTGGATAATATTCCAGATGCCTACTTTCCAATTATCGATTGTTGGCCATAACTTCATAATAAATGGATTTCTCCAATGATTCCAATGACAATATTTGAAGTAGTACTTACAAATAAATTACGACAATTTTCTCCTTTTAATTTTCGAACTATTAAAGCATGGAAATAACTGATAGATGTACACTGCCGTTCAGTGAAGTTCGGTCATCACTCTTGTTTATTTATCACCGGCGTAAAGATATAAATTTGCTTCGTTTTACTGTTAAACGTGTGTTGGTGTGCATCTGTCGTTTTTGCGCGAAAGTTTTAAGAAAATTTACTGAAAAATGGCACGTGGCAAGCCTACCAGTGTAGAAAAACGTTCACGCATTATTACGCTGTTTGCAGAAGGATATTCGGGGCGACAAATTGCTGGAAAAATAAATATGAGAAGTTCAACAGTAAATGACATCATAAAGCGATATCGGACAACTGGAACTATAGAAAAATGAAGATTTGAGAATTGTATTATTAAGCAAACGCAATAGAAAATTAACAGCGCCACAAATAGCAGCTGAAGTCAATCGCGGCCGTGAAGAAAAAGTTTTGGCGAGTACGGTAAAACGTCGACTTCAACAAGCGGACCTTCATGGACGCATTGCCATTCGAAAACCCTTATTACGTCGGGGCAACAGAGCAAAACGGCTACAGTGAACCCGTTCTTGTCTAGTTTGGTCGTTAGATGATTGGAAACACGTGCTTTGGAGTGATGAGTCAATGTTTGAGGTTTTTTGGGCAAAATTGACGAGTTTATGTCCGAAGATCTAAAACCGGAAAGTAATCCCGAACTGCATTGTGCCTACAGTGGAGCAAGGGCGTAGTTCTGTGTTAGTGTGGGGATGTTTCTCCTTTGCTGGGACGGGAGATTTATGCAGAGTGCAGGGTGTTATGAGGAAGGAAAATTATTTTGCAATACTCCAGAATCATGCAGTGCCATCAGGATTGCGTATAATAGGCGGTAACTTTACATTCATGCATGACAACGACCCAAAACACACTGCGTCAGTGCGCAAGAACTATCTAAAGGAGCAAGAAGAACAGCACACCCTGAAAGTAATGACATGACCCCCACAAAGCCCAGATTTGAACCCTATAGAGTTGTTGTGGGATGAACTGGACAGGAGGATCCGAAAAATATGTCCAACTTCACAAGAACATTTACGGAATATTCTGCAACATGAATGGATTAATATTCCACAATCCGTTTTAACAAAACTTATCGAAAGAATGCCTAGAATAGTTCGAGCGGTGATTAACAGCAAAGGAGGTTTTTTCGATGAAAAAAAAAAAATAATGTTCAGTATGTTATATTAGGCCAGAATAACTTTTTATTTATTTATTTTTGTCTTTTTTACCTGTACATACAATAAAATTGTATTTTGTTTTTAGTTTCGTTTGTTTCTGTAACCTTTTCATGTTTTTTACTAACCGACCGAACTTCTCTGAACGGCAGTGTACATATATTTCAAAATTTTTTAGAAATCAAACATGTAAAACTAGTAATATATTAACCAAAAAAATATAATGCTAAAATAGCTTTCTTATGGTATTGATGGAATCATTCACGGCAAACGCAACATCAGTAGAGAAAAAATACACTACCAACAGACATGTTTCTACCTACCTACCTTGTCGCTGTTGCTTCACAGTTAATGCCACCACAACATTTCGAAACGACAAGGTAGAAATTTCTTGGTGCCCTCTAGTGCCAAGAAACAAGTAGCGACATAAACCGGATACTGTTCCCCAAGCCATCCTTTGACGAGTTCTTGGACTGCTTAATCACGAGATGCATTGCAATTGCACATGTGAAGATTCCGACAGGCTTACCATGATGTATATAACAGAACACATCAGTGTATTTTTTCTCTTCTCGTGTTGCGTTTGCCGTGAATGGTTCCATCAATACTATGAGGAAGCTATTTTAGCATTATTTTTTCGTTATTGTTTCTTGGCATTTTCCGATGTGTATCGATAATATTTATATCTAAAACGGAAGTTTAAAAACGTAACAATATACAAGATGATCATTTAAAATAACATTATAGGTGACTGGTTCGCTACTAATCGATCACCCTGTATACACGGAAATATTTTAAAATTTGTTCTATGAGATCTACTGTGTTATTATAAAATTTTTGCTTCCTAGCATTTACAGTTTTGTAATTCCGTAAGGTTGTTGTATAAGTCAATTGCGAAAAGTTGGTGTGTTTTATTTTGGCATGATAATTAAACTCTAAATTCATAACCAAAGAAGAACCAAGAAAGATTTACGAAGCAATTTCCTTTTAAAAGTATTTATTACTACTAAGTAACTTGATTTTGTCTTCAAAAATACGCGTCCAAACAATAGCATGTAATTGGCAAAATTCTTTTCTTCGAGAGAGATTTACTTTAAACGCATTTGCATTTATTAACAAAAGCGCCCATTGAAAATCGCAATAGATCTAATAGCTAAGATATTAATTTGCTTAACTCATTATGGGGACATTCCATAATATGTTTGCGGCCCGGGAGAAGGAGAAAGGAACAAAAAATTGTATTCGACTATATAAGCCGAAGAACGGGCGCAGGCGACGTCGAAGTAGCATAACTATTACTTGAATGTCACTGAACGTAGTTAGTAAACTCAAGAAATTAATCATATTATCTGTAATTCTTATTTCAAGTAATGTGTTTGAAAATTTGAAGGGAACTGAAATGCGATAATACTCTTATTGAGTTGACTGTTAGTTTAATGATGTGTACTACCATCCCAAACCCAAGTTTGAAGAATGAATTCTTGGAAGCAGAATGTCGAATGCCTTAGGTGTACTAGAAACAAACGAAATCTTGGCGAAAGACCGAACTAGACTAATTATAGAGAAGAGCCAAAATCCCCAATTAGGAAAGGTGCGCAAGTGTTTATTAAGAGTATCCTCTACGCCGACAATAGGTAAGTTAGATATCGACATAACCGTAAAAGTTAGATATACATACATATATTTATTGAGAGAGCAAAACCGTGAACTTCCTTGTTTATCAAGCAGAAAACGTAGCTGGTCGTAGCAATAAAAAGCAATCAGACTAACGTGTAAAAATAGACCCGTAGGGTAAGTTCTACGGCTGGTTACAGTTGAGTTCACGTTAAATTTGTTGGGACTCACTCCACTCGCATCTACTTGCTACCACGTTCGGTGCATGCTCGCATTCGATGATAACTTCGTTATCGGCATGCAAATCGGACGCAAAAATAAACACAGACCGAGTTTATTTTAGTGTCGCTTTTTATCGATCGATTTTGTTTTCAAATGAGGTTTGTTAAATTAGAATTCCCCAATGTTTACAATGTTATAGAGGCGGAAACGGTTGGATAAAATAATGAAGATTAAATTTCATTTTGAGCAGACACTTTAAATGTGAAACAGAGGAAGTATGTTGCGTTAGCGCCATCAATATTCTTCATAGCATACTGGGTTATTAATTAACTCAATAATCACAAAATAACATAAAAGCCAGTAACAGTTTGTAACGCCTTTCCATAATCCATTAGCAGACAGTGAAGAATGGGATGGGTCATTAATAACAGAAGTTCTTACAATAACATTTTAAAATGGGCACCACGTAATTTGTGCACGTAAATGCAATGTCAGTTCACGATTTAAGGACCCGCACTGTTGGAAATAAAAGAAATACTTAGGAGAAAACATTTAATTACTAATTAGCTGTGTTTATAGAACTCTATCATACGAAACAAGCACAAATTAGAATAAAAGAGGTTAGAATAGGTGCACAAGTAACTATTTTAAGCTAATTGAGTTCAAAGTTATATAAGCATTAACAAGATAAACAAGGTGCACTTATCTCGTATTTCTGAGAAAATGGGTCTTTAATCAAACGCTATTTTGGTATGGTACACAATGATACTAGTACTCTCAATCAAGTAATTGAGAGAATTACTTGAGTATTAGTGCAGTTAATCTTAATCACTGATATAAACTTATTTTCCGATGACCACTTTTGGCTGTAATATTCTAAAAATACAAAAAACAGCAACAATTTTGAAAATCACAGCATCTAATTGAAAATAAAGGAAAAAACTATTAGCTTTGGAGATGGATTACGTATTCAAGGAGAAGTTGTTAATTTATTTAACGAACTTATCGTGATCGTTCCCCACGTCACTCTGAAACAAATATCAATGGAGTATGGTGTTGTCCTTGCTAGTCGTCAGAGGACGACACTAACTGAAGAATCCAATTCTGTAAGGAAATAGCACAGAATCGGAATAAAAAGTGTTTTTGTACCTGCAGTCCAAACTATCGTGTTATTTGCTATCATTTATTATTTATGTTATTGCTAAAGTTGAACGAGCGACACTTTTGCGGCATAAATCAACAAAAAATGCTGCCATTGTCAAATTTTCAAAAAATTTGTGTAGTGGTTGTTGAATTGAATCCAATTCCCAATCTCAAATATTTGAAGACTGAATGAGCGCCACGAAATAGAAGCGTGAAATTGGCTCCCATTTTTCAATTTCGCTTATCTCAAAAATCGGATGAGCATAAAATCAAAGTTTTATGCCACAAATCAGCACAAAACATGAGGATTTTGGAAATTTCTTCGTGCCTCACTTTATGGTTTCCAACATTTTTCGTTACTAAAATAAAGCACGCGCGCATTAAAAAGATTTTCTCTGCTAAAACAAAAGTTCTATCGTCGATTCATCAAGAACGCAAACAATACAGGCCTCCTCCACCTCCAGTATCCTTTTTTTATTTTAACAACGAAATAACCGCCGAGAAAGGTGACAGTAAAAAAGCCGGTCACAAGAAAAAGCGCTCAACTACGCAAAAGTTCAAACTTTTATCCGATTCTGGCAAGCGGACCGGAAACCCACTTCCTAAATTTACGACTTTCAACGTGAGCCTGGCGTGAAGGGATATTAAACTAAGAGGAGATGGTGGAGGTAGAGGTAGAGGAGACATTAATGAAATCAAATGTTATTTTCGCCGCCTCATCGTCTTCGCTTCCTTCATACTTTCGGACGATTTCTTGTTCGCCATGCCCGGAAAAAGAACACTTCCGTTCTGGAACGAGAAGCGGTCATGCAAAAAAAGGCAGAAAATCCGGACCAAAGCGCATAAATAACCCTGGCAATAATAATTTAAATTCCGCCGGAGAAAGTTTTCGTTTTCGGGCATGACAAGGATGTGGCGACGTTGGTTGCGCGAAATTTGTTCGACAAATTGGAATAATTTGTTTTGACGAAAAGAGAAAGAATAGAATAGAATGAAAAGCGGTTAAGATGAAATCAAAAATGATTATGGCGCGTGTTCGTAAGCAATCATTAAGGCATTATATACGTTACAGAAATAACATAACTGTAAAAATTAAAGTAACTAATGTAAGTAAATATAGCCATCTACGATAAAGATATTTACAGGCTGACTAACCGGGAATTGCTATTTCTGTGAAGTATAAATCCGACAATTCTAAAAATTTGCTTGGTTATTAACAACTGTTGGACCAATCAAACAATTAAGCAGATTTAAAAAAATATTATGCTGAATGCGTCAATAGGACGTTGTGATAAATTAATTTACAAAAACGCTGCGAGCGCGATGAAAGGAATATTCTAGCACTTCAATTTATAATTTTAGTTTACAAAAAATTACAAAAAATACATAAATGAGACAGATGATACCCTTAAACGTTTTCCGTTTCGGCAGTCTCACGATTAGTGGGTGAAAACTATGGATTTTTGCAATTTATACCGCTATTAATAAAATAATATATCTCTAAATGCGCCTTCTGTAGGTATACTTTTTGCCATTTTTACCAATATCCCCCAGCTCCCTTACGGAGTGGAAGTTGAACGAGAAAGGGCAAAATGTACGCACAAATGATCTTTTGGTAATATAAATGACGTTACTTTAGTAGTAGATTGGGGTACAGAGGTAAAATGAAAGCACAGTATTATTTTATTTGGTGCTCTATTGGCGGTCAAATTCGTAGTATTTTGTAAAGTACATTCAATAAAAAAGTACTGATTTACGCATGATAATAATAGTAACCAGAGGCTTTTTGTAACAGTATAGTTTTTTAAGACACATTTTGTTCATATCATTTAAATGAAAATAGAAATGAATAGGAGAGTTCCACAATTAATGTTAATATTTCGGATGTTAGTTTGCTCGTTGTAGAAGCCTCAATCTTAACATTTGACGCCTGACAAATAAAATGTTTATGTTTGAAAATATAAAAGATATTGGCACCATCCTAGAGCTTGTGGGCCAAATGTGCTTCTAATCTCCTTGAATATTATAAGCAACAGAGTTTTTCTGCGGGCAATATTATAGATAGTACAGTATAACTATGTGTTATATAGATGTTATAGCTTGTACACCACCTTCAACTCTTTTGCCTCCCTTCTAAAATAGAATGCGTGTAGCGATTCATCTACGTTATAAACATTATCTGCACCATACATTTCCATGTACGGTTTGATGGATACAATGAATTCTTTGGTAAGTTTCTAATTCCGCTGTGTTTTGCATATATTGCCACACCAATTGTGTTCCTCTTACATTATCCACTGTTTCTGTAACAAATCTCATTAATATCATGTCTTCATTTCTTCATGATTACAATGCTGGTGATGACTTAATTCCCAATTGCGTTGTACGTAGTGCTTGCCACATTCTTGCCGCACCACTGTCAATTATAATTAACTGCTCCATTCGGACCTATACCTTCCCCTCTTTTTGGAAGTGGGCCAGAGTAATTTCAGTTTTTAAGAAGGGAGAGAAGAACCTAGTGGATAATTATAGACCAATCTCGATTTTGTCTAATTTTGCCAAGGTCTATAAAACTGTCTTATTCTCCACCATATATTATCATACAAAACCCTATATTTCGCCACGCCAACATGGTTTCGTACGAGGAAGATCAACAGTTACTAATCTTGTGTCAATTACCCAATTTATTAGCCAGCAACTTGACGCGCAAGAACAAGTGGACGTGATATACACAGACCTCGGTAAAGCATTCGACACATTAGATCAGAGTGTTTTACGTCACAAATGTTCTGCTTTTGGCTTCAGTTCATCGCTTATTCGACTTCTAAAGTCTTATTTGACCAACAGAAGCAATTACGTTTTTTATAATGTTTAATGTAATTCTCGTCGGGAGCGATAAAGTGCACGTTTTACCTGGAAGTCGGTGCATGGCGTTCTTTATTGTCCCGACTTGCTTTCTTGCTTGAATTATCTAGTTTCTCGCACATCTTCACGTTCTCTTCCTACCTTCTATTCTTATTTTTATTATTGTATGTATTTTTTGTATAACGTTGTCCTGTAAATAGAAGCCGTTGGACCACAAAAAACTATTATTATTATTATTACTACTGTATAGTCATCCTACAAATTTGATTATCTTCTGCAACTTGTGGTATGCTTTAAAATTTTTTAAATTAACTTTAGCGTTGCCTTCTAATACCCAGTGACGAATAGCTACATTTATGGTGAACAATTACGTCCCGATCCATATATTGTGTAAATTTGCAAAACACGTATTCAACAGTTTCCAATAGCTTTCCTCTATATGTTTCCTCTCTTTATAAATATTTTTGCCACCTATATGTTGTCGCAGAGTTTCTACTTTTTCAAATTTGCATTGCATAGAAGCTATCGGACGTGCCATTTGTTTGCCCGATCTCCATAATCGATCGTTGGTCTCAAATACAGAGGAAAATTTCCATCAATAAAAGACATAAATTTTATTGCAACATGTAGCTGTATACCGGATCACTTTTAGTTAATTGTTTTATTTACTGAATATTGTTGTTCTTTCTCAAATTGCATTATTTCAGGGAAAAGTTATTATTCAAGGTTTTGCATGACGTACTGTACAACATTAAGGAGCATATTTCAGAGATCCTTTCAAGCAATGGTTACAGAGATAGAATATTAATGTAGGATGCTATAATTTCTAAAGTTTTGTTTGCGTGCGAAATGTCAGTTGATTAGTCAGTCCTATCCTTGCTAAATAAAAAGATAATCAGCTCAGAACTGAATTTGATCTTTTATTTGCAGAATGCCTGTTGTTTTCGAATCAAGATTATGCTGATATTGTGGATTTTGTAACGAAAAATCACGAGCTGCTGAGAGTATCGGCGACGATTTCCGAACCGACGAGTGCCAAGTCGGCGAACATTTAGTACTGTGTATCTGTATTGGCGAAGACATGGTTCATTTCCAACAGTTTCCATTAACTATGATCGCCCCTCCAGCAAAAATTGAATGATGAAGAAAACATGTTACAAATAATTCAAGGCGATCCAGCATTAGGTACTAGAAGGCCTTCAACAGGTATGTATGGCCCTTATTGGAGTGTGTGGCGAATACTTCATAGAAATTTGTTGTATCCTCATCACGTACATTATAAATTTTTTTTGCTTGAAAGGACTTCAAGAATACTCCTTAGTTTTGTACAGTACGTCATGCAACACCCTGTACATGTGTAAATTGAAGGTTATTAGTATTCTTTTAGTAAAAAGAAATTACGTGGGAAAAAGAATAGAGGATAGCGAGTTATTCCCGCAAACTGGCAGTAATTGAAAAAAGCTACTGACGCCATCATTTAAGAAAGTACTACTAAAACAGTTAAGAGGATGTATAAAGTATTTTTTAATACTTTCACCAGCGGCGGTGGGTGATGATATAAATGGAAGGGCGCGGAAAGCGATTCGATTCCTTCGTACATTTCCTTGCTTGTTGTGTACATTGTACGATGCAACGGAAATACACGAGGGAGTCGAATCTCATTGCGCGTCCGCCAATCTACGTCAACACCCACTTGGTTGCTGAATTCCACTTTCCCAATTTTTAATAAATCCTCAAATAATTAAAAGGAAATTGCACTGCTCTCATTAAAAGAAAATTGAGAAGTTAATAAGTACAGAAATGTTTCTATACATTTAAAGAATGTTTTATATGTTTGCATTTTCCAACTTACTGTGTTTATACTTTTATATTTTTATAATAAATGGTCTTTATTAAATAGAACAAAGTCGAACTAATCTGTTCTCCAAATGGAGCAAATTACGACATTCCACACACAAATTTCCAATAAGCGAGAGCTCTGTTTCTTTAGAAGTAATGTTACATGAATAAGATATTGCGGTGCTACTGTACATACAATAAATTAATATGTCACAAATTTCTATCATGTACTGTACCCTTTGAAGTCAGCATATCAATGACATATCTGGGCGACCTCACCGCAAGAGCCTTGTGAATAAATGCAGAGTGAAGCTCTCTGCGATTTTGCATTTTCAATCTACCAGCACGTTCAAACAAATGAGGTACGTAATCTTCCCATCTCAAACTGTACACAAATCTGAATTTTACTTATTGTATTTTTTCCGAGTATTCCGAAACGAGGTATGGGTCGTAGACAATGTTACCGACACGAAAGTGATTTAAAAGTTATGTATCTGTTATGTATGCATTACAAAGCCAACAGATTTGTGTTCGAAAATGTTCGAAAAATGTTCGAATTTTTTTATATATTGCATACAATATACCGAGCAAACATCGAACAGCCTAGAGCAACCCCAACCTACAAACCTATACCAAAGGACATCATAGATATTAATTATTCAATGTACATGTCTCCAATATTTTGTAGCTTTACGAAACAATGCCAATGCAAATAATTTATTTTTGATCTGAATTATACCATCAAGTTGTCTATATTACCATGCAGCCTACTGATCCTTATAATAGATTATACTATTTTGGTGCTGCTAAATCTCTCTTGAAACAATAATAATTAACACTGCCGATATAACTGCTACTGCTATTAACTACTTCCGGATCTTGCCGTGTGTCAAAACTTTCGCTAGACGTTTCGCCGTTCAACTCGTCGTGAACTGAACAGTCCAGCTATCCTGAAGAAGCCGTCAACATGAGCGGCGAAACGTAGAGCGAAAGTAATGTTTGCGCGCTATTTCTATACGTATCATAAATTAACAACGAAATTAATATCCATATGTATAAGTGTAGTTACGTTACTGTTAGTAATTGCAATAGTAGAATGTACATAATAGAATAAATAATCGCTCATAATTGCACCATCTTAAGCGGTGTTACCTGGTTATTATCGAGCATTCAATGAGGTAGAAGCGACGTTATGACAAACTGGATAACTTGTGTAAAAACTTTGCAACATCAATCAAGTACTTTTCCACAGTTCTCTCAGCAAATGATGTGCGCGGTGATGATAAAATGTTTTTGTATCTTGAAAAAGACCGCTCGACATCCACTGATGCCAGACACGCAGTATTGTAATAATCTTTATAAATAGGTTAATCACAAATTTGTCGTAATCTAGTAAAATCAAGTTCATAATATTCTCTCTTATTTTTTATGACTCTTAGAGCACATATCAATGAGCAAATCGTTCACTATTTGCACTGACTCCCCTAATGATAATGAACTATTTTTTAATTGTTCTATTGCGTCATGTAAACCAGCATAATTGTCATGAACAGTTTTTATATCAGCTTCTACCGAAGTATCATGGAATTGTTTCTGACTTTCCTTAATAGCTGCTACTTCATTAATACTAAACTCGAGAATCACTGATCCGATTTCTTGATAACATTTTCAGTAATAAGAAACTGCTTTCAACCAAGTTCCCCAACGTGTAACAATCGGCTGCGGTGGTTGTACATTAAATTGTCGAATACGCTTAGGAGATTTAAGAAACGCCTTTTTCGTATTTGCTATTCCCATAGTGCATCTACTTTTGGATAAGAATCTCTAATAATTTGTGTCGCAATACGTAAACCATGAACTTTACATATTACATGTACAAACCTGCCACCATTTTCTTTAAGAAAACAGCCTACACTAAGTATTGTCCTGGCGCCATCGCTCATGAACATCAACACTTGAGTTAGTGAGACTTCAAATTCTTTTAAAGTATCATGCACCACCTTTGTAATTGTTTCAGCTGTACAATTTTCCATACTTTTGCTAGCTAATAATATGCAGATGTAGGTTTAGAAGGCTCTAGTATACGCACTATAACATGCATAATACACTGCTCAAAACAATTAGAGGATATTTAGATAAATAATAATAAAATAAATAAATAAATAAGACACGCAAATATTTCTATATTGCAACTATAACGTTTTTAAACAAGAGACAGAATGCATTGACAAATTCAAACAATTCAACTTGTACAGTGCTTCAGTGCAGCGCCTGCGCGAACTGCCATACAAGCGCGTATTCGAGGGATCTCGGCTACAGTTAGATTTTACCATTTTCCGTATCATAGCAAATTTTGAACTGTAATTACGGGTAATAATGGAAAGGCAACGCGATTTGACTCATGCACAGGCTTAGAGAGCGATAGGTCAATTGGAAGGTGGACGGAGACAGCAAGCTGTTGCTGAAGTTTTTGCAGTTAGCCAAAGTGTGATTTCGCGCTTGTGGTATCGGTTTTTAGAAACTGGAGAAGACGAGGACAAGGACGCCCAGCATCTACAACACCAAGAGATTATCGATACCTAACAGTATTTGCACATAGAAACCGCACTCGTAATGCAACGCAGCTTACAAGTGAGCTTGCCGCTGCTACGGTAAGAGTAGTATCAACTCAAACAATAAGAAATCGTCTTCACAACGTTGGCATGTATGCTCGAAGATCCCTAGTATGCGTTCCACTGACTACTCTTCATAAAACGTCACGAAGAATATGGGTTGAACAACATAGAAATTGGAATCACGATGACCGGGCACAAGTCTTCCAAGAATCCAGATAATAGGCGTATTTTAATTTGGCGTGAACCTGGAACACGTAATCAGCCACAATTTGGTCGAGAAAGGCCGCAATATGAAGGTAGGAGTGTAATGGTGTGGGCTGAGATAAGCGCAGAAGATCATACAGACCTTTATGTGATACAGAATGGCAACCTGACTGCTCAGAGGTATCTGGATAAAATTTTTAGACCCATTGTTCTTCCGTGCGCTGGCGCTATGGGTGAAAGATTCATTTTAATGGATGACAATGCTCGTCCACACCGGGCAAACATCGTGAACAACTGGATTGAACAATTGAGAATCAATAGAATGGAGTGGCCAGCAAATTCTCCTGATGGTAATCCTATCGAACATGCTTGGGATGCTTTAGGAAGACGAGTTGCGGCAAAAAATATGCCACCGCGTACAATTCGAGAACTGCAAAATGCTCTGATAGAGGAATGGAATAATCTTCCACAAGAATTTTTTGATGTCCTGATTCGATCAATGCCGATGAGATGTGAAACCTTTATTGCCGTTTGTGGAGATCATACACATTATTAACAATGGATTTTTCGTTATTTTATCAATAAAACTTCTTATAAAGTCTCATAATTGTGTATTTATTTAATTATATTTATTCATTCTAGTGCCTTAGTAGCTTTATAATGTACACAAATAAGTTCAAACTTGTCAATGCGTTCGGTTTCTTATTTAAAAACGTTGTAGTTAAATATAAAAATATTTGCGAGGTGCTACATTCATTATTTATTTATTTTATTACCATTTTTCCTAATATCTCCTAATTGTTTTGAGCAGTCTAGATTGTTTTTTACAATTGGTGGTTTTTTAATACTGATTTGATTCATCTTTCCACATCCTCGCGTACAGACAGATGGTATATACTTCCGTAAGGTTGCTCGACTTGGTAGCTGCTAATCGGGATTATATTTACTCCAGAAGTATCTAAACACCGGTTTATCAAGTCTTGCTTACAATTTACATACACTTCACCGTCACGTTTCTGCTGGCAGATGGAATACTTTTCACAAGCTTTACAAAAAAATTTTCCACTATCATATCGTAAAAATTTATTAATTGTTTCGGCAAACGGTAAAATTTTACGTTTCCGCACGTTCGACATATCTTTATGTATATATACGACTCAATACGTTTAAAAATAACGCACACACAATTCGCATCTATGTACTCACGGTCAGTGACTGACGCTACTAGGTAGGAGCATAGATTCGCAATAGTACGCAAACTACGAGGTCACGAACATAATCGACAAACCCCCTTCAATTTATGCCCGACGACGCTGGTGTAAGTAAAAATAATGACAGCTCTATTCGTAGTATCAAACGCTTTAAAATAAAGTAGTAAGAATAAAATTGTGGCATCATCCTGCAAGTACATCATCAGTCACTCTGGTATGTGCGCTTGTTGTACTATGGTGTTACCTGAACCCGCATCGCATTGGCGCGAGGAAGCTGTTCGTCCCAAGATAAACGCACTTTTGTTCGCTCATAGCTTTTTGAGGGGTTTCGAAAGGACTGGTTGAATGCTTTTTTGGTGTATGACTATACTCTGTTGAATATTTAATTTTATAAAATGGTAAAATAATAATTACCTAATATCTTTCAGATCTTCGGAACCAATTACTAATAGTAATTACATTTACATTTTACAATTAAGCTAAATTTTGAAGGAAAATGTTTAAGGTTGCGTTCGTTTACGGAGAAAACGGATCGTTGATAAAAAAGTAATACATTTTCTGTAATAACATATTTCCCTCTGCTTCTTTTCGTCGACATCACGAACCTATATATAAAATTGGATTAATGCTATATTGGCTTCTGTAAATTGCGTTCTGCGTGATGCGCCCTTTTTGCTTCTGAGTAACCTGCGCCGTATTACCGGCGGCACTATAGCAGTGTGCAGGCGAGAGGGAATAATAAAATTTAATTAGAAGAATTTACCGGCGCCATATCCAACGACGGTAAATATAAATTAATTTAATTAACTCCGGATACCTTGCGAAACGTAACGGTTTATTGATGAAATTAACGCTTTCGTCGGAAAAGGGGTTAAAGTACATTGTTCTTCATTGTGTACAGCTTGTCCATAATGTTTTTATTTTATTTCATTTAATAACGTAGTAACAAAACTATCAAATCAAAAACTAACAAATTAAGTGTATGTATACTTTCCAACGAACATTTCTTAAACTAGACTCTAACTAAACTCTTTTTAATATAGGAGAACTATGTATAAAGTTATAAAATCATTGTAGAGGCGCCCTTGTATGCGACAAATGTATTCATAGGCAATTCGTAAAAATGATGATATTGAAGATAATATAAACTAGAGGATCATTGTTAACATCATTGGTGATCTTCCTAATAACAAAATGTTTTTTTCAATAAGCGCCTGTTTGTTGCGGATGTTTATTTTGATGTGTTCCTTAACATTTTAATTTAATTTAGATATGCCAGCGCACAATGTGAATGGGGCATGCGGGTATATTGTTAGGACATATTCGAGTTTGCAGTCGACACTGAAAGTTTTGTTTCTTGCACATCTGTTTTAAGACAAGGTGCACTACTAAAATTTTTTCCTCTGGGGCGATATTAGTGTCTAATGCAAGTAAGAATTGAAGTATGTAAATTTTTTGAATAATATTAAAAAATTCTAATTACAGAATAGTTTAGATCAGAATTTTCCTCGGCCATTTTACAACTGTTTCCATACTAAAAAAAAATAATAAAAGCGAGTTAATAATCAACGCGGCCCGCATATTCTAAGCCTAACATAGAAAGAAGGCGTGTAGAAGAAAAATCTCTTTATTATTTGTTAATATATATCTTGTGCTATTTCAATCCACTTTTTAGATCGTTTAACTAAGGCTAACACCACTACAAAAATACAATGGGTGTTTGTCCTTAAGATGGTCCTCGTAGAACCCTTCATCGATGTTAAATTTTCAACCTCTTCGCTTCGATTTTAATTTTGTGTAAATAAAGAATACTTGTCACATGGTACGTCAGGTTGATCAGCTGTGTGCACAAAAGCATTGTGTGCAATAATCAGACACCTCGTCTCAGGTTTCCTCGGCGTTTGTCGGTGATCGCTATTTTTAACTAGCGTAGCAAGTCATCATAATATATTGCGTTTACTGTGTTACATTTTTTAATGACGATTAACAAGACCCCCTTGCTTTCCCAAAAAACTGTAGCCATCATCTCTTTCGTTCTTTTTGTTACCTTGGCCTTCTTAGGACTGAGTTCGTCTTCCCGATGCCATTCTATCGTACAAAGGATATTGATACAGAGTAATTACTTCATTTCCAGTTACTATTTGGTTAATGGTCGTCATATCGGCTTTATGCAGCTCAATAAACTTCTGCCTACATTCAACACGTTGTTCGAACGATTTCTGGGGATTCGCAAGAGATTTTTTAACTGAGTACTTGGACAACAATGAGACAATATTATGCTAATTCATTGGGCCGATTAAACCAAAGAAAAAAACGTCTTGTCTAGCGAAAAGAAATCTCTACCACCATGATAACGCCCCGATCCACTCATCGGCAATTGCGATAGCAAAACTAGTACGGATTGGTGCCCCATCCACCACGTTGGCCCCCTACGACTTCTTTCTTTTTTCAAATTTGCTTGGCGGAAAGCGGTTCGCGCCAAATGAAGAGGCCATTGCCTTTTGCATAGTTCGTCAAATTCTATTATCTGGATGACTTAAAAACGTTAGAACATACATAGGCTAGGTGCACAGAGCTACAAGAATGAAGAATAAATTTACTAAATACAAAACAATTGCGTGGTCTTCGTTAAGACATGTAATTATTATAGCATCCTCCTAAAAAAGTTGCAGTGGTACTCTCTTGCGCTCATGACATAATAAATATGCTATTAGACAATATCAAGTCACTTAGCATCAAATCCGGTTGATAAAGGTTTCCTTATGTTTAGTTTATATAACGTATTTTTTTTTAAATAAAAGATACAAGTTTTTTAATTAACGTTAATAAACGCCAAAAATACGAGCCTCTCTGGCAATGCACACCGACTCAATATTCAGACTATAAAATGAGTAAAAGTAAAGCACAAATAAGAAGTAATAAGTGGAAAATAGTTCCAAGTGAGACAACTCGTGACTATTTAGTTCGAAGAAAGTTCGAATTGATCACAAATGAATATTCTTTAAGATCCTCATATTAAAAATATTGTTTAATTCTTCGGCTTTTAAAAATCTAAATGTATTTTATGATGAATGATCGAAAATTATTGATTATTTTCGTTACCGATCGCAACCAAGCAAATTGCAAATTAATTTCAAAGCTTTAGGTTTAATCGCAATTCCGATTAAACATTTTGAGTGAATTTATTGCTATGTGGTAGAAGCAGTGAAAAGTTAATTAAACCCGAATATAGGCTTTCATGGATGTTGTCTCAGTAGTCTTGTTCAATGCCGCTTGGACGAGTTTAGCTTAGTTGGTTTTAATATAGAGGATGTGATTTAATGGCAATCGGAAATTTTTATATATAGAGCGTGATTTTAATTCGCAATCGTAAATGTTATTATACAGGGTGTTATTTTAATCGTAATCGTAAATTTTGATATGCGTACATAGTACAAAGAGAAATAGAACAAATGCGTACATATTATAATGTTTTATTTGTTAAAATCTTCCATCGAAATGTGGTCCAGAAAATATTTTGTTTTATTAATAACAAGTTGTTTACTGTTTGGGGTGTCAATTAATAATCGACCTTCCTTTAGTTAAAATAATCAAAGTGCACTGAAAACGCACATTTATTTCAAATGGTGTCCTTTCTACATATATCGAATTTCCTAGCGCTTGTTTCATATTTCTCTTAGATGATGTTGCTTTTCTGAGACCTTACTAAATCCAGTTTCTTTTCTAAATTTGAAAACTCTGATTGGGAATTGCCAGCTCGGCATTCGATATTGCTGTCAACTTTCTGTGCTTCACCCGCTAAGCGTCCGATGGTGCTGTATAATCCTTAATAAGTGATTCTAAAAAAAATTTCTGTAATCCGAAATGAAAAGACGTTAAAAATAGACTGTTTAAAAAGGTAAAATAATAAAACATGAGTCTAAATATATAGCAGAAATGTATGCTTCGTATTTTAGAAGCAAATCCTTTCTATTATTCAAAGTTTCTAATAGATGTCGTGTATAACAACTGTTGTTAAACCTTCTGGTTCAACCTCACAAGCCAGCCAGTCTCTACGATATACTGCTCCGATTGACTGAAGTTTTTTCAGCTAACGGTTGAAATGTGTTCATAAATTCGTTTACTAGCTGATCGTCGCTGTTACCTATAAAGCATCTATATCGCATTAACTTCTCCAAATAACATTTTTGTTATTATCTTCGAGGGATCCTGTTTTCCCCGTGTCCAGACAAAACTATTCTTGATTTTTTTGTTGATACCCTTGGCACTCTGGATGATAAAGAATCTATATCGTGGTTCACGAAATAAAGAAAAGCGCACGTTATCTTTTGAATATAATTTAAATGAATTTCAATTTTCTATTCTTGGTTAGTTTCGTAAGGCGCTAAAAGACATAGCACAGTATGCTCGAATATACCAGCAATTTTGTGTGACAGCAATTTGCTGTGTGCACCTATTATAATTGTACAATAGAAACAGGGGATATCGATCCCTTCTTTCTGTGCGACACTAAATATTAAAGCCTGAGCCCCGCGTAGTTATAAAACAATACTGCCGTACAAAACAAAAAATGCACAAACCTGTCGCACAGTGGATCCGTCCGACACCACCCACTCGACATCGGGAGGAGGGCTTCCGTGCGCACTGCAATCCACCCTGCCACCGGAACTATTGCTAAATTCAACTCGATGAGGCGGTTCTTGTAGAAAAAAGGGACCCTGCAGGTCTAAGCCGCCACTCCATACTGAAACAAAACGTTTTACATTAAGCAACAATGGATATCCATTACAGACCGTATAAAAAAATCATTTTTTCTTTTGCCGTTACTTTAGAGAAAGAGAGGCGTACGAGAGCACTACTGCTACGTGGAGGGTTGTATCCTACAGTTATTATATTTTGAAGTAGAATCTGTTCCCCCTTTTTGCGTTCTTTTTGTTTGGTAAATCGTTCGAGAAGACACTCCATGTTAAGGTATAAACGATTTTGGGAAATCTGAAAAGAAGCGTTTGGCGGTTGTAAGAACGTTTTGTTATAATTAGCGCAGAGATTCTCTGTGGTCTGTTCTTGGCGAAAAAGCTGTATTCTTTTAACATCAGCACTTAAGATGTTTACTTTATGAAACCAAAAGCTTATTTTTGTTCGTCTCATGAGAATAGGTTCGTCTTGCCTACTGGTTTCCCTGAGAGACAAAACACGAGTCTGTCTAGTTTCTGCTAATTTCGTGAAGCGCACGGAATGTGTACTCGCTTCTACAGGCTTAGTTTCGTGACACCAGAAAGCGCCAAGAGGTCGTTTCGAACGTAGCGATATTAACTTAGAGGCAAACACTGATACAAGGTGGAGTAAAAACGCTCCCGGAACCACGCTGATGACACCAGAGAGGCAGTAACATGTCCGAGGATAGTGTTATTCTCTCCTGGCATTGATTTTGCCGTAAACGATTCTAGTAATACTATAAGGAACCTATTTTAGCATTATTTTTTTAGCTAAATATGTTAGTTTTAGAAACTAGTAGAAATGTCTTTCGGGTGATGTCGTGTAGTTAATGTTTTACTTGACGTTTCGTTGACCATGCTGTCAGCTTCTTCAGAAGATTTCTAAAGACTGCTGTTGTTGTCTCTTGCTCCTCGTTATATATCCTATTTCTGTTCCGCTTTGCTGATCCATAACCGTTCCGCTTTGCTGATCTATAACCGTTCCGTTCCGCTGAATCGCGTCGTTCACCTACACTCAACTATTAGTTTTAGAAACTATTTATGTTTTCAACTAAAGCAACAGTTGAAAGTATCTACACATTTAATGTTTCCAGAAACATTTGTAATAACAAAATTTTTCAAACCTTTAATCATTGGTTGCACAATTGTTGTGAAACCTGGAAGATGTTGGCGATACGAAACGTAACATTCAGCAGATGGACTAATATTCTTCAACTGCTATCGATGGATAGCAGCAGATTCGTCCGCTGAATGCGTGATCATTCATCATCCCTGTAAAATCTTCAAAACGTTTCATTTTAAATTCTGATACATCATTATAACGTAGTACAATGATAAATGATTCCCTAGTGATTTGAATATACCTTACAATTGGCGTCCGTGCTTATAATAAATGAATTCATTTCAACGGTGTGGAAGGCTAAATGTTTGTCAAATAACTCAGTAACCTCTTTGATCAGTATTAATTTCAAATAATGATGTTTGCATTCATCAACGCAGACGAATATTTTGCTTTTTTAACCAAAACTTTTTTGTATAGAGACAGGATCTCGTTTATTTTAAAGAACTTCTCTTGAAATCAAACGAGTTCAATTTACTAGATATCGCAAACAAATCTTCCTACCGCCATAGAAAGATTTTAAAAACTCAACCTAGATTCAATCAACCGTAATACCGATAGCCCAATATTTAGACAGAGAAAACGAGTACGAAAGGAAATTATTTAGCGGAACTCTGTGTAGTGCCATCACATCGGTGTCTCGGCAAGAATCTCGTTTACGGTCTTACTTTACTATTAATACCTCCTGTTTATCTTGTCCCTGGTGGCTGCGGTAGATCGTGCGTCAATTATGAGGGAAATGAGAACCTGTCGGAAATGAGATTGCTCCGCGAGCTTTGAAAACTTTATGCAGTGACAAATAATTTTCGTACAGAGGCGGCTATAATAAGTAGACGTCGGGAGTTTTTTGCAAAGTTTCGACGAATTTAGTTTTTCGTTTCCGTTTTGTGCAATATACAAGGCTTTTCAGAAAACATTTGTGAAAGTATAAAAGAAAACGTGTGTTTCAATTTAGATTAGATTTGGTCAACATACTTTGTTCAATGTTTTTTCAGATTTTTTTACATTTTTGGTTTCTCGTTTGGCTTTTTGTAAATGCATCTCTAATTTAGATGATAGGTAGTGTTTTATTGCTGACTTCTTTCTAGTGGTAAGAGGCTGGTGGTAAGAGGGTAGTGGTAAGAGGGTCGTAATAAGAGGGTAAAACAAAGTCATCATTGGTATTTTCGACGTAATTCAATTTTTGAAAAATATCAATCTTAGTAAGGACTTGAACTTATCTCCCGTTCGCCGGGCGGGTGTGCTACCACTACGCCATAGGGTTTTGTTAGGATCGAATCACTTTCTAATACTTAGATCCTATTTATCCCTGCAGATATACTACATCTCCACACATGTCAAGTCATACATTGGCTTCCGCGGGTGAAATATGAAAATCAATGATTTCCTTGGTATTTTCGACTTAATTGCATTTTTGAAAAATGCCAGTCCTGGTAAGGGCTCGAACCTAGCATTTCCCGTTTGCCAGACAGGTATATTAACGATGCAAATTGCAAACAATAGAAAATTATTGACATTTTAGGGGTAGATTCCTTAAACGCAGGGCGAAACAGAAAGTGAAGTTTCATAACACTAGACGGGTCTTATAGGTTTTGTTTTTTGTTTGGACAAGATACTTCAGCACTGAAGTTTACTAAATGCGGATAAAATGATGTTAATTAACATTATGTGACTTCCATCGGTGAATACTGAAAAATCTATATTTCCTAGATTTCTTAATAAACTTTTTCTGTATTCGTAAATTGAATAAAAATAAATGAATCATTCATCACTTTTTTATTTTCAGCAAAACATTTTTGTTCCCAGCGTGACAATATCTTTACATGGGTGGTGATAGCTATATATGAGCATCTCGCTTTAGTGGTATTTATCTACTTATGGAAAATAAAATCGTCAAGTGTCAAACTTCTGGCGATATTAAACAAACAACGCAAATAGTTATCACATGTGTAAAAATTAAAATTATTGATTGCAGAGTTAGCGAAAATACTAAATTATGTTGATTGTAAGCACAGTTTCATTAACGTTCTACCTTAAGGTTATTTACAAAACAATAACATGGACTGATCTCTTTTTTTCAAATTCTTAAAACAAGTTAAACGAAAGGAGGAAGGAGGAAGATTTTACTCGGCTTTGTATACCTAAAATTTGTCTGACGTTTCATTTGTGCTATATTACGCGTGGAGATAAAAGCAATTTCAAAATAAAACGTTATACGAGTTCATACTTGTGACTAGTGACCAAAATAAAAGTTAAACGAAGTTGAAGAATAACAAAATTATTTTACTAATTTTATCCTTTTATTATTTTAAATTCGTGCGAACGGTCAACGGTCTAATCTCTTGTATTGTACACTGACTCGTTACCTCATCAGTTAGAATATAATAATCTTCGGACATACATAGTTTTTTGTGCATAGAGACGGTTCTTAAGACTAATTTGTGTGGATAGATAATTAAAAATTGTCAAACACTAACAATATAGTAACCCATTAAAACTGTTGCTAAATGTACATATGTAAAAAACAGGGTTACGATAATTGCCCTACCAGGATATGCACGTATTTGAGGCAGAAAAAAACTAACTATTCCTTTTACTAATAGGTACATGCGACTGCAGATTTCCAATCTGCAATTGCAGATGAGAAATGTTTGAACTCATTATTTGTGGTTTTGAGGGTGTACTAACAACATCTAGACTTTTTTCATTGTTTTATATTTGTTTATATCCTCGTTTATACTTTTTTCCATAATTGTCTTTATATTTTTCTTTATATCCATGTATTGTTTATTTGTACACAGATTGACTTGCCCTATTCTGCTTGTAAGGCAAAAGAAATTAATTTACCTTAATGCAAATTTCCTTATTTTGAAAACACTGCTACCTGTTTAATTGCATATATCAATGCACAGGTTCATGATAATTCTTTATTTTTATTTTTCAGTGAATAGTTGAATAAAATGACAATGAAGAGATACTTTGAAGCTAACACTTATAACAGCAGGTAGGTGCAGCGGGCCAATATTAATTTTCTACAGTAGAAGCATAATTCCTAGAAAAAGTCAAAGATTAACTATTTTTGTGAGACTAGACTCGATTTAATAAGATTGATCAGTCAGGGTTTATTTTTAATTAATAAAATGTGATTCCATTCTGAGATCTACTTGTTTTTTGTAAATCGAAAATGATTAAAAAAAATAAATAAGACAAATTTTAAAGTATGGGAGTTACAGTTTTATTGTATGATGTTTCAAACTATATTTCCTCATACAAAATTTCCCATACAATCCCGACAGCTACCTTTTTCAATAAAATTTTAAAATTGAAATTTTATAAATTGATTTTTAAATTGGGATTTTTTTTTGTTTAATTTGGTTAAATATAGAATTGTCGGTAGCTGTACACCGGCATTTTTCTAAAATTCTCCGATCTTGATATCCTGAGATTGGAGCTCCTCCCGATTTATTTAAACACTTCCCGCTGTGATCCCTATTCCGTGGACAGCAATTTTGATGTAAGGTCCAAAGGGAATTATTTTGTATTTTCTTAAAGTAAAGTGCGGAAAGTCTATATCTATAATATTCAAATTTTTAAGTTTTTATTGAGTAATTTTGAAAATTGTTGTCGAAAAACTTGTTTAAAGCATAATCGTGTTTTACATTAGTAAATTTTGTTTTTCGCACTAAATGTTGCTTGTCGGACTCTTTTTTTAACGAAATTTTATCTTACTACATGCATAAGACGAAGATAAATTCCATATCTGGGGAAAATCAACACTGCTTCGGTTCACAATAAAAAGGAACTAAAAATATGTCAAACTGCACAACCCTTTCAAACCTAAATAAATAATACCGTAACACTATATTCCCTAGTATTCCCAGTAGCTCAAAGCGTACGTATCGATTTGTGTATGTAGATAGATGATACAGTGTTCCATCATATGATGCATGAAGTTCAGCCAGTAGATATTTCAAAATTGAAACCATTCTTATCCACCCTATAAATATCGTCACATTGCTTCGTTTCACTATGCATAATGTACGGTTTAATTTCATTAATAAATCTCGTGTACGTCCAGCTTAATTTACCAATATTGATCTGTGCGAAACATATAATAGCACGTAACAATTTTAGATTGCCATTAATGAAGAATGCTCAATTTGAAACATTCTCACTTTCGGTAAGCAATGCAAGTGCTAATTTATACCTTTTGCATAATTTTCGTTATAACATATGCTCACTTTCTAGTTTTCTTTCCTCGTTCTTTTCCTTTTAAGCCTCCTAATGGAAGCTAGAAACTTGGTACTTTAATTGTTGTCATTTTTCAATTCATTTATTTTCTACTCCTATGTTGTAACATTATTCTTTTCCTTCCCCTTTTTCCTACCGCGGCCTTCTTGTGTTTTTCCTTGTTAGGCTCCAGGATAGGCCCTGTCAATATGGAGTCTATGTTCCTGTCTTAAATTCCTTCCAATTTACTATCTTTTATAGTTGCTTTGGCTATAAATTGTTCTGGTATTCTTGCTATTCTTCCGGATAGTCAAATCTCTTGTGAACATCCTCATTCCATACTACACTCTATCCACACGGCTTTATGTAAAACTGAGACCGAAACATTAAGTCGTAAAACCGCAAATTGTCCGTTTTATTGTCCTAAATGTACGGAAGTTAAATCGTATTTGCATAAAATTCAGGTTGTTACAACATTAGTGAATTCACTTCGAATTGAAATCCATGAAGTTAAACAGAAATTACTACCTTCAATATCTCCATCTAGTAATGAGATGTAAATGGATTCCATTGATGCTGTTATGATCATTACCGAAGTCGCTCAACGAGAGAGCAGGAAAAATAATTTAGTCTTGTTCAATATATCTGAATAAACTAATGCTAACTAAAACCGATCAGACTGCTGATGTTAATGAAGTATTTCTTGTTTCAACATCACTGTTGAAACTGTGTGTGAGAAAATTCGATCCGCCAAAGCCTCAAGGCAAAAGACCAGTGAGAATCACTTTATCTCAACGTAGCATGATTTTCTATATATTGCATTAACAAGTTGAAAAGCACTGACAAATTTGAAACCGTCTCAATTGTTAAGAATAGAACAACAATGCAGGGCGCTTACCTCAAATTCCTAAGACTAAACGGAAAGATCGCTGCCGAGGAGACTAATATTACCAGTAAATTCTTTAACGACATTCCATGTATTGTTAATGAATCTCCTGATCAAAATTAGTTACGTCCAACAGACTGCATTCTACTGTTCATTTAAGGCTCCACCACCAAAACATGCGTATTTACGAAACAAAGTTTTAGACATTATATAAAATGTAAATGAGGGTTATTAATACTTGTTATGTAAATAGTCCACTTATAGATATTGCTGGGTATTTATTTCTTTATGAGGGGTAATTGAGATTTTCCCAGATCAAAATAGGAATTTTAAATGCGACAAAAATTTAGACCCTGCGCATTTATTACATTAATATAAGCAAACATGTTTTAATTTAATACTTTTCTGTATATGCAGCGGTTGTGCTGTAAAGTGTACACGTTTCACCACGAGAAATTATATTTTATAAAGTGAGGGTAAAGTTCTAGCCTGGCACCAGGATGGTGTTAGTAAGAAGGAAATTGCTCGTCGATTACGAAGAAGCGATCATTGCGTCAGAAATTTCCTAAAAGATCCGGAAAATTACGGCAAATCAAAAGGCCAGGGGCGACTGAAAGCTGTAAGTGAGAGGGATAAACGCATGATATTGCGGTGTGCATCCAATTCTTCTGCGTCGACGAGAGTTATTGCAGAACAGGCGGGGGTACAAACGGACGTGCGTAATGTTCAACGGATTTTAAAGGCGTCATCGGTAATATCACGGAAGAAAATGTTGAGAAAACCGCCACTTTCGGCGAAACACAAAGAAGCGAGGTTGAGATTTGCTGAAGAACACGTATCCTGGAAGAAACAATGGGAAAAAGTTATATTTTCCGATGAGAAACGTTTTAATTTGGACGGACCGGATGGGTACTCGCATTATTATCATGATCTGAGAAAGGAACCAAAAGTGAAAATGACCAGACAATTGTGGTGGTGGTCAGGGGGTGGATCTGTGATGATATGGGCAGCGATTGGATTCCGCGATAAAAGTGGGATAGTGTTTTGCACAAACAAAATGACATCTGTGACGTATAAAGACCTATTGCGTGACAATCTTTTTTTGTTTTGGAAACCAATGGGTCGGGCGCAATTTTGTTTTCCAGCAAGTAAACGCGGCAATTCATAAACCAAAAACCATTACTGAATGGTTTAAAGAGAAAAAGATTAAAACTTTACAGTGGCCGGCACGGTCACCAGACTTAAACGTTATTGAAAACATGCGGGGTGAATTGGCACGTCGCGTTTATGGCGGGGGCCGTCAATATTTCACGGTACAGGAACTGAAAATTTCAATAGCAACAACATGCGTCTCCGCTCTAAACTTAACAGCATATTCTCCGTCAGCAACAGTTTGGATGTTAATATCATAATCTTCACTAAGACTAAACTCTGATATTGATGATTCTAAGGTGATGGACTTTGATGTATTCAAATAGAGTACACCACGAGGTCGGGCGATCAACGGGCGGCAGAATATTAATTTGGTAATTTAAGTAGTCACAATTAAATATACATATATTGCTAATATTCTACTTTTTCTTGATACATTAAGGGTAAAGTTAATTGATAAACAGCTTTTGATTTGTGACGACCTTATCCTATCCTAATTCTAGCAATACTGATCGCAAATATTCCACTCTAGTTAACATGAATATTTTAAATCTGCGACACTTGGATGCGGCAAATGTTGAATGGCCATTCTTAGATACGTATACTAAGGTTAGTCTGGCTGCAAATGATTTATAGTTAGTAATTTATTCTGTTATTGAGAGACACGTCCCTAAAGATTCAATATCGGTTGGGAATTTCCCAATTTGGTTTGATTGCAAGATTGCATTACTTTCGTAATGAAAACGATTTTATTAAGTTGCGTAAAGCTTTTAAAATTAAAACTCATGATGAATATAAGCAGAATGTGTCAAATACTGAATCTAATATTGCAACGGATCCGAAAAGTTTTGGACAACACCAAAATCCCGCTAGAATAAAATATAGCCTAGAGACATTGGATAATACTCAAGATAATTGATTTTGAAGCTTTTACAGATATGTTTGCGCACGTATGTACATATGCCAGGCATGAGATATATCCAGCTTTCAATCTATAGAACATTCTCTCCCGAATTTGAACAGTCTTGAAATTTTAGCCGAGGAGGTTTTGTCTGCAATGAGAATAGAAGCTGAAGTCACTGCTGGACACTAACCTATTGTCACAACTACTATAATATAATGCATATGCGGATGACTTATAAATATTTTCGCTGACTCAGTCACATTGCAAAGGAACCTGGACAGAATCAACTGTTGGTGTATTAATAATAAGGTTCGTCCTTATGTTAGTAAATGTGATTGAAGTGTAAATTTGTCTTTACAGGGCACTATTAAACTTTCAAGTTTCTTGAATTAATTATACCAAATGGTGTCTATATTGTTATGTAGTATTTCTTGAATTTGAATAACTCGTTTTTCATTCTTCTTCTCTTTTCCTCCGGACTAATTAAATCTATAATATGTTTAGTTTTCCTTATCTATCAGAATTTAGATCGTCAACTAACCCGTGGAGAATTTATCGTATCGAGATCGGCAGGATCTATAAATAAGTACTCGACTTTGTAACACTGTATTTAATCGTTGCAATGAAATAACTTTTGGACACACACTTATGATTTGGCATGACCTAATTCATCGTGACGATGGTCGCGAGTTTAAGGCAATTGTTTCACAAAAATGAATCGGTTTTTGTAATATAAATGATCTGCAAGTAAAGAAGTGAAACTCTTTTTGCAAAGAAAGGCTGACTTTAACGTTATTTAGATGTGTATCTTAGTGTTATAAAATTGAAATTGTTACTTAATTAAAAGATAATTTTCAGTTGCAGAATCGGAAGTGTCACCATTCAACAACTTATAGCAGTAAGTTACAAATAATAAAGATTACGAAAGTTAAAATCATCGAAAAAAAGTAATACTCAAATTTTGACATTTACGCGCGTCCTCCTTATGCAAGGGCGTCACGCAGGAAAACCCCGCGTTCTTTCAAATGACTGGATGGAATTACTTAAGTCAAAAGTTTTCAAAGTGCTGGATTGGAAATAGTGCAGTCATTGAATGGCTAGATTATTGTTTATGGGGAATTCCTAGACGAACCATGCAAAAGGCAGTTCGAAATGCAGGAAGCGCAATTGTGCACATTTACCGTAGTAGTTTAATCTATTGTTTTGTTTTCTTTATTATTATTACTCTTATAGCTATTTCCATTTACTTTTAGAAATAAGCTGCAATATCTAAAAATACACCTTACCTGTTTATAAAACATACATTCTCATTCAAATTCCCGTTAACATAAATATTACGCTGCTTGGTAAACGATCCGTTCTTGACTAACAAGGAAACATCTTGAGATGCCATTCAGCAATCGGATTGAAACTTGTCAGATTTGTAGAATCCCGGTGGGTTCTACAAATGTTATAAAACGGCGCTTCCCGGAACTTCACGGTTAGGGGGTGAACGAATAAAAAAATATATCTCTAAATTCGCCTTCCATAGGTCTATTAAACTAGAACGGGAAAGATTTTTCGCCATCCCTACCACTACCTCCCCACTCTCTTGCGGAGAGAAGGTTGAACGGAAAAGGGCAAAATATATACACAAGTAATCCCTGGGAAATACCATTTACACCAATGTACATGCTTGCTGCCTCCTCACCCTTAGCTACCCCGAAAAAAATTAAAGTTAACTTGTATAGTATACAATAAACCCAAAGATTTCATAGTATCCGTCATGTGTCCGGAATGTGCGGGGCTAATAATGTTTATAACGCAGATGAGAGCGGGCCTACCCTGTAACCCTACCCTGAGTAATCTACCGCTCGCCCCAAATTGTCTGTTACGTTATCACGTAACATTGTCTCTTATGTTATCACACTCTAATTTAATGAGCAAACAAAAATTATTATTATTACACTGGTTTAAGTATTGAATTAATTAAGGTAGATATTGTTTCTTGGGATATTTCCTGCCAAGCTCCATTGACTCAGTTGGTAGCAGGAACTGGACTTCGCAGGAGCCGGCGTTCGATGACGTCCCATATGCGAGAGATCTGGCGACCTCGCAGGCTACCGAAGTAGATTTACATTGTTTTCTATCAAGAAATGCATACTTAGTCGGGCAGTACGAGGTCAAACATTATCTTATTGGAATACCATATTCCGTTCGCAAATAGGATAATGCCACGGGCCCCAGGACATCCTATATGTAACTGGCAACTGTTTCAGTGCCACGAATTAGTACTAATGGTGACCTAGAAACAAAGGTGATAGCATTCAAGACCGTTATACCGATTGGAGACGCTGTATGCGGGCGAAAAATGTACTCTTCGTGGGCTCTTTCTCCAGATCTCCGAAGCACCCTCATTGTTCTATAGAGAAGATCGGAATTCATCGCTATTGAATTCCATTTAGGGGTGGCGCATTTTTTTGCAATTGCAACCAGTATATCTATTTAAACCATTTTATGTTATGCGCGTATTAAAATATTTCGTACAGTTAAAATTTAAACATTTCTTTGGAAAACATACCGGAAAATGGCAAAGGACGTATTTCTTCGAGCAAAAATAGTAACGGTAATGAAGTAGTACTTTTCTCTTGCCGTCTCTCTCTTCGGTTATTCCCGTTCCATAATCTTGCTCTTACCTCTACAACCTACGATTCATGCACCACTTGCCTTTTCGCTCCAACGACCACGGCAAAATGTTTGAGAAAGAAGTTTTTTAATGAATTTAGTCCTTATAACGAGTTTAGCGTTATTTTTCTCCGTCGTGTCCTTCCTAAACGGCGAGCCGCGTACTCTATTAATTTAGAACGAAATTTAATTATGAAAGTTTCTGATTTGCTGCTGATGCTGAAAATGTTGCCGTGTTTCGTTTCTATCTTTTATTTGTTTTTAACCGTAGCAAACGATGATGGCTTGCTTAAAAAGCAAGTTAGACATTTCCTTTTATTTTTTCGCCTTTTTTTTCAATTATCGAATCAAACGTAATCGCCGACAGTCATTTGATCAGGTATTGTAGTTTAAACGGTAGCAAAGGCATAATAAGCAAATACGCGTATACACAGCCTTGGTCAATAAAACGAACCATACCTTTGCTTTAGCATAAGCTAAAAAATAATGAAAAGTTACTGTGCAAATTACTCTAAAATGTGATGCAGGTGTTCCCCAGATAAACCAAATAAAATCGGTTATACAAACGTGCTGCTTCAATTTTTAGTAGTCCTCGCGTTTCAATTGCGCACAGGCTATTAATCGGCTAATCGGGTACTAGCAAAGAGTAAGTGTTTTTCTATAAATATTTACAATTACAATACAATACTGCACGCAACAACACGTATGCTGACCGATCGCTTAGTTTCACCAATGTACACACTACCGCACGAACATGAAGTCTGGTAGACACAAGGGGCTTACAGATGATGGCGGTCTTTGATAGGAAAGTAATCTGAGAGCTTGAAATTGGGTTTGAAGATGTTTGAAGGTTTTTATGCTGTTCTGAAGCGGATCTTGCTGATGCGATCGACGACCTTGAATGAAGGGCAAATACGCTTGCTTACGGATATTAGGATTAAATGAGGGGAATTGCAGTGGAGGAGGGTTGATGTAGCAATTAGTGGTAGCTTGAATATCTTTATGTATCTGTGTGCGTGGGTTTTCGATAAACGGAATGTACCAGTGCATCGTCAGGATGCTGTTGTACGCGAACAACTAGGTGAGAGGAAGGTAATCGTTTGATTCGACCTTTTTGGTGAAGCGTACGGAATCATGTTGGGAATTCAGAAACGGTAAGAAATTGTTTAAAAATTCGTGTTTGTCGTCACCAATATCTCTTATGGAGGCGTTCGAACTACGAGTCCTATTATCTATTGATTCGTGACTATATCAACGGCCATAAGAGCCATTATCATATCTGAACCCAATACGCTTGTGCATATAAGTTATAGTTCACTTAAATAAATAAAATAAAAATGCTTGTCAATGTTTTTATAATGAAACTCAAACATGTTCTAATATTGTCTATGTGTAAGAATTTTGTGTAGCATCCCTTACATACTTACAGTAATAATTACAAAGATGTTGAATTATTATGTTAAATTATGCGCTGCGGGCGCGCTTGCTCCGTAGACAAGTCATTTCAGGCTCCTACATTCTTGTCGAAACATGTTTGATTTCATGAACCGCGTGTTTGCCTACCAACTTGCAAGGTTGTCACTAGAGTTCGCAAATGCACAGTCATACACGCGTGCATTTAAATTTCTGACTTTTGCTCTTGTTTATGCGTACATAAATGAATATTTCTGAACCTTGCCTGCCACCGTCAATTTATTCTAAACTAATCTAAAAGCGCCGCTCCTCTTGACTGCCTCAACACCCTCCAATTGCCTCTTGGGCGGCTACCGCCTCTATTGAAGACTTCAATGCCCAATGCGGGGCCGCATTGCGCCCGTTGGGAATCCATGCTCTAAAAGAGCATCTTGTGCACCAATAAATACAGCTGTACCGATTTACATATTCCAATGTCTTGAAGGTGGCCTTATTCGGCCACAGTATGCTAGTAAATAAATTAGGATCATCTCATTTCGATATTGATCAAGAATAATTGTGCGCAAGACTTTGACTGCCTATCTGGGTCACCTTCCAGCAATCCATACACCATATGCGGAATGTGCACTTTGAACTTTTGCTCATGCAAAGTTCTTTGAATTAACCGACGTGAAATGTCGACATATTCTACAGCTAATTATCTTGTGGACTTTTTTGGCTTCTGGCTCGCGGTTGCTTACAACGGGGTGCATTTGAAACACTTCCACTTCCAAATTTATACGATAACTCGTAAACAGTCTTATACGATGGTAGATTAGACTCAACATATTCTCCCTATTCATTTTTTCTTGTTTCGTTAACATCTTGCGAAATAAATTAGTAACTTGAAACGTCAGAACATATACTTATTCCTGACCGTTACTAAGCTACAACATTAAATACTTATAAAACACACATTACGCACTTACCACCATTATTTAATTTACTTCACTAGAAGTCATTTTACGTCCGCTGTTGTGTAAGTACATTATCTACTTACAATTCCAAAATTGTGTCTATTGAGAAGAAACAAGTTATATATCATATATCAGTTATATATCATAGTCATATATCAGTCCTCGTGACTCCAATGTGTCCACTCGCTCAATGTTAATTTCCCACTTGTGGCTGGCAGCTCAGTTTTGGAAGAAGAGATTCTTTTTCTGGCGAAGTGCGGGAGTAAGGGGATATTTATATTTATCTTTTCATTTCCCAAAACATTTACGTTAATGTAAAATCTTCCCAAAACAATCTTGTAAATTAGTTGTTGCTCAAAATTCTTAGTAAAATTTAACGCTGTACACCTGCGTCCCTGCATAATGTTACGTCTAAAAATTAATAGTTTCCGTTTGTGTTTCGATATCAATGTATTTTTGGAATTGGACATTATTAAAGTTTACTGTAATCCTAAAACAGTCGTTATCGCGATTAATAAAGGAATGAGGTTATGCTAAATTTGATTTCTGATTTTGAGCCTATCTACCGTTGAGGTAACTTGTGCTGGTTATATTTCAAATTAAAAGGTATCTAATTTCGAATTCTAATTGTATTTCGAAGTTTGAGTTATGTTTGGTGTTCAGAAAGGAACACATAAACCTAGTGTTTATGTGTTTCTTTCTATATCAGGTTAGCTTCGTTTTAAATTTCTAATACTCGTATCAAAATTCATTTATCTTTTCCAATAAATAATTATTAAATTGCTGAAACATCATATAGTATTCACAAATTACACTATATATGATATTCCCAAAAACATTATTTCACACTTGATGCTTATGTATGGAAAATATCGGCTCCACAAGTGAAAACCCTGTATAGTAAAAATCAATATACTTACCTACTTAGCAAATCGTCTCCATTTTCAGTTTATTTTCGGTAGGAGGTGCCATCCATCCCCTCAAGCGTTAGGAGTAGATTGAAAGCATATCTAATGTTGTGTTTCCGTCGCTCGATCTCAAGCAATAAACTATACCCTCATAAATCTCATTATTATGGAACATTGAGTTCGCATCGGTTCGTATCGGTTTTACACATAATTATCTTAGAAGGGATATTCAGCGTACGTACAAAAGCTATCTTTACTCACTAGAATACATAAGCAATCTTAATTGGAAATTGTGAAGAGCTTTTTCGAACTAGCTATATTTCATGTTGATAAGAAAATAAAGTGTATAAGCTGCCATTGTACAAGACCTGCCCAATAAATTATCGACAGAATTTTGGAAATAGCAGGGAATTATAAAATTAACCTATTTCTTTTGTTAAATATTTTAAAAGCTTGCAATATTTCTTCTAGGTATGGTCTGCTATTTACAAGAAAATAATGTTATTCGAAGAACACCTGATTGCATCAAACTCTATTGTAAAGTTTAAAATGCGCATAATAAGGCCGGAACTATTTGGCAAATGGACAACTCTGTAAAAGGTAAAAGGTAAGTGCAGTGGTCTAGAGAATTGCTTTGGCGATTACTTATCGTCGGCTGTTCAGGAAAAAATTACAGACCTTCGAAGACCCTTTAGAGCCGTTAGTGTTCATGCTTGCACAACAACTAGATGCATGCAGAATAGCTTTTATTATCGGGCAGTTACAAAACATGAAATTGAGCAAATTATAGCTCTACTGCCTAACAAAGAGTCAACTCGTTTGGACGAAACACCAATGGCCTTGGTTAAACGTTGTGCGTCGGAATCGGGTTGGATGTTGGCCAACATTGTAAACCTTTTAATGGCCACTAGTAAGTTTTACTCGTCCTGCTCTGCTCCTTATTCCAAAGAACTGTGACACAACGATAATCGAAAACTACCGTGCCATTATAATACTTAATGTCGTCTCCAATATATTTTTTTTTACTTTGATAAGTATAATATCCTGTCTGGTTGTCAGTACGGTTATCGTTCTGGAATATCAGGCGAATTTGGCATAGCAGACCTGACACTATGTATTTACCACGAGCTAGATTCTGGCAAATTCATGGCTCTTGTTTCATTCGATCTAACGGGAGCATTCAATGTAATAAGAAGCGACTTTGTCTCTCACAAAACTGACAACTCGGTATTGCGAGATTGCATGAACAGGTGGATTGCGTTTTATTTGACGGAGAGAAGATTTTTTGTCAGTTCACCGACGGAAAATTCACCGACTTGAAAATTTACCGCCGCGCCATTTGTCAAAAGGATTCTGCAATTATGCCTTATTAAACACAAAGAAACTTTCTCAATTATCTTTATTTAAAATGTAACAAATCACATTGAGGATGCAGCACATGTTGAAGTTTTGAAGATACAAGAGGTTATACGTGACCGTGCAATAAATAACCAGGAAACACCTCAATATATAGTATATAATACTTGTACTGAACTTAGCCAAGCTGCGGCAGGATATTTAGCGAAGGCCCACAGTATCAAGAGAATTATACGAAACATAGGATTAAGGAAACAAGCAGCGTCAGCTCTGTTTATGACCCGATAAGAAATTCAAGAGGAATACAAGGTAACTAAAAAAGGCGAACCGTTCTTGCTGTTTGATTCAGGACCAATGCTAATATTCTCTACTGCAAGAAGCCTCCATTTATTGGCCTCATCTGTTCATTCGTTCATTTGTTTTACCAACTCTAACACTCTATGGTATTCAGGTGAATAGTTCAATTCCGCTTTTGTATGCTCTACTTCCAGCAAGACAGAAACCATATATGTTAAGTTTTTACAACAAGCAAAACAGCTTCAAGTAGATACTTCCCTAGCAACAGTTTTGACGGATTTCGAACCTGCCATGATTAGTGCTATTCGTCAAGAATTTCCGGGCTAGACAACGAGAATGTTTCTTCCATTTCTCGTAATGCATAATCCGAAAAATTCAAGAAGAGGGTCTTCAAAAAAGGTGCGACGCCGAATTTGCAATGAAATAGCGATTGTTGTCTGTGTTCGCGTTTGTCCCAACATACAATATGGAAGCCGTATTTGAAACACACCAATGATGACACGCGCAAGGCGTGATTGATTATTTTGCAATTTTCTCTCCAGCGAAAAGATCGTACATCGATGGAACGTTTAGATTTTCCTTGCATCTTTCTTCGCTCGGCAGTTACATTGCGAAAATGAATTTCCACAAATAAAAGAAAAACATTACACTGTACGTTTCTGCCAAGTTTCATTAAAATGCGAATTTGACATCCGGGAACCTTCCCTTGTTCATCAATTGGGTTGACTTTATTAAGGTCATAACAAAAATAGTTTATTTGAAACTTAAGTAAGAACGTGTTCTCTTACAATGCTAGATCTGCGTGAACACATTATAACGAGGTTTGAACACACTTTTTTCCCAGCCAGTGTCACTTATTTAATTAATCCCCTAAATTCGTTCAGACTGTGTCGAATGTACAGTTTTATCATAGAAATCACATCGCTTCTTATCTAAGTAACAAAATAAAACTTTCTTAGCTGAAATGAGATATGAAAGATACAACTATCTAACCAGCCGGCAAAAAATTGAATTTACAAGGTAATGGCAAAATTCGATATAAATCCACATCGGTTATTCATAATATACTCTTGCGCTCTTAATATATATTATTTACATCAAACATCTACCGATTTCCCTCTGCCTGACGATGACTGCAGGATAGGTCGTCTTCAACGACGTAGGCCCTGTTTCGATCTAGAAATGTGGAACTGCCAATGACTAAGAGACGATCCGAAGACAAATAATTCGATTAAAGAGTGGCATCGTGAATTAGAAATGCAAATACCTGCAGAACGTCCTAATATCCAAAAGTTTATTGCAGCGGTTCAGTGGCAGCAAAGCATCAGAGTCTGAAGGAGTCCTTACGCAGAGATGCATTGCTGAAGGTGTACTACGCCTTAGGGTCCGAATATGTGGAAGATGCATCAATACGTAGGGTACGATGTCGCGGTCGCGGTAGGTGCCATATTGTATAGGTTTAAATGACGACGCACCCAACACGTTTACCTAACAATATTCAATTAAAAAGGTGGAGTTACTCATATTGTAAAAACTCACCAAATAGCAGAGTGTCGTTTCTTTAATTTATTGCCCGCCGCGCCGTGGTAAAAGAATCCCTTGCGAAGTATAAATTAAAAAAAAACACCTGCTATTCAAAGAAGCATTTATACCATATATCCAGAACTTTGAAAAATACCTGCGCATTTCAAACTGTTAACATTATAATGTAATAGATGTTACCCATTGCGGAATTTACCTTTGTTGACCTATTTAGTTGCATTATAATTAGAGTGGGCAAATTCGGGTGCGCACCATCGGCGTAGCTAACGAATTGACTCTTGTATGCGAAGGAAGTCAGTATGGAGAGATATATTATCGCGAACGGTGCCGTTCCGGTGCTAGACACAAAAAAGTTTTTAAGGTGGTTTTGTAGATTATGAACCAATCTCGATAAATTATTTCTATGAATGAGCACGGGAAATTGCCATCTCTAGTCAGATGTACAAAAAATAAAAATCGAGAGTGTACGTAATTCGATGATTAAAAAAAAACTTACCGTCTTTAGCGTCTTCCGTGACTTGAAAAACTGGAGAAGCGAGATTAAATATTTTTAACATAAGGTGCGTTTCCAAAGTTATTTCTGCAAAACGCGTCCGCCGTGAGGAAAATGTGTTCTTCCATAAAGAAAACGATCGCTCTACATCTAGTGATGTTATATTTGCATAATTAAAAAAATCTTTGAAACAACTTAACGCATCTGTAGGCGAACCTTTACAAATTTGTTTAAGTGTGGAAAAATTTGAATCTTTGTCTAAAACACTTTTAAACATAATTAGACGCTCATTTTTTGCGTCTTCTATCGAACAAAACTGTGCGCGTACATCTTTCACAATTTGCAGTGATTCTTTTAACGAGAGTGACGAATTTTGTAATTTTTCTATTGCTTGCACTACTCCGATGTAATTGCTGTGAATAGTTTGTAAATCACTTTTAACCTAACTATCTTCAATTTTTTTCTGACTTGTTTTGATAGCTACATATTCTTTTGAATTAAATTATAAAACCAATTTTTTTATACTCTCAAAATATTGATGATAGTAAAATGCCGCTTGTAACCGTGTTCCCCAACGTATAAGGATCGGTTGTGGTGGTTCAGGGGTATGAGAACATAGTCTGTGAAATTCGCGAATACGTTTTGGGGATTTCAGAAACACTGCTTTTGTACTCGCAATTAGCGCATCCATATGTGGATAACATCTACGAATTGTATCTGCCACAAGATGCAGAGCGTGAATTTTACATGTAATATGTAAAAAGTTTCCACACTGTTCCTTAAGAGACCGGCCTACAGAAAGCATGGTTGCGGCACCATATGTCTTAAACATTAAGACTTGATCTCTGGATATTTCAGTTTTTTTCAATCTGCTTAACACTACTTTTGAAATTACTTGGGCAGTACATTCTTCTATTCATCTAGAAGCTAATAAAAATGAAGACGACGATTGATGTGGTTCCATTTTGCGCGCTATAACATTAAGTACAGATCTTTTCTTGCAATCGGTTGTTCCATACACACACAAGCACACTTTTTTATTTTTCAGTTCAGCCTTAATTTTATTTTCTAAATGTACACGCACAGATGGTAAATAATTTCGTAACGTGGTCCTGCTCTGTAATGTAATATTGGCGTATTTGTTCCAAAATGAAATAAATGAATCGTTGTTTAACAAAGTAAACGTCAGATTACACTGAATCATCATTGTACATAAATCAAACAAGAATTGTTCGTATTTTGCGGCGACACCGGTTTTGATATTATTATGGTTTGCACTTTGCACATACCGTTTACAATGTGTTTGTGATGAACACGTTAGATATATATCGCACACTAAACATTTAATTTTTACGCCGTCCTGATAATCCTCAATGAACCTATTCACTGTCTTTAATGATAGCTGTTTTCTCAATCTACGTACCTTCGACATTATTAAAAACAGAACACAAAATATTTCGCTGCTACTATTACGTACGCTCCAGGCGGCAGCAAACTAGATACTGACTAGTGTTTCGCATGCGAGAGTCCATTCGGCAGCTGCGCCGATGGTGCGCACCGGAATTTGCCTGCTCTAATGGTAATTCTTAAATTTACGCAGTGTATATGTATGACGTGTATTATATGTGTATAGAGTACGTTTGGTCTTTGTTTAGTTATCAAGTATAATTGACGTGTAATCGACCAGTATAATCCTTACAGCAGGCACTATGAATTCAATAAATTATTATTATTATTATATTTGCTACAATTTAACGTTAAGCATTTTCCTTATTACTTTCTGCCAAGAAATCTTTTACAACGAATATAGAAGTAATATATGTAGTTTTGTTGTGTAGTGTGCAGTTCAATGGGGCTATAAATTAAAATGCTTGCGATTTTCTCTCAACGTGGGAATGGTAACTGGAGAGGTGCACCGAGCACGCCAGAAAAGTCCATCATATCTGGTAGTTCTCGAATCCACAACTCACGACGCGCCACAGTTAGAATCACGTCACCTATTACGTTATGAGATTCTTAAAAAGGTATTTATTTTTGTTAGTAAGTATTAAAAGTGTTATAGAGGGTATTCCAAAAATCCAATCCAAACACTGACACATTCAACATTCAAAGATGGGGTTTCTTTAACCAAAACCGTCTCTGCACATACTATTCCGAAAAATGTCCAATTTTGCTATAGAAAGCAACCGAACTGCCAAGTTAGGAGTTGATTTGATTAAAGTAATGATAGCTCATGGAGGAAATGGTGGATATATGAAAGATTTTAATCAATAGCACTCCTGCTTGGCAAAATTCTTGAATAGAAACAATTTCTTTCAATATGTTGGAAAGCTGATGTTTTTGTTTTTCAATAATTCGGGTCAGTTACTAATATTTCTACTTCTTCATAATTGATCGTGGGAGCATTCATACTATCTGTAAAAATATGCACTTGCAGCAGTACAAATCACAAGTGAAATGCTTCTTGAAAGCGGAATCTGCAATAAATATATTGTGAATCAATCTAACAGTTATAGGAAACTAACTTTTTGTATGCAAAAAAGCAAAGTCCTTTCAATTTTTTCAACAATTCAGCGAATAACAAACACAGAATTTGACATATGGAAACTTTTCCTTGTTAGTGTGGATCCATTTTCAATAAGGAACAGTATGCATAAACCTAGTAAATGACAGAACTGGAGGCTAAATATATAATGGCAGTATTTCCGTTACCCGGACTCAGTAATCTGTGTAAGAATTCCAACCCAAACTTTCAAAAGAGCGTGTTTTTTATAGAAACTGCTGATTTTACGATTTCTCTACATTTTAGGCAACCAACAAGGACAAAAAGTGATTTAATTTAAATATCCAAATTAGCTTGTTTTGGAATTATTGAGAAAAATAATCACTTGACAATAATAAAGTCTCGATGTGTTATAACTCGATTATCACAATTTTCCATATATTTCTTATAAATATTCATATTGCAGTAGTTATCATCATATTATATACATATACAAAAACAGAAACGTGGTGCATATGTGCATCTACTTCGTACGGTGTATTGCATTCAGTTCACCTGGCTTCGTGAGCGCACATTACACATATTCTGGGCATAATTCCATGGTAGATTCCTCCCGTTAATAATAACTTACGCCGAAAGGAACGGACAGGAAGGGGTGTTGGGGTTCGATGACAGCGATAACACCTGTTTAATATACAGGAAATTTACGGTGGCGCAACGGTGTCGGTAACCTTCTTAGGCGGAGAACGTACGCTTTGGCTTGTCATCGTACTTCACTTTAACTCGCTTCCACTTCCAACATAGCCCGGCTCCAGTATGTCTCCTTATTTTAATGTTAATCTCGCAGCAATTGCCGAGATGATCAAATTTGCATGTGCATAGGTAGGGAATAGCGAGCGCTGGAGTTCGTGGTGGAACTTGTGCTTTCTGATGTAAATATCCTGATATTCTGTACAAAATTAAATAACGCTGGTGTATTTTATACAAAGCCTACGTTATACAAATACTGTCGGACTTTTATGCATAGAATTGCGCAGTTTGCTACTTGTAAATATAAACAAGAAACTATGAATAAGGTACCATAAACTGTAAGTCACTGTTACTTGGCGCGGACAGAATTCATTGTGTCGCAGGGCATAATTGAAATAAAGTAAATTTCTAGTTGAACATTATTTCCTTCTACGTCAAGTGAATATCATGTGATGTAATACCCAACTACTAATTAATAAGTAAATTAGTTATTTTAGAAGGAGATTGAAAAGTAAGTGAAAAGGAATAATTTTATTAAAAACGTAAAAAACAAACAGCTCGTATCTGATTGATGCAAAAAGTTTGCCGAGAGAGAAATAAAATAGTCGTAGTACAAGTTGACTTTGACGAAATTTCTTGCGAAATATGCTTTATCAGAGACGCTTTTGACGCTGTGGTTCGAGGTAACTTCCTTTAGAATGAAGTTTATCTGGGTCTCCTGACTCTTCGGCGAGACTGGACATCTTAAATTGTAATTGATGCAAACTATCGGGGTATACGAAACTATGAGTTATTCATTTTCAATACTAACTAAAAAAAACACACTTATCACGGAAAAACAAATTTTCGATATAGGTATATGTATAGATAGGTTGTTATCCTGTATAACATATTCATACTTGGTCTTGCCAAGCTGAATTACTTTGTCTTTAATAGCGAGCGACAAATATTATGCGTGAAATGATATAATAAAATATGGGAAATGTATTCTTTCATTGGTTATAATTAGAGTGGGTGAGCGTGTCTGTAACAACACGCGCAACGCAGAAAGCGAAGCAGTCACATTTTGTGTTAGTTCATCTTGGGTCTCCACGCGAGTTAGTCGAACGTCGTTTGTTTAATTCACAGTATGTCGGGCGTACAGAAAAGCAAAAGGCTTGAAAATGAAAAAAAGTACATCGGTGAATTTCCGGATTTATATTATGGTGGTGCTAAAATAGTGGGTAAAGTAAAACGATGAACCCTTATTCTGTTTACACAAATACGCCTGTACAAAGCATGACAATAGCATACAGCTTCCAAATCGAAAAAGTGAAAAAGTAGACGTATTAATTTCAAATACTAAAAAAGTGTTTTTGAAATCTCCTAAAGGAATTCGAGAACTTCAGCCTTCAGCCGATTCTCACACGTTGGGGATCGCAGTTCAACGAGACAAATTTGGAAACACCTAATGCTACAATCTTTTCAGTAGTCTTATTAATAAATTACCATTACTCTTTCACTATATATATTGCGTGAAACCCTATGCATATATAAAACTTAGCACTGCATTGGCGTGCAGACAAAAATGGGCCTCTCTACTCATGAAGAAGCTTAAATCCCCCGTTGGGCTGTTATTGCACTTTTAAAAAAATAAATTGTTAAACAGTTTATACACAGCAGTACTTTGGTATATACGCGGAGGATAAGAATTAAATATCAAAACAGAAGAATTTCTTTATTTTACCCTACATATATTTTCTGGAACCTAATTCAGTTCTGATTTATTATATTAATTTTGGGAAAGATAGAGAATATCAAGCGGTCAGTCCAATGTTAATTAACCTTTCTTGTTTCTGGCGTTAATATTTACAATCGACGATTACATGCTGCCCTCAACAAACGTTACCATAGAACAAAAGCTCTAATTCTGTATGGCATTGATCGATAGTACGTATTTATAGACGTAATTAAGGCCTGTAATAATATAGGAGTAAATAAGCAGGCAGATGCCTACCAGCTTAGACAAAACACAATTTTGTTCTCGCCAATAAAGGCAATAGAGACAAGTCCGCATAACATAAAATTACGCCCAAGTTGATTTTTAAGATTCCTGTTATTTTTTCTTTTTTCCTATGAAATAGACCGAAAGTTTCTTTCAAATTCGATAGCGAAACTTTTCCAGAATTGTTTTACAAAGAATTACCTAAATACAAAGAAACACCTAAAATGTATCCTTCTTTAGTAAGCTAAATATGAAACTGCGTAGACAAGTTTTTCGTTTCAATATGCTGTAACCGTTGAAATTTTAATTAATATAAATTTTTAAATGTATATTTTCAAGTTCAAATTTGATATTGGTTGCGTCATTTGTATTCGGTTGCCTTAATATAATTTCCTAAGTAATTTAATATTGTTATTTGTCATCTTTTCATCATTAAAATCATAGCATATTGTTATTTCCTTTTTTTTTCAATATTCTGGTTCATTTGTAGTCATTTGTGTTTTGGTATAATTTTGACTTTGCTAGTTTACCAACGAGTAGAAATACTTGTTAAGATTTTGGTGAAATATTTGAGTATTTTTGATTACCGTAGCTTCTGCAACATTGTAATTATACAGCAGGATTTTCCTGGATTTTACCGCCAAGCGTTCATTGCTGATTAAATGCAGTGTCCATCTCAGGTATGTTACTTGTTAGCTAGCTTCTTTTCCTTCATTGGGTTTTTTTTTTTGTTCTTTTCTTTTAAGCAATTATATTTGCTCAATTTATAACTGGTTAATTCATAATTGGCCAACTTATTACGGATTAGTTTATATTTAGGCAATTTATAATTGGATTAATTTATAATTGGATTAGTTTACAACAATTGCTCAATTTATATTGAGTCACTTTATACTTCGATAATTTATTTTGGAACCGATAACCTCAATTGTATTTGGCGCTGGATTAATTCGCATGCACCTACATTGCAACTACATGCACCTAGATTGCTTTGTACTAGATTCACCTGCAATATAATATGATTACCGTCCAAACACCACTAATTGAATAGTTACCAACAAAACTAGTCCTGTTAATCTCAACATTAGTTGGAACCTGAACCCCTCCAGGTATTTCAAGGCAGCAACTGCCTTTATATAAGATAAGTATCTTCCAATCAAGAGTATTTAAATTTTTAACTTAATAAATTCACATTTTCTTGTGTTCATTTCATAATATTTTCAATAACGTAATTTATTTTGTTTATGAAACCACTGTGCCTTTCTGTATTTGCTAAGGTCACACTTTTAACAAATATTTCGAATGTATCTTCGTAAAAAACGTTTGCGCCAAACATTTCTAATAATTTAACAATATTCATGTTTATGAATTTAAGTTATTCGATTCAATTTTCGATTCCCTGAAGCTGGGTTATTCGTACATATGTATATATTACGTACTCAAATTTGTCTGTTTATATTTGCTACATATATAACTTTACCATATTTTACTCTACATTTTCATACAAATTCTTAATTAATATAGGCAAATATTTGATATTTTGTTAATCGTTTGTGTGCTTAGTGGAGGATACTTATCCCTACTACTCTAATTACCTCATTTTCCTGATTTTAATAACCCTGGGTGTTTTGTTAAGTAAGACCGTGGTGGCACATCTTAATTCACAAATTGTTTTATACTATTGGAGGTTTACCATCCTTTTTTCCTCGTCCCAATCTCCGCTGGAGTATCGGGACGCCCAAAAGATCTTATTTAAGGTAAGTAGCAAGCGTATACGGTCATCGGTTAAAAAGCGCCATAAATCAAATCTATTTTGTAACTATTTCGGCTTCACTCATTGAAACGTTGCAATGTGAACTACTGCGACGAACTCGTATAAGGTCTTGCTTCTCTAAGGATATTTACTACAGATTAAATGTAAATATTGGGCGCAATTCCAATATCTACTCAAACATCCACGATTCTCCTGCATGTAATTGTACACTGTTAGTAATGTTTCGGGGTGATAAATCATGATGTGTGGCTTCAGATTATTGATATCATCGCGATGATTCTATTGTGTATATTTCGTAGTTCACAAACCTCACAAAACTAAACAGAATCGTGCCTGGTTTTCGATTCTTGGTGACCATGTGGTGGGACGTTTCGATCCTAATCCAAGACCAAGACACGTTCCTAAGCAGAGTCTTAGTATATGACGGTAATGAACTAGAGTTCCTTCAAACATAAACCAGTTATACAAGCTGTGCTATGATGTATAGATCAGCAAGTTAACAAGTACCTATAGAACGGCTAGATTTATCTGAAGCATATCACATTAATTTTTGTTTCAGCAGTAGAGAAAAAGGACATAATGAATGCTTCATTGAAAGTTGTTTAAAAAGTTACTTAATTTAGCTAAAGGCACATGTTTACAAGAAACTTTCTAAATGCAGTACTTAACGCAACTCATTATAGTTTGGAGATGTGTAGTATGTTTCCTTTGAAATTCTTCTTTTAAATCCTGTTTTCTTACTCTTAAGAAAATATTCCAGATCCTTTTCTTATAAGTCCCCTCCAGTCGTTTTTCTTTTTGAGTTCATTTTCTTGCTTCTTTCCTTCAGATTAGTTCTTGAAATACTATTAACAAGTTTTAAGCAAATATTGATTAGATTGAAATTTTTAAATACGTTTTCTGTTGCCAAAAGTAAGTTTTTCTTATCTATCCACTTATTTATTCGCTCTCACAGGAATGCCAATCCAACGACTTGATACTTTTGTGTTTAGCAAGCGATAATCATTTTCGATGTTGCGGAATGCATTGTGAATTTCGATTGCTGAATTACATATAATTTGTGTTTTGTATGATTTTTGCCTGTTTTTTACAAAAAATATTCTCAAGATGTAAATTATTGAAAATGAGTTGTATCTCTTAATTATTGTGCATAAAGTAGTATTAATGGAGTGTTACGTTCTCCTGGTTTGAAGAACAACGGCGCTAGTCGTCTACTTTTTACCAAAAGGAGAATCAATTGCTTTAGTTTTTGTATAAAGTACTTGCTTATTTAGTCGATAGCTCAGTACCTCTTGAAAGCAAACAGAGTAGACCTTTGGAGGTGGCCGCAGTGAGAGACAACAGCAGATGTAGCCAAAGACGGCTACCTAGATATTCTCGTGTTAGAATCTGTACGCCATGTTTTATGTAAGTGCTCGTTGCTATTACCTCCTGTAGAAGTGCAAAAGTTCTAAATGAATGTAAATGCAATATATGTGCTTATATACGTTTAGAGGAAACAAATAGAATGATAAATTTATAAGGAAGGCGAATGAAACGTTAAGTACAAAATAAAACGATAGAATTATAAGTTTACAAAATACAATGAGTAAGCTAATAAATTTATTAACATATCATCAACTATCATTTGCCTTCGAATTGTATTAACACGAACGGACAGTGGGACAACGTTGCTTTCAGTTTATTTGATTTGCCTCTAGTTCAAACGTACCTGTGCTAAGAATGCCAAAAATCGGTAGCGTTCGTAATGTGAGCCTACGCTTTCATGCGCATTGGCGTTTACATGAACGTAATTGAGAATAGCACGTCACGTATGTTGGGTTGTAGACCACTAATGGAAAAATGGCATAAATATTTAGGAAGGAAAAACGTATGCACCTGAATCGCAGTCATTCAAGGTATTAATCATTTTAAATATCGGTAATATCATTACGAAAACCCATCATTCATCCGAACATGCTTAGAAGAAGTGATAAGATATTGAAAAAAATTATCAATATAAGAGGGCATTGTTTTGGCTCATCTGTGTGTAATCACCTGCAGAACGATTTCCCAGGTGCCGTCGAGTTCTTGAATTTATTCTTGACGTTTCGCCGGTCGTACTCTCTCCAAAAGATGCTCTTCGTTATTTCCATTCTGCCCTGTTGATACTCGGGTTTGAACATTTTCGGATTTTGCATAATTTCCAAGGATTCGCGTATCATTCCTTGAAGGTACTGGATGATTTCAGCTAATACCTTCAGCTGATGCGGATTTGTCTGTTTTCAAACTACACCTGCCAATCAATATTCGTTTACTCTGCATTGAATGCTTCTTCCATACAAAGGGCGTATTCAAACTGGAATGCAAAAGAGAAAGGAGCATTCATATCCACAGTAGTTGAACATTTGTATCAAAATGGAACAATTTCAAAGTCGACGATGGATATAAGAAAGCAACAGTTGGAAGTCTTCGAGAACACCAGCGTAGCAATCATGCCATGACTGAAATGCCTATCAGACCAGAACGGATACCCATAGAACAAGCTGGAAAAAAGGTATATAACGAGAAGCGTGAAGCAACGACATTGGTCTTTCTGAAGAAGATGACATTAGCAACAACATCCGGAGTATTGCCCTACATCAGACAACTATCGTGAAAATCAGGTAGTCCAAAATTTTGTATATGACTAAAAGATGTAAAGAATAGTTGTAGCGTTATATATTTAAAATAAATAATTTTATGTTTAATACAATTTTTAGTGTGTTCAAGAAATGGACCTCAAAAATTATATAAAAGCGTTACCTTCGTCACCTATTTTTGCACGAACCTTAACTTATATGTATGCTTTATCTGCTCTCAACAAACGCGACCTCCTCGTATCACCCTATTTTCCCACAATTCCAGCTAGTTGGCGCACTTCTAAAACGGCGAGATCAAAAAGCTTTTACACGGTCCCGCGCGATACGTTAATGCAATCTTTTCACTCTAGTTATTTTTAATTCATAAGCGTGTAGAGCGCATTAATAATGTAAGCTGACCTCCGGATGCTTTTATCAAAATGTACTTTAAATTACGAGAGCGCGAACGAATGCTGGGGACGAGGGAACGAAAGGACGTTACGACAGCGAAGTTGGTTATGGATGCGCCCGTAGTATTCTGCGGATGGAAAACGGCAACTATGAATAATTAATTTGGCGAATTTAGAGTTCATAATCTGCAGGTTTACGCCAGATGCGCCTAGGTCGAATGATCGCCTAAATCGACGCAATCAATCCTTCGAATTAATTTCGCGTTTTAATTTGAAGTTATTCAGCTCATAGTCGACGTTTTCAGCGCAAACTAGTCGGTTGAATCGTATTACACAACTATTAAATGGAATACGTTATAGATTGATATTTAATCATTTAGAGGTGTTGTAACGGCAGGTACATGTGCACATACACAACACACTTCGGTACCATAAGCAATCAAAAATTGAAATTGCAAAAATATGGAAAGCGTGGTAAAAGCATCTACCCGCGACAGTGGTGCCTTAGGAGCCGTACGCATTCGATACCGACTACCGACGGTAGCTTTTCGAAACACAGCTCGACAAACAGATTTCCCAACCGAAAAATTTCCTGATGGTAAAATTTCTTGGCGAACAATTAATTAAATGGAAAATTCCCCGACAATTACAAACTTCCCTGCACACTTTATCTCGGCTTAGAACGATTAGCATAATTAATTTGAATGCCCTAATTCAATAAAGGAACTGGACATGACGGTCTTCTGCTCATTAAAGAAATGTCAATCTCTTGAAATTGTTTATTTCAAGAGATAGACTAATTCCTTGAAGAGATTAAATATAATGATACTATGTTCATTATAAAAGAATGCCAACCTCTTCAAGCGGTTAACTTCGGAAAAGTTTGTGATACAGTTAACTTCGTGAAATAACCATTGAATTTATTCTTAGTGAAAAATTATTTTGTTTTCAACGTAGTCTTCCAGTAACTCCTTACATTTAGTCCACCGATATTTTAAGTCGCTCCATTTCTTCAAAAAAGTAAGCTTTTTTCAAGAGAGCTAAAAGTTATATTACACGACTGTGATTCGAGGTTTTTAAAAAATACAAACGAGACTTGGTGAACAATGTTTATTTTACTAAAAGACAAATATATCGAACTAACGTCTAAGTAAAACTACTCTTACATTTAGCTTCATTAACGTTTTTATACACAAGGGAAAGTTGTTTACAAAAGGCCATTAAGAAAAATATTTATGTGTATGTGAAAGGTCTAGCCTAAAGGTACAGTTTCGTTAAATGACATGTATTTAGCTATAACATATCTCAAACGAGAGTCATATTCTTTACTTCTACCGAATGCGAAAGCAGCTTGACACGTTGTTCATGTATTTTTGCGATTGAAACAGTTGAAGTGCGAATACGGGCATTATCCTGCAGAAAAGGCACTTGTTTCTTTTTTAAGCAAGGCCTTTGTATTGAATTGCATCATGCAAATGATTTAAAAACGATGCGTAATATTCATCTGTTGTCTTTAAGAATCCTACTACAGTACCAAAAGACAGTGACCAAATCCTTTCCGGTCGAGTATACGGTCTTCACTTTCTTCGAAGCACTTGCACCAATTTCAATCCATTGTTTTAAGCGTTGTTTAATTTCGGATATATTGTAGTGCATCAAGATTTTACCAGCCGTTATTATTCGGTGTCAAAAGTCCTTCGGATCTTCGCTAAATAGACGGCTGAAGTTCTCGTTCACATTTGAGGGCAATCGTCAACAAACGCGGCAGTCATCTTGCATACAGGAAACCATTGATGCATATGAAATGTATAGAGCTTTGGTATTTCACTCACTCTTATTCGACGGTCGTCTACCACTATATCATGGCATTTTAAAATAATTTCTGGAGTTTCTTCTTATTTCTATACTGTAATTTGCTATAGCGTTATCCAGTAAGACAGCACTATCCATATGCTAGTTCCAATCACTTAAAACGTTTAGCTGAGGTACTAACCATTCTTTATCCAACTTCCTACTATATCTTAATACACTGACAGGCGGATGTACGTATCCACTATTACTCGCTACTGTTGTCTAACAAATTGTTCCAAATTGTTGTCTCATCCAGTAACAATTACTTCTGCCTATGGATCATAAACATTCTCCTATTTCTTTTTGAACAGCCCTGTTCTAATGGACAATTCAGCAGACGATTTTCTCTTACTGCTTGCTTTCCTTCAAAAGAGAAGAAATAATAGAGCTGGAGGAGTTATGTGTTGCGATTGTAGAGGGCGTGTGATAACCAGTGAAAATTAAAATTCCAATAAACCGTTTCAGTTGTGCTACTGAAAGTGTAAAATCATGCCGGTTATTTTTTCGAATACTTTACACAAAACTCAGCTATTGAACTCAAAACGTCGTCATTAAAAAAGAAGAAAAACATATCAAAAGGTGTTTTTCCTTCTGTCGAACGATTTATTCCTTCTTTTTTGGTAAATTCAACTGAGGATGGCGCCAAAGAATATTGTGGATCGGCTTTCGCTTGTTAAAGGTGTATGTCATCAATAAAGATTAAAATCTTGTTACCAACATCGAAATTCAAATCATTATCTGGTGTAACTTCCTTTCCTCATAAAAAAAAACAAACTTACTACTTCGTTCTTCGTTCCACGATCAGAATACTTGCATCTAATTTTCCCCTTAAAAGTTTAAATTTATAAGATTCAATTTCGCCCGAATAAAAACGAAATCTATGCCTTTGCCATTTGCATATCGTTCACCATCCGGCGCGAGCGACTTCGAACCCTCTCAAAAGAAAACAATAAATTCGGCCTCGACGCCTTGTACGGTTTGGGGAGGCCGAATCGTTACAAATAAGAGGACAAAGTAAACTCGCTGGAACACTGCCGCTGGCTCCCGTCCTGCCGCACCTCCGCGAAACTCATTTAGAGCGGTACGCGGTTTGACGATGAATAAGATGGGAGAGAGAGATCGTAGATGGTTGCGGGGTTAATATTCTAGATGGGAAAAACGAATACGTGACCGAGATCATAAATTTGCGCTAAAAGAAAATGAGAGTTCGAAAGCGTGCTCGCCCGTACGAAGCGAAAGAAACGTATGCATCTTGCATAGAGGATAAAAGAACGAATGGCAGAAGTTATCGTCAACAATTCTATTAGCGTTGAGCGTGAGGAGATCATTTGCTCTTTGTTGATGTTTTCGTTTGGATTTTACCGATCGAAATCTCTTAGAATGTCCTTGAAAGTAGCTTTTGTCCTACTGGCCGAAACCATAACACTTTTACATTAAAGAAGGAATAAAAAGCATACATCGGACTTACATAGCGCACATACTTCATCGCAAAAACTTCATATTTCTGATGCTGTTTGGGATTCTATACAAGAAGCAACAATCATCTTCAATTTAGACAATTAGTAAGAATAGTATTAGAAACTCTATTTCATTTATTGATATAGTTGGTGTTAAAATTAGTTTCGTTTTAATGCCTCAATTCTTTATTTATTTGTTATTTTTGTGCCACCAAGTATTTTTCTTGATAATTATGCGTACTTTCGGTATCCATTTGAGACTAATGAATTCCTCGCAGATAGAAATGTATTTCTTTTAGGAGATTTTAACTTTTCAATAATTACATAACTTTATTCTATGGTTTTGTTAATTTTGCTATTACAGCAAAAATACTTAAAGGTCTAAAATCAAAAGCACTATGTAACTAAGAATTTTAATACTACTGTAAATTCTAATAAACACACGCTCGACCTAGTCCTCTCTAATGTATCGGCAAGAAAGATACCGTTCCTTTGATACCTAGATTTAGTCAAAATGTAGACATCAACTTTAACAATTCCAACATCCACTCATAGTAGCGATAATTTTCCTAGTTACATTTTCTGGCAATTTAAGGAGCGCGTATAAATAATAAATAGTGAAAATAAGCAGGCAAATGTTGATAAAAGTTCAGCATTGAACGAATAAATTTATTTAAAGCTTCCAACACTAAGTGTCTTCAGTAATAAAAAAATATAATTACATTGAAATTTCTTTAAACAATTTTGGAAATAGAAAAGAAATAAGAACATACTGAAAGTTGCAATTTATTTAAGTAGAAGTGTTTATGAATAAATTTTTTAAGGCAATGCGTAGACCTTACACAAAATATTATTTCCGAAATGTTAGTAAATGTTCAATAAAATACAAGAAATGGCATTACAGTGTATATGAAGGAGAATGGTACTTACTTGGAATAAATGTTGAAATTATATGCATAAATTAAACTATACAGGTTATTTTTAATGAATGTTTTATTCGCTCGCGTTTGCTGAATTTATGTTTATTTATGAAGAAATCTCATCGCAGAAATTCCTGGAAATTGATTTTACTGAGCTTTTATGCTATTAGGTCTATATGTGATTGTATACAAGGTTTCTCGTTCCTACCAATTGAGTTTTTCCTTCAAAGGTTCCCATAAAAGTGGCAGTGACCATTGTATGGCGGTGCAAACCAGGCTGGTAGGATATATCGTACCGCAATTGAAGACATTTTGTAATTGTAATCAAACAAATATTTACCTTAACTAGGTATAGAAAATTGGTACAATGATCTTGATTGACGAACTAAAAGTGATTATTGTCTGTTAGATTCATAAGAACCTCTCTTCTAATATGTAATTTTTAACATGTTGTAGATTTTGCTGCAAGGCCAATGTGCACACACAACACCCATACGTTTTCTTGTTGTTTCTTTTTACATCCTGTTTGTCCAGTAATAACCCTCAAGAAGACCACTTAAAAAAGGAGTTGGTAGTCTGTTGTTATATTGAAATTTTGCAGGTTCGCCTAAACAATTTTAGGTTGTAATGCGTCTTGCCCCCTTTGAAATACTAAATCGGTTCTAAAGAATTCTCGAACATTTTATAAATTCTTTCAATGGTCGTAAACTCGTACGGAGTACTATGATACTTGTAAGCTTAGCGTTCATTAACAATTTAATGCCCAGAGTTCGAGACCTCGGAAAGAAAAGGTAAGTACAGGCTTAAGAAATATATTTTAATAAACAAATCAATAAGTTTTTCTTTAATTCAACTATCTACGTCCACATGGGTTAGGACATACGCGAACGGGATTACTGGGCAAAGTCTTGTGGAAACAGGGTTCCTCACTTGGGACGGCACGAATCTTGCAGCGGTATACGTCGTCAGCTATATAAGTGGAACAGAGTCAGAACATAAATGACGTACGTCACAAAAAAACATGTGCATCGCTGAATAAAACTGATATACACAACAATAAGCCGAAACATATGTATGGAAGAATAAAACTAGTCTATACAAAGCAAGTTTAACATGCGAATTGATGAATAAAGCAAATATACTGCTACTCACAAGGATCTTGCAGGACTTCCCAAAAGTTTAGAGACATGCAATTTGAAAAGATCTTACATTGTTTTCCAAAACTTTGATTTCATAAAATAAAATTAAAGTATTCATGTTTTTACATAATACTGTTTTTATAAAATATTGCGTCTTTTATTTTTCTAGATGAAAAATATTTTCAATTTCTGACGAACAGCGGTTCGTCACAAGGAACAGTAAAGGCATTCAACTTGTAAAGCAATTGCATGTGGTTTTGATGTGATAATCGATAGACGTATAATTTCCGCAACGGTTTAAAATATCTGAAGCCACACCAGTGTTTACACAAACGTAATGGTCTCCAAGATGTACTTTATTTGACCAATTTTCTAAGAATTCTCTCAAGATGGGATTTTACATAATTTACGAAGGCAATATAGGAGACGTTTTGGTTCTGAAATTTTGAAAATAATTAAACCTAGGTGGAAGTTTGTATGTGTATATTTTAATAGAAGTAGCCGGTAATGACAAAATTCAAGGAATGATATGAACCAAAAAAATCTAGACCTGGAACTATTTTATACAATTACACTGCTTATTAATTTATTTAAAAAGTATTCGTGCATATAATAGTTTACAGTCTAGTAATGATTCCAGAGTAGAAGAAATCAGAAATTAAGCTAATGTGAAATAAATTCTGGTGAACGAATTGCTAAATTTAGTTATTGTTGCTTCTCTTGCCTTCGTCTTACTTTGTTGAAATGATGTTGGGTTACTGTAAAACTCCATCCCATTTACTTATCATCACTGAAGTAGTGTAAAAGTTGTAGCTATCGAGCGTATTTTATATATTCAATTCAAAATCCAGGAGGCGACGAACAAAATTCAAATGGGAATGGATTATTTGCGTAATAATGTACATGTCTTCGGCAGTCCTTTATGTGAGTCTTCAACATTGTGTTCACAAATCCTCATTCCTCTGGTAATATCCGCCTTGCGCTTCTAATTTTACAATTTCGAGGTACATACGAACATGATAATGCCGCACATAATTCTCACCCATTAATAACAGCAATTTCAGATGCTAACACTAAATAGGTGGTGTAATAGTATCTGTATGTACAATAAAGGATGGGATTAGTTAACATTGTATTTCAAATGATTCATTGCCATTTCTCATAGATGTAAGCAACTGCCAACGGAATGTAGGTACATATGGTACATATATAAGTGCAAACGTGCCAAGCAGAAATTGCGATTCACGTTGGAACGATTAGCGATAAATTGGCGAGATTATTATACATTAGTGTAAAGTATGAATAGGCCAAGGGAAAAATTTCATTGTAGGCTAGATATTTTCAGCGCGTTCAGCACGTTTAGCATTAGTGAATGGCATATTTTAATAGCAGAACGCAAATATATGAACTCTTAAGCTGCAGCCTCTATTACGAAAGCTTATAACTATGGTGGGAGAAAAGTGTGGTTTCACCTGCAAGTGTATTGTGTGGCTTATTTCCGTCAAGTTTCTAGAGGTTTCCGTTGCTAAGGTGAAATAAAAAATTTCAATTCTTTTGCGTACATTTATAAATTTCTCCGTAATTTACCTTTTGGAAAACTTTACACAGAGCTTTTAGCATAGAATTTCTTTGCATAGTTTTTATAAAACTAAGCCGGCTTCTTTTTTGTTTGAACATTTTTCCATATTTTATGTAAAAGATGCTAATTTTCTTTTTTTACCTCTAGCACCTTTATTTAAAATGGCAGAGAAAAAGTACAAACACATTCTCACGGCCACTGTCGATCCTCTAATGGTATATTCGAAATTTTCGTACGTTTTGGTTCGGCCATCTTCAACTTTCTTGCAGAATATGAAGTCAAATAAAAAAAATAAAGAAAGTCAAATATAAAATTAGCGTCCTTCATAATTCCATAGCCACTTATGATGATTACGATTTACAATGATATTGATGTCGAAATATATGCCGAAACTATTTATTCTTGATGTAGCATGATGCAGGGACGCAACTGAAGTTTCTATGCTTTCTGATAACATTTTGCACCGCATACAACACTACAACGTGAAACTTTACTGAAAATTTTGATGAAGACTGACCGAACAATTACTTCTTGACGGAATTTGACTAAAATTAACACTGAGTTTTGTTGTAGAAAGATTTTACATTAATTTATAAGTTGTAGAAAAGAAAAATTAAAATACAAATGAATTGTCCGTTTCCCCCGCTACCGTCGTTGGCTGGACTTCCATTATCTTTCTACCACCCACGCTCCAGTAATAATAGGCCAGAAAAGGAATTTTCTTTTAGAAATCGAACTTTCTACCATTACAGGGACCTTTACCTTCGATAGATGAAAAAACGTGTGGGTGGTTCTGAGGTCATCAGCGCCACCCACACGTTCGTTTGCAACATTATAATATATATATTATAACATTCCCAAGAAAACAACTGGTATGAAGCAGCCGCAGGATGTGTACGGCTTGCGTGTATGGAAAGAAAATGTTAAAACATTTAAAGATCAAGTTTTACTCGATAATACGGATATTGATTTACATCAGCAGAGTAACATATTTAGTTCACAATTAACTCTTATCCCAAAATGTCATAATTTATTTCTATATTCCTGGTATAAAAGCGGTTACATAGACACCAAACCAGTTCGTTTCATCCATCCGGCAAAATATGCTTTTTTACATTATGATGAAGATACGTTACCTCTATGTTCAATCTGCAGCGAATCTGCTTCTATAAAATGTGCGCACTGTAATGACACTTTGTTTTCAACATTTCTTTAATTTAGAGTTACAATAATTATGAATATACGCAGTGCTCTATCGTTGTATTTACATCTCCTTCAGAATATTTTACATTCTCTATGTTAACGTTAATTGTGCAACTCTACTTATTTTTGTGATTCTTTCCCTTACTCACCTTTACTTTTATTTAAACCATGTGAACAGAATGTTATGTATGTTAAAAAAGATCATAAATCAGTACTTTTTTGTCGATGTACTCTACAAAATATTATAAATTCAATTATTAATAAAGCATGAAATAAAATAATAATGGGCTTTCACTTTACCTACATATGTCGTTCAACTTACTACCATAGCTACATCATTTAACGGAATTTAGGTAAGAAATTACCTAAAGCAATATGCTATATACCTATTATATACATATATATATATACCGTTTCATACCTCACACTATCGTTGCCTTTAATTTTTCTCGGAAGTAGTTAGGGGAGCAGCTAGTATGATAAATGGTATTTCCCAGGAATCACATGCGTGTATTCTTTTCCGTTTTCCGTTCACCCCCCTCTTCGCAAGGGAGTGAAGGGATGCTGGTAAAGGTGGCAACAAATTGTCATCCGAGCTACTATGGAAGGCGTACGGTGTAAATTACAAAATCCGAAAATCGTCGAAATTTCAGGGGTAGCTTTCACTCCCTAAACGTAAGGTTTCGCCGAAACGAAAAGCGGCGTTTTACAACAATCAATCTACGAAGTTTCAATCCGATCGGTAAGTGACACATCAGAGTGTACCCCTGTAAGTTTTATCAATATTCAGAAAAATACATTATGTGGCTGTTGTTGTCGCGTTGGATACAATTGTAAATATCTTATATTCGCTACTGATATATTTCGGTTCGATGAATAACAAATACTTAGCATATCTTGTTTCTGTTCCTTCATGCACATTTGTCAATTATTAAGGAACGAAAAACGTTTGACAATTTGAAATTTCATGACTCTTTACTTCATGGCTATTTACGCTAAAAATGGTTTCTTCGTAAATTAAAGCACAAATCAAAAATGGTTGTCAATATATAACCTATGGTTGAAATCAGAAAGAAAAACTCTTCCTAAAGTTGTCAAAATCTAATATGGTGCCGATTTGAAATAAGAAAGTTGATGGTGGTACCATTAATTAGACGATTGAAAATGGCCCCCAGAATGTGTTTTTAGTTTTGATCTGCAGGTTAAATAAAGATGCTAGAGGTACAAGAGGAAAATCACCATTTTCCTTTTTTTTAACCCGAGCCTCATTTGCCTATCTCTAAAATAAGCGAAATTTGCATGGTGGGGGTCGAAAATGAATCAGCCTTTATAGTATGGGTTGCTAATGGAACAATTTCGGAGGAAAGGTTCAAAATACACACTAGAGTTCGGAATATCACGTACTACCGGTAATTATTTTAACATATTGTGGTAGTCCCTACATACACCAAATTTTATTTATTTTTTTTTATCAATTTCGTTAAGTAACCTACCTAGTGCTACCAAGATATATTTTACAATTTTATTAATTCCACAATTTTTATCTGCTTTATAACCGGCCTGAGGATGTGCTGTGTATTGCCCGAAACCGGTAGTTATGTATTTAAGTTTCTCCGTTTCCCAAAATAAACTTACCCTCTCATACACAAATTTCCAAAGATATAATAGGTAATCAATTTAATAATTAAGTCCTCATATGAGGACACAATGCATGACAGGGTTAAAGTCAATTACAAGAAGTGTACGATACAAAATATATAACTAGTTTAGCAATGTCAAAAAAGAAAAAAAAACAGAGCAATATTGTCCTTTAGATAGAAATTTCATTTTTTGAGAGGTGCATCCCCGATAGCTCGATAGCACAAAAAGTATCTGTAGGCAGCTTATTCTCTGGCATAATGTATGTTATTACCTCTTACTATAAATTGTTTCTTATGCTCAATCAAGAAGCCTTGAAATTTAATTTCGTTCGCCTTTGCTATAATAATACCTGGAAACATGAAGGTTGTATGAAAATGTCGCTGTTGTTTAATTTGGTAAATATGGATAGTACCACTTTCATTTTGTTCGCGTGCATTCTTCCCAATATCTAGAAAAGGACGTTCTTCCGTAAAAAAAAACGTACAACCTTGCGCTACCTTCTCCTTTCAAAACAAACTGCAAAAGACGAACGTATACAAGAGGGTAGTTTTGAATTATTTATAACAACATTTTTCACGGTTTCTTGTTGCTTTACTCTTCCCAGAAGACGGCTAGCTACTTGTGCGCTTTTTTCTACTTATATAGATATTTTTTCTGAATACAAAAATGGTAAATTTATTGCAGGCGCCCCATAAATTTCTTACATCTTCTGCATGCTTTCGCCAGCTGGGGAACATCCTATTCCACGTTAAATATTGTGCCGGGGGAAATAACGCCCTAAGATAAGAGGGCGTACGTTTAATGATAAACTTTAGTCACTTTTTCGCACTAACAAGTCATAAACAAAAACTTCCGCTTCTATTACTCGCGAACTCGAAGCGTAAAGATGGAAAAAAAAGAAGCATAGACGTAATTTTTTCAGTGTCGACACAGATTACCATTTTTTTTTGCTTTTCTCTGAGAATAAAAAACTTGGAGGGAGTGCAATAACTTAGAGCGACTAGAAGCACAGGTCTGTGAAATGATGAGACCAATTTAAATTTAAAATGTTTCCTTGGAATTAAAACAACAACAACAACAACAAGGTATCTTCTTCTTTATTGACGCTAATAAAGCAAAATAAGACATGTTCATCATATCTCACCAAGTAACTTTAAATAATATATAAAACTCACACAATTTCTGGTGCCAGATGATCTTCACTTTATCACACTTAAACTTTTTAGTTTTAAACGAATAGTTTTACACAAAACATTGCACACCCGGTTTGTTCAGCAGTCGAAAATATAATAAGAACATACTGGAAATAATGCATAATGTGGTTATTATACTAAATATTACTCCTGAAATTGTGGCTAATGGCACAGAACAATAATAATATTACTCCCAAAATGTTAGCAACTCTTCAACAAAATATAAGGAATCCCATTACAGTCTGTATAAAGGAAAGTTGCGCTCATTTCAAGTAGATATTTTACAAATTAGTTTTGATGAATGTTTTCAGAAGCCCAAGTTTATACTATTTTATCGAAGCACTGTATACAATTTAGCAAAATCTATATTTTTATTTTAGGTATAGGTTATTTACAAAAAGATTTTAGAATGATCTCCTGTCAGATTTTTATTTGAAGTAGAAATGTTGCCTCGCATTTTGGAGATAATTTCCATTCATTTTTTTTTGTGTAGAAGTGTTTTGCGTGAACTGCTAACAATGTATCATGAACATTTCTGAGGAAAACTCAAATGAGAGGAAGTTAGAAGAGTTATTTTTATTAACAATACAGACTTCATCGTTGCACCTAGTGCTTTTTAAATTGCATTGTAGATTACACATAATTTGTTCTACACAATAACACATTTCAGGATAATTTTATCTTTTGCAGAAAAATATGACCCCTATAACTATCGTAAAGATTATAGAATTCATCACTTTTTAAGACAATGTTAACACTCTTAAAAGTTTTTTTAAAAATTCGATATATTTTAATGCAGATACAAAAGAGTACGGAAAAGATTTAAGAAATTCTGTTATGTGTGGGTAAGGATATGGGAACATTTTTAACACTAGTTTGTAGCTTGCGTGGAAATGCGCCTTTTCGATTGTTTTGGAAGTTACAAAGTTCAAATTGCCTAAATGCGTGATTCTGATTCAGAAAATTAAATAAAATACTGGTTGGTATTGTTTTAGTAGCATCTATACAAAGCGTTTACTCTGCTCATTTTAACAACGCAATTAATTCAATTGTTCAACAAACAAATAAATTTAAATTAATTTATGGACGAAGTCGGAATAACACCTTTTTCGAATAATATAAAATTCGCTCAGAATGACGGAATGTTGTTGTTTTCCTTTCTGGGAAAAATATATTTATGGAGGGGCAATGGAGCATCAAAAATAGTATAAAATAAAATCGAACCGCACGCAATCAATCTACATAATGGGAACACGTAAAAAATAAACCGCCTATTCGGTAGTTGAAAATTCAAATAAAAACAATATACACCAGAGCCAATTCTGTCGTGGTGGAAATATTATGGCCCGTATTTTCTGCACTGTTTAATTTAATGCGTGAAACAGCATTATTTTATTTGTTTGCGAATTATCTCCTCTATTACAAACGCATTGTATAACATATTTATGCAGATATCTGTATATCAGATCTAGAATTATTAAATATACTGTTACGTATGGTAGTTTGTAAATAGTTTTGGATTTCATTTATCTAGTTTGCTATTTTTAAAAGTTTGACAATGATTTTCTATCTTTAATGTTGACAGACGTTAAGTGGAGAATAAATCCATTTTATATTGAATATATCGCCTGAGTTATTTGTCTTTGAGCCCCGACAACGTTTTTAAAGGCAGAAAAACGTTACAATACGTAACAGTACCGCGTGAACCCGTCCGAAATAACGGCATATCCTCTAACGAAAAAATAGGGTTATTTTAGGTTTCTTCTAATCAATTTGTAGATGAATTCTATAGGCAAAGGTGCGGCAACATTTTCAGACACGTGCAACGTATCTGAATTAATTAGTATTTTTATTTTACTTTGTACATTAATCCGAAGGGAATTACAGTCACTGGTGTTATTAAGTGCTAGATGCTTCTAGATAGGCAAATAAAGTGATAGTGTAAATATATAAATTGCATTGTCTCTATTCATACAAGTTGAATGCTAACTTATTCCTGGATCACATTTTTAAGCCATTTAGTAATGAATAATAAATTATGAAATGTGGTAGATAGAACATAGATAAGAGATTGTATCTATTAATAATTATGGGCATGTATTGCGCGAAGGATATCAGTGAAATAGTAACTGCCAAATTCCCTAGATGTCGCGGAATAGATATTTAGGTTTCATCGAATAGGTGCTGGATTGTACCAATACAATCATTTTTGCGTGTTATTCTTAATGTATTTGAGAAACAAGAGATAATAGTATTTCGTTGTAGCATTCCATGTACTACACGACGTATTCCTATGTACCTTTGTATAAATGTGTCTCAGTATATATAATTTCACAACAATAATGATAGCAAGGACTGTGGCGTAGTATGGTAAATAACACATAAGTATCGGCACCCTCCGCACCACACAAGTTTAATTTATTATATAGTAATATAATAATTAGTCCGGGACGGCCGTTTCGAGGACACGAATGGTTCTCATCATCAACCGGTGACCGAATTTCACAACGTTTACTAGTATCCTCCCTTAAATTCGTAACGTTTATAAACGCACCTAATAGGAGTGCGGGGCATTTTGTTATGTTAATCTGTCTTCAATATTGCAACGTTTATATAAATGTCTCATGTATTATTACGGCCACGATCAAACCCTATAGGACCTCTCGTTTTACGTAGACAGCAGCTAATACAGCCGAAGACGGCTACTCAGACGTTCGCCTTATTTCGTGTAGTTGCTACACTACCTCCCCTTGCTACTACCTCGTTATAGAAGGGGAAAAATTATAGCGCGGGTTTGAAGGCTGCATGACGCAGCGACGGCAGGCAATTATGGCAATTCTCTCCGTCGACGTCAGGATACTATGTTAAAAATATGTACATACCTACATATATGTCCGTTACAGTTTCTTTCTCGGCGCTGAATCTTTGTTTAATACTCGAATAAGGCGCTTCTCTGTCTAGAGTTCGTATTACTTCGTGATTTCTGATATAAGTTGCGGTTATTTGATTTAATTCAATTTTGCATAAGTTTCTACTTTGTGTGCGCGTAATCTTGTTGCAGTTATATTTTTAAATATGTCCTTATGTTAAATACGTACACAAACAATGTTTGAATGGATATAAATACAGTATATATGAGATATACAAAATAAAATAAATGGAATTACGAATTTACATAGTAAGGTGAATGAAATATTAAATCTACAAAACAAAACAATGAAATTATGATTTTATGAAATACAGTAAATGAAACTAATGAATTTATTGACATAAAAACAAATGAAACGTTAAGGAGCCTATCAATGAGAAACATATACAATGTTCAATTTAAAATACCGAAAATAAAATGAATTAGATTCGGTAACGATTTTAATTGTCACCTTGTAAAATCTAGCCGATATGGAAAATGTTTTGGTGAAAACACCAGGAAATACTCAATCGAATAAAACCGGAATTATAGCGTGTTAGGCGTTTAAGATGTCGACCGTTAAAGAAACAATGGCATTTCGCAAACATTTCAAATTATCTCAATTGATTCGAAAACTAAGTTTTGGAAGTATAGAGAATCTTGAAGGAAATTGCTATGAAAAAGAAAGGTGTCAAAAAAGTCAACCATTCTACAAACTGTTCCAATCAAAAACATCTTAATAGTTGGTATAATTTGGATTGTACTTGGTTTACATAATAATTTGTACAGTAATTTTTATTTTAAAGTTTTTTTCACTAAACCCTGAGAGACTTACAAGAAGCCCCATTGAAATTCCTATCTAGACACAAACCATGAAGCAGTTATCTGATTTTTTTTCCTATCTATCGAAAGTAGTTCAGTTGTCCAGAGTTCAACGGTTTAAACAGGTGACGAAAAATAAAACAAAGTTCTTAACAAAGGAAAAGAAAACAATCTTTATACGCTAGGCGGAAATTTAGCGGTATCGAGTACGTATTCTCAAACGGTTCTCCGGTGAGATTTCGGAAAAATTAAACGCGGATGGAAGTACATGAGTTTGAACATACACGGCGGATCGGATTCAAACAGCTAAAGTCTGTTAGCGGAACGGCGGTTAGAGGTATTTCCCATCAGCCCGTACAGACAGCCTGTACGCTATATACCCCGATCGATCTCGTTAATTAGAATAAACCGACTGGCGAGGACTACCTGCCTGAAATCTCTTTCAGCAAGAGTCGTCAGTATAGGTAGCAGATGTGCTTACCAGGAGTCTGACTAAAACGAAAACTTGAGCGTCTTTTATGGTCGAAATTGATATGACGTATACTCTTCTTGCCTGTTGACCTGTATCAACAAAACAATCTCATAGTACTTCTTCACATAAATTATGGTTCGACTGATTAATTATACATTTCGGTAAAAAAGTATCTACAGAGTATATGGCAAGTTCTGAACAAGTTCGTCAAAGTAGGAACTATTAGAAATGGTGAAAGCAGATAAAGAGTAGAATATTAACAATGTTAGCTCAAGCAGTTACATGGAGAATTTAATTCGAGAAGCTTTCAAAGAAATAACCCGTGAGATGTGGCTAGCAGAATGTAACCAAGTTAAGAAAATTGAAAGCAGTACATTTAAAGGAATCAATTAAGTGGCAATGATAATTACGACAGTGAAGTGGACTGGATAGATTCAGATGGATAAAAATAATCGTTATCTGGTTGTCTTTGCGAAATGATGCATTGATGAAATGATGCGAAATTGTGCATTGTTTGTTTTGGAATAAATACCATTTGTTTGTGGACTGTAAATTTGGGTGTAGATTTGAATGTACCGTAGATTATTGCGATACTTCTCTATTATTCATGTCGATAATGTAGGTAATAGATACAAAAGTTTTTCAAAAATACAATAAAACAACTTTGACGGGTAATTTAAAAATCCACAATCACGAACGGTACTATTAAAACACAGAGTACGTTTTTAATGTTAATTTCATTGCTATAAAATAATCATTTTTCGTTACATTAAAGTTTTGGTATCAGTAAACAAACGGTTCATAAAATATATGAAATGTTTCAAGAGGTTGTAATTCTTGTACAATATTCACCTATATCAAAATTGTGCTCAACATAATTTTATAGATTCGAAATAATTTGAAAGTACCACCTGAAAGTTTTTTCTGAGTATACTACCCGAAGCAATAATGCTGCCAATACTTAGTTTCGCTATATGTAGTATACAGTATAACTGTTTGTCCTAGTGGTACGAGCTCATGCTGTCGGGGAATGTTTTGAGCATGACCCATTTGATTTGGCAACCAGTGATTTGTCAACTGTGGAGATGGAATGTTCGCCACTCAGATGACTGTTCTACACCCTAGGTTATATCTAAACGCCCAAGTATCATTATTGTGAAAGAAGCCAGGATCGAATGTTGTCGTTTTTTGTTATATAATTTATTAAAGCTAAACGCTTCAAATTTACTCAAACATTTTGCTAATTGCAAGCAGTTTCGTGGTGTGATTATTCGGAAGCTAGAACACCTTCTAAATTTCCCTTCAATAACCGAGTGTATAGAGTCGACTTCCATGTGCGTCTGACCTCGAGGTAGAAACTTAAGACGGATTTGCTTAATGTGAGGATTTGCTTTCAATATACAAACGTAGAAGATCACCGAGATCACCAACAGAACTTTGAACTTAATATACTTTTGCTGTGGGGTACAGATTTACATTTAGACAGCTTGTATACTTTTGATTGAACAATGTTACTATTGCACGCTTGTCAACATTGACGAGAAAAGTTTCCATGTATCCACCGGTGCAGCCCAGTTGCCAAATCTACATGCAGCCAATGGTGTAATTTGAGAATTTTCTGACGTAACCTCGTATGTAGAGTCGGAAAATAATAATAATAATAGTCTTTATTGTCCAACAGTAAACACCCGTTAAACGACAAAATAAGAACAATATAAAAAATAATACAGTGTAAGATGCTAACAAGGTCAAACAACTAGTGTAAACTGTATATAATGAAAATAAACATAGCCTGTGCAAAACATAAACACCAACTAGTTCAATGCCTAAAAAATCATTAAAATTTCTAGTCATGTGATATACAGGCGATCTAAGTAAAACGTTTGTCCTGGCTATTGGAACGTTTAAGAAAGTACAAGACCGAATGTTACGTGAAGGTACATTAAAGCCAAATTGCGAAAGTAGGCGCAGACATGATCTTATGACAAACCCAAGCGATCGGGAGGCTGACAAGCATATCTCGGAAATATGATCGAAAAAGTTCAGACGAGCGTCAAAAAGCACACCCAAACCATTCATCTTGTCCTTTGTAGAGATTAATTGCGATTTGACCGTGTATTGAAACAGGGTATATTGTATAGGGTTCGAAGATCTAGTGTATAAAACAACCGAGCACTTCACGTTCAGAGATATTCTATTTAGAGTACACCATTCATCAGTGATATTAAGGGATCATCTTTAAATATATTGAAAAGCAATGGCCTGAGATTTGAACCTTATGGCACACCAGAAGATATATTGAATGTACCCGATGTAAAGCCGTTATAAAACACGTAACCCACTCTATTCGTAAGATAGGAGGACATGATTCTAAGAAGCGCTGGGCAGAAACCAATGGCATCTAACCTAAAAGAAGATTATAATCTATAGTATCAAAGACTTGGTAAAATCAATATAAACGACATCAATTTGTTTGATTGGTCCGATGATGCAGATATATATTGAGTTATATTGAGAAGATTCGTTGTAGTTGATCGACCCGATGCAAGTCCATGCTGGTGAACTGATAAGTATGGTTTTACATTAACATAGATTCTATTATATAATATTTGTTCAAATACTTTCGCAAAATTTGGTAATAATACTTATCGGTCTATAATCATAGATGATTTTACAGTCTCCTTTTCATTTCAAAATAGATATTACTTTGGTGATCTTCCAGATATTGGGAAACTTGATGACTCAACTCATAAGTTATAATAACAGTTAAACAGCACCGAAGCACAGTTCCTCACGACAACTCCCGGTATCATCTCTAGACGTTAAGTCTGCTTTGATTCTTGTAGCACTGCACAATACATCTCTCTCCGTAACTGAAGGTATATTAAAGGACAGATAAAAGGAAGGTGCAACTAAAGTAGCGGTTGCTGTAGTGTGAAACGCTCCAGAGAAGTGTCGGGCAAATAAGCATTTGCATTTGAAGCAACTATATGCAAAGGCTGTAACAACCCCTCCTGATTGTAATACATGTGACCCGGAATTCTAGATGCCAATCTCCTATTATTTACAAATGCCCAAAAAGTCTTAGGATTGCTAACAATTTCTGATTGGATGCGTTCCTGATAACTAATGTATGCACTTTCAGTCTTAGTCTTAAGAACCCCACGCAATCTTCTAATTCATTGAGATAGTACTCAGATTTAGTTGATTTCCATTTCTTAAAATATAATTATTTTATGCCAAGTAATTGCTTAATGCTGCCATTACACCACGCAGGATATTCACGACCCTCTGACCTGACCCTAGCCACACACCGATCAAAGACTTTATAAAGAGTGTTATAAAACGCTTGCACCGCTAGATCAACGTCGTTATAATTGGATAAGAAATTCCACTCAAGAGCAGCTATCTCTGAATACAATTCCGCCATATCCACACGACGAAAGTTATAGCGCACGTTATTGTTAGATGGAAAGTTGATAGGTCTTTGTACAGTATCGTAATGTAAAAATATTTCCAGAGCAGGATGATGTAAATCTTCTAAAACAAATGGTACTACGTCACGCACAATTTCCAGCAATACCGGTATGCTTGCAAACACAGGATCAAGCAGTCTACCATTGGAATTTAGTACTGAATTTACTTGTAGCAAGTGTAATGCTTCCTTAGCTATCCTTAGGGACGCCCACCATTTTAAATTCATTAGAAGACTTAAATTTTTTATAATTGCACGTTGCTTTATTGAAATTATCAGCAAGTGATAATTTAATCGGTCTTTTTCTGTCTGACTTATCTTATAGGTTTAGGTTCATCCAGTGGTATATCCAGAACAGTTAATATGCTCTGAATAGAATCCCTATCGCCTCCACCTGGCTATCCCTATTGACGTCAGCTTCTTCAGGGATATTAAAAAGAATAATATTATGCTTTTGTTTAGCTCGGTCCATGATTTCCTGAACTACCGTCTCCATCTCGAACTCATCCACACACTGTTTGGGCAACCTTACTCTTCAACACATCAATCTCAGTTTTAAGTTCTTCAACCAAGGATTTCAGCGAGTGAAGTTTTTTTAATTGCAATTTGAAGTCTGGGCAGTCCAGGCGGTAACAGGCCAATTTTCTATCCTTGATCTTAAGATATTGAACCTCAGCTCTTGTGAGAGCAGCGCATTAAAATAAAATTTATACAGGATATTCCATTTAAAGTAAGCAAGTTGATATACACGGTATAATCAGAAACAAAACGGTGATGTATTACAGAAAACTGCTATACGAATTCTCAGATTTCGACTACGGTTACTTTTGCAATTTTAGCTAATGGGCAAGTTTGGCGCTACGTCCTGTACATATTTAACACCGATTCATTTTTCAGAATTTGCGATAATTCGTGTGTATCATTTAGTCTTGATGGAAAAAGAAATGTTCCCTTTTTTATACGTAAAAGTGCTTGATAAAGCTTTCCTCGGGAATGTGAACCCAGAAGTGTCACTCACTTGAGTGTTAAAATTCATGCTCGATTTTTTCTGTGCACGATTTTTAAGTTAGAATTAATTTTAATTGTTAATATTTGTGATTTTTATATTAGGATTAATTTTAACAAGTTCTAACGATAAATAAATAATTGTTGTTTGTTGTTAGAAGTTTGAAAGAGTATAAGTATGCATATGCCCCACGAGATAAAACTTGTTTTGTTTTCTATAGACACAACAAAATTTAAATGAAAGCTACTGGAAAATCCCCTATATTCGCAAGAAATAAATTCCTTATTTCGTAGTACACATGTTTCGCAAATCAAACATTTCATTCCGGCGCATATAGTTCTGGTCGGTAAGCTAGGTATGCCTCTCATGAAAATAAATATTTGCCTATCTCGAAAGTGCGCATTGTTATATTACAAGAAGCAACGTCAGTATATCACTTCCCACGTTGTAACGTGTAAGTGAGTTTCTCCGCATTGCGATTGTTATATGAAGGTTCGCAACATTGACCTGAGGTTGGAAGCCTTACACATGTCGACATAAACCCTCCTCATTTTCTATATTCTCTCCGATTCATTCTTGTTTCATTCCTAAAATGTTACAATGCACACAATACAGTCTAGGCAAAGAAGAAACTGGCTGAACATGTTTGATTTCGAAATGACACATACCAACGACACACTGTGATATTATCTTGTTTTCTACGTTTGACCCAGGTATATAAAACAGTTACATTTTAAATTTACATATTCTATACAGCGTCTTTCAGAATTTTCATCAAAGCTTAAGATAGCCTATTTTCTTATATTTACTGAACAAAAGTCCATAGCTTTGCAGTTCAGATCACTTAGTTTTGTTGATGAGAATATGGAAAATGCGCAAGAACGTGTTTGTCGTTCACGGGAAACTACTTCTATGCCAATGAAATAACTAAATATCATCAGCATGTTGATTAACCAACTATCTAACTAACTAGTTATGTAGGTAAATATAAATGGAGTAATACCAACAAATAAATCTGCTCTAATCTAACATCACCGTTAGATTATAACTTAAGGCCTTGGCATATTGTTCGAAGAATTGTTAAAAACAAAAAGAAACTATATTTGCATTTTTAAATGTTGAGTTTCTATCCTGTTTTATGTTAGGTGGTAGGATGGTTATTTATTTTGTTATCGCAGTTTGGTCGTTTAGTGTTCTCTGTGTTCAGTCGTTGCCTAAAATTATTTTGCATTCAAATGATTTAACTTACTTCATCGTGTTATGTCTGAGGCAGTTGCGACAGATTGTCAAGTTAATGCAGATGATTTTGAGTAGATTGTAATAAATTGACCGTAAATATATAAAGAATCTTAATGAGCCTTTCAACTTTAACCCCAGAACACTAATTTAGTCGTTTCGACTAACGTCACAAACATTGTTTACTGTTATGTAAAATATAATTAGTATTAAAGTTAAAGAACTTTCTCTGCTTTAAAAAGTTTCAAGTACATGTTACGCTGTTGCAGACTTCCGCGGTCGTTGGTTTCCGAGTTGAAACGCGGTTTCAACCTGGAAACCCAAATTCTTTAAAAGAATACATGTTACTTTATTGCGCTAAGGCGGCAGCAACAAAATGATAGTTTATATCAGTCCGTATATAGGATTGTTCATCGCAATGGACTTAAGAAAGCAGCGATTATCTAATTATAGAGTAGTGCAGGTACTGGAGAACAGAATTTGCAATTATTTTTAAGGAACGCACCAAACTCCAAGAATATATTGTACATGAGAAAATAATGTAAAAAAACTGATAGGTTCTTATCCGATTTTCGTTTGTTTTCAAGTTATAACGTAAATAAAAAAATTGCTAGCGTTCTTATGAATGGTCCAAATATTCACTTGTTTTCGACTTAATACGTCTTAAATAAGATAAAAGTATCCTTGTGTAAAACAAAAAAACAGGTACGATCTACCGGCTATCTGAATCAATCCTTTCGTAGATGTTTAGAGGCCCATGACGATACTTTTGAACATTTATTGAATTGCAATAATTTTAAAAGAATGTGTGAAATGTTACGCTATAACTTTTGCTACGAGAAGGTGACAAGTTTTGCATTGGTTTTCAACGCCCATTTCATTCGTAACAACACATATTACACAAGCTCTGTTCTTCCCGAAAACAGTCCCGTAATTTCGACAAATATATCGGTCACCGATACTGACAATTCTCTTTCCATAAATCCAAGCATACGCATTGATTGAAGGTGTTAAAAAATTATCGTTTTCGGAAATTTATCGGGATGGTTGCGGTAGCTCCCTAATAATAATAGATGTAATAGTACTTTAGTAATTTGGATCAACCTGCAGGCGACAACATTTTTAAGACACCCGGTACTAAAAAGAATACTGCATACTGTGTAGGCATTATACAAGCATTTATCTACAGTCCTACGCAGCAATAACTCTCAGTAACAATAGTTAATATTAACGTCCCGAATCTTTTTCCTTTGGACTGCGATTGTATAGTGTAGTGACAAGTGTACGTGTGAAAGGTAACAGTTCGTTATGGACCGCTCGCTATTTGTTATCGTGATCCCCAGGGCACGCGAAATATGATCCGACCCGACGGACCCGCTCGTAAAATTTTAATATTAGAAACGTCATTTAGCTGATGGAAAAATTTCCCGAATTTGGTGGAACGCAAAATTTCATTCCGTATCGAGGCGCCGCGCGCTACCCGTTACGTAGCGCGGCTGTCTACGATAATCCGGCAATAACTCGATTTCGGATAACTACTGCTCTACATTTTAGGGAGCGCGTTGAATTCGATCGTTCCGAGTGGGATGCTTTGTTCGAATATTGGATTCATCTCTCGGTACTTTTTAACTGACGGACGGCGCCCTGTCAAAATTGAAATTAGTAAAATGGTTTACGTTTTCTGTGCAGTGAGCGCAGTCGTAAATCTCGCTTAACTCGTTTTAAAAATCAAGCTTGAACGATGGCATCTATAGAAAGCGAATGTCTTTTTAAGAGTTTATAGGAAGAGAAATGCAGTGAAATTACTCATAAGTGAATAGCCCTTGTACTGAAACTATTCCCCAGTTAAACAAGATACTCACCTAATTCACCTAAACAATTATAAATGAAGTGCTGTTTGAACCTAATGCGATTGTTCATCTTATTTGTCTAGCATAGGCTTTATTAGAATCGCCACATGTAATTTTATAAATTCCCGTTTCTTTCGTATACGGTTTATTTTTCAGATCGCCTAGAAGGTTTCTAATTCTGAGCGCATTTCGCGAAGTGAAACACACGTTCATATCTTGTCTCCTAAAAATACTATTTTTATCTTTCGATATTCCGTGAAAACGAAGTCTTATCGCGGATTTCTGTTGATGAAACTTTTCATATAATTGTGTAAATTGAATTTTCTTCATCTTCTATAGAAGACTAGCTATTACTATTCTACTTTTATTTAAATGGAATTTTTCTAATCTTTTAATTAAGTAACTCTAATCATGATCATTTTGAATAATAATAATAATTGTTCAACCGTTAAATGTATGCAAACTCTTTTTTCTCGTATTATCTAACCGGGACATCCAGATAAAAATGGTAATAGTAGAACTTCTATTAAATTTCCTGCCTTTCAAAATATTAAATTTAATGTAAACCTACAACAATCTTCAGTATTTAATTTTAGGCGTATCTGCGTGGTGTAATTTCATAAATTAATTATCGTTCGTTAGATAGTCGTCTTATTTGTCGATAAAATTTATATTTATATTAGTTTATAGTGTAAAATACAATAGCGCCGAATCAGTGCTTCATGCGTCCCTACATCGCTTGTATTATCCTACTTCTAAAAATAAGTATATCCGTGTGTGTTTCAACATCAATGTATCTTTGGAAAAGTAAAGTTATCAAAATTTGCTGTGGTCAAAAATAATCGCTATCGCGATTAAATAGAGAACTGAGGTCACGCTAATTTTCATTTTTGACTTTGAGTTGAATTGTTACACGAAGTGACTCGTGGTTGGCCGTACTTTCAATTTTAAACTGTTTATCGGAAGAGTCTGGTTACGTGTGGTGGTTAGGAAACACTGAGTTCCAGTAAGGAACATATAAACATAGTATTATATATTTGAATATCACTATATCGGGTTAATTTTCTCAATTTCTACTCGTTTAAATTTTGTTATTATCTTTTATTTGAATTTAAATTGCCAAAAGATTCTCGATTCCCAGGAGCCCTTTACACAATTTACAGTAGGCATTGGTAACGATAGAGTTAATAATGTTTATACATTATATTTATTTCTACTTGTTTGAATATAAAAGGAAAACTAATTACGCGATTCTAGGACATATATTGAATATTATTTGATTAGGCAGCAATGCGAAATCAATTCTAATGCTTAAAATGTTATAGGTATAGGAACTTTATACTTATGGTTCTCCTTCGCAAGGGAGGAAATATCATGTCGAAACGACTTAACATAATCTCATAATCGTAGCACAAAAAAATATCAAGGGACGATATTTTTTATGTGCGTTTGATAAATCGGATACCATATCAATGCTTCATGCTCCAATTTGGATCGAATAAAGGTCAGGCAATGCAGATGAAATCACAGGTTCTGTATATGAAGCCAAACATGAATATTGTTGATGTGAGAAATAAATGTGAGATTGCTATCAGCAATTAGATGCACGTAGATCCTTAACTTCGCTGCAGCTCCTTTGAAAATATAGTTAAAGTACAATGGTTTTAGCTTTTTGGTGTATGTTAACACTGCATTTATTAATATTCAGATATCGTAAACAATTTTTTGAACACCTCTGCAGTCCTTTCTACTGCTTACTTTATAAAGATCTTTAAGTCGTCAGCAAATAAGATGTATTCGCAGTGTAGAGAATTGATGATGCTGCTTATAAAATTAGGAATAAAATGGGACCTAAATAAGATCTTTTGACCGTTCCCGACGTAGAAATGAAGCGCCACCATGGTATTGCACATAGTACTGTTTGTTGATAAGATAGGTATCTAATAAGGCGGCATAGAGTCCGTGAAAATCCCATCCGTGTATCTGGGACCTCATCAAAACCCATTAATAAACTATTCTTAGACTTCTGCAAAGTAAGCAAGGTCTCATCCTCAGTGATATAGTTTACTACAATATTTAGTGTTCATGATATAATGACAAAAAAAAGATAGATGCAGTAAGTTTGTCAATGTCGTGAACATCTTGAAGGAACGGGTCTGTAATATTCTGGCCAGTAAATTGGGTAAGGAAGTTGACCGCACGAAGGGTGCTGCGATTATTTACAATCGATCAAAAGCCTGTTCGAATACAAATGTCACAAGAATGTTTGGACAGATGATTGAACTGATGATACATGAGTTCACTATTACACTCCAAAAACACCAGTCTAAACAGTGAGCAGAACCTGTCCGCTCGGCTCCGACGAAAGCCGACGAAAGCCATGTCCGTGAAATAGCAGCATCGGTTTTCTGCAATGTTAAGCGAATTTTCCATACTGATTATCTTCCGCACGGCTAGACGGTAAATAGCGGATACTACGTTAGCCTTTTGGACAAATTGCAAGAAAAATCGACCAAAAGGCCTGGTTTTCACGCAAAAAATCATTTTCGCCACGATAGTACTCCTTCGCACACTAGTGTTGCCACAATGGAAAAAGTTCATCAATTGAGACACGATTTACTTTCAAAAATATAATGAGCGGCGCAAGTTAGTACCCTTAAATATTTAAACAGCGGTGTACAAGAATCAAGCACCGTTCTACTCATTATTGTCCTTATTACTCTTTTCTGCAGCACCAAAACTCTGTCCATATGTCCGTAGCATGCTATGCCATTAGCAAAGAACATCGGTCCATTAACAACCCCAAACTTTCTAACATGAAAATACATGTTAATAATCTATTGGACAGCGTATCAATGTGAACTTCCCAGGTAACATTCGAGTCGAGCATTAATTCCAAATATTTTATCGGAGTTATTATTCAACTTAATATGTGGATTGAGGGAAAACGTCAGTACCGGAGACTTCTCAATGTTTAAAGTTAGTCTTATATCATTAAAATAAGTTTCAGCTTGGGAAACTAACTCGCACAGTACATCATTCAAGCGTTTACCAGTTGTCAACAATGTAGTATCATCGGCATAGAGTCGTCTTACAGTCAATATATTTTCAATATTGTTAATGTACATAATAAATAGAATCAGGCCCAGTATTGACCCTTATGGGGAACCCATATTCAACATGTTTTAATTTGGAAATTTCGTCACCAATTTGCACAGCTTGAAACCTAGATGTTCAAAAGCAAACAAAGCAGAACCCCTGACTCCATATGTAACTCAAGCTGGTTGAGCAATATACTGTGCGATACACAATCGAATGCCTTGCTTAAGTCCAGAACACCACCAGCAACCAAATTTCCTCTTTCCAGCTCATCAGCTTTAAAAATATATAAATCAGTTATGCTTTTACCACCTCTAGATTCGTACTGGACGTAGTTGAGAATGTTTTTCTTTTGAAGATATTTCTTCAATTTAAATTTAAAAAGAGTTTCCAACAATTGTTTCCAACAATAGTATTGGTACAATACAAATTGAACGACAATTAGCAGGAATTTGGCTCCTTTTTTGAATATAGGTGTTACTTTGGACCTTTTAAGGCAAGCTGGAAAGGTACCGCCCTCAAAACAAAGATTTATTAGATATATAATGTGCTCAGATAATTCATTTCTAACAAGTTTCAGTGGTGAGCTGCTCAAACTAAAAAAATCCAAATAGCTTGAGCTACTCAACCCATATATGAATCGGATCACCTCAACAATGCTGACGAGTTCCAAAAAGAATGATGTTGTATTATTGTTATTAATATTATTCAAATAAGGAGTGTTACCTACTACTTCGTCGCTCTACTCCTCAACCGAAAGCTCAGACTTGTTGTATCTGCCACGCGTCGTAAAAGTAGTCCACGCCGTTTCCTGTTTGTTACAAGATGTATTAATTAGAGACGTATTATGTTTAATGGTTTCAGATTTTAATGTGACGCTGTAGTCGTTTTTAAAATTATTGTATATCTTCTTAAATTCCGAATAAATTGTACTAAAAACTTGCAACAATTTATCTTTCATTTCTTTGATTTTAATAGAATAGTTAATATGCTGCGACCCATTAAATTCGAAATTTTGAAGTGGGAACGAGGGCTTCCAGCACACAAAGATGTTGTCAAGTAGAAGCTCGGGTACTTTATCCTTATTGGTGCACATGTAAAATTCCGTCCTGTCTAATTCAATAATCAATAGTCTGTAATTTAAACCTATTTGATCGTTTATGCTTTTATTAGCATTACTGCTTTTACTAGTCCTACTTTTCAGATTGGTCAACTTCTGACTTCTATTTTTTTCCCAAATTTATATTGTAGATTGGCTAGACGGCGATTCTCCATAAATGATGAAGTCGAAGCCACCGTTGAGGGCTATTTTGTAGACCTGGATGAAGGTGGCCTTTACGATAGGATAAAATCCTTAGAGCAGCCTTAGAGTCAAGGCATTGAACGTTTAGGGTAGTGTGTTGAAAACTAAAAATATATCTGTATAACTAAAATTGTCCTTTGACCATTAGGCTACGTAATTATCTTTCCGCCCTCGTATTTTCTTCACGTTGTAAATGTTCGTTTTTAATATAACATTTTCCTACAAACAGGTATAAAATAAATTCTGTCTTACGTTTGCAATAATTTCCCAAATGAAATATCACTCGGTAGTAAATTGTGGTACCCTGTAGGAATTGTCTTTGTACTTTTTGGTTATTTATACGTTGTAGGGTCACAGAGTTAGGATTCAGAACACGAACTCGGATGGGATATTAGATGCAGTAATTGACTGTGATTTGGCAAACGCTGTTATAAACAAAGGGGCGAAGGGAGGTTACACAATCTATCTATTTACTTCAAACCGTCGGCGAGTGAAGATGTATTTGGCTCGGTGTTTTATTTTCCAAACAAATTAGAACGATTCAGTGTTTACATTTTATTTCAAAGCTAAAGTAAATTTACCCTCTGATTATTTAAAAGTAAGCGGTATTTCAGAGATTGGCGCGCTAGAATAGAGAGGTAGCGCAACGTCAAAGTTTGTGGTTCGTTTTTCTTCTATCAATTAAATTTTAACGTCATTATTTAATATTCATTTTTATTTTAACTGCCGGGGTATCTAGGGGCACTCCAAGAACTAACGACGGTGAAGAATTAATTTACGACTTAGAAAACAATTTCTCTGAATTTATAACATTACAATTCATATTAGTTATTAGTTTTATTTACCTTAACATTTATGCTTCTTATTTATTATTATGTTTACCTGTTGACGGTTTCTATTGAACTTGCGACTAATAAATATTATTTATAATTATAATTACAATAATCCGAGCTCATTGTACTTCGTTAAATTTTAACCTTTAAATCCCCCGATTATATTTCTAAAATATCCTTTAATAAAAAAAAAACCTAAAACAAGCACGAGTAGAAATATATTTAGCAAACCGCGAAAATTCACCCGGGAATAAAAGTACACAAACCATTATAAATTAATCACACATTTTTCTTTTCTTTCAACAACGGCGCCAAAAATAATGTCGCATGGAAAATTCCGTACCTCAACTTTGATTTTACGTTTTCCCAGTAGACCCCATTGTATATTTTCCTTTTGATCCAGCTCTTGTTGATTGAAGTTTGCCGTTTGTTTCAAAATCTTGGTGAACGCGTTGTTTGCTCATAAAAAATAAGGAAAATTTGAAATAGCCAACTTTGGTGAAATTGTTATTAAATTAAATTAAAAACGGTTAAATATAAATAATTAAATTTTAAGTTTTAAGTAAGAAAGGAACGTAAAATGGAAATCTTTTCATAAATTGTGTGCAGTGCGTACTATATTTCAGAATGGGATAGAAATTATTAATCTTACAAGGCTAAGTTTAAGGTTTGCATAATAATACGTAGATTTTTAAATGCACAATATTTTATTTTTAAATACTTTTATAGGAAAAACTTATGGAATTAATTTTAGCAACCTACATGGCCGCTTCATCATGTAAATTGCCGTACAATCAGAGCACAATCTATTGTCGAAAAGTTCTTGAAAAAGATTGATTTTGTATGATTTTCTTGAGTGAATTGTAATTGCAATAGTATGAGGTGTGTTCCTATTTTCTCACACAACGCCTTACGATTGTTTCTTTTTTGTAGGAAAGTAACAAATATGGTATCCATCCTAACCTATTATATTTTTTTGTAGATACCACGAAAATACGTAAAGAAAATGGATGCTTATGATAATCCATCGTATTAAATAATTAATTGTCAGCAAGGTTTGACGCTATCCAGGCCAGAAGATGCTGCGTACTATAGACAGTGAAACGTCGGTTTACTAACGCATACTTGACTAATTGTAAGTTTCAATCCGGAAAGTTTTCCGAAAAGAAAAATCGATAACTGTTTAAAGTTAATAAATGCTTATTTTTTGTTAATATGCATCTTTTTGTAAAGCTTTGACGCAAATGTTGCTGTAATTGTTGAAATAGTATTCAGTAGCGTCATATAATTGCAATTATATTTATTTGTATTGAACATTTTAGATTCACGGAAAATGCCCAATGTATCAATAAAGTCTCGGGATAACATAATTGCACACACTGACAATAAGGATGTATACACAGCATTAATAATTATAACTATTTTACTTTTGTTTTGACGGTTTTATAAATTTTGTTTGCCAACTCAAAAAGAAACGTACAGCCTGTATCTATAATATTGTTTGAGTTTTGCTTCTTTTTTTATAGAAACTTGAGCTCGAAATCAATTTTTTGAAAACTGGAATTCAGAAACCGATTTTTTTAAAAGTTGTATAAACTCTACTGCCTACTTTAGTTGCATGAAAGAAAATGAAAAACAAATAGGTGATAAAACTATACAACACATTTCGTCGACAGAGTAATGGCCGTATACAATAACGAGATTTTCACGGTACCAACCATCGTCGATATCCGATTTTAATATATGAAGAGATAGATCAATTTTATCATGATAACATGGTTCACTTTTCGGTGACGCTCCCAGGAACATTCATTTGATGGGTTGATATAGTTAGTTCCGCAATTAACGTAACAATTTTTATTTTGAAGGAACATTAAAGTAACCTAATATCTGGGTGGTCCGGTGATAAGAGGACCGACGCCTAACTGAGCAGAGTTACACATTTTGCGCTTGAGACCCTCAGAGTTCAAATTTTTGTGGCGGATTCAGTACAATCCCAAGTTTTCATTCGCAGGTTGAGGAACAATTAATTGTTGCTACACCTTTCACGGTTTTCCGGTGAGGAAGTGATGGTAACAAAACCCATGAAACAATTTTTACACTAAAAAGGTTTCTATGGTTATGATAAGCTTTAAGCTTATATACCCGTTGGGCCGTAACCACATGTAAAAAGTAGCTTCAACGATACGACATGCGTATTGTTGAAAAAGTAAAACACTGATTCAAAAATTCTGTTTTTCTTTAGAATTGGCAAAAATTCGTTTATCAAATTAAAATTGTACCTTCGTTAATTGGAAACTTCTTCACTACAATTTTTCCAACATATAGCCGAGCTAATCATTGGAAAACAAACTAGTTTCACTTTCGCTGAAAACTAACTGGTGTTCCTCTCGAAAATTTGGCTAATCTGGCAAATTTACATTTCCCGGCGTATAAACTTGTAAAAATATCCAGTGCGGATGTTTGAACGAGACGACGGTCGTCCGGGGCATAAAATAACCGTAAAATGTTCAAACGGTCGGAGAAATTAAATTAGCTGCATTTATTCATCAGTTTCCAGTGGGAGAGGTCACTGCGTGTACCATCAGTACCCTGGCCGTTTAAGATACAACCGAACCGCAAACCGGATGTCAACCTTCCTGGCAGCGAGCTGAAACTTGAAACCATTTCGTATAGCGCTATATACATACATTCGGCAACATATGTCGTATATGTGCGGGGTTCATTCCTTCCTTAAGCTCCTCTCTTTTCCCCTCAGAATCCATAATTTCCGAACTACAAAAGAAGTGACTTTTTTTTCGTTTTCTGGGGTCTTGGCTACAATGTATTGGCATAAATCAGACTCGGTACTGAAGGTAAACATGCGCTGAATCGCGGTTTTACGGACGACATAAAAGCAAATTTTAGGTAAGCGACGTAAATATCGTAGATTTCAGCTCACAGGACTACCCCTCATTGGTATTGTTAACGTACAGATGGTTGGAGACTTGAAGAAGAAATGAGATAGATAGAGGTACTAAATTTATATCGATTCATGAAAATGTAAGTTGTTTGTTTTTTATTGGTAAGTGTTCAAACAGCAGTCTATTTTGTGATTGACAGTATTTAAATCTATCGGTGTATATTAATGTATATATCTCTACACCAAACAAATGATAAGGTCTGTAAATTAAGTTAGAAATCTCGCCGTGGCAGTGTTTTTCAAAATATCTTCTGTTTGGGAAATAATGATTTTTTTGTTTTTATTTTCACCAATAATTTACATGTATTTAGTCTTCCAAGATTACCAAACCTGGTATACGTACACTCCAGAACAACATATTAGTCTTGCGTATAAAATAAAACAAAGTGTAACACAAATACCAATTTGTTAGTTGTTTGAGAAGAGTAATAACGTATTTTCTTATTTCTTAATTGCTTAATAATTAATAATTGCTCCGCGGGGGTGCACATGATTGAAAATTTAAAAAAACACTTATTAAACTACAAATAATGATGTGTCTTTGGTTACTCTGTTTACTACGTAGGCTTAAAATAATTACGGAAGCTGAATTAAATTAAGAAAGTTAAGTACATTCTGTCCGTGTAATTCCATACTTTTCTATATTTCAGAAGGTTTCTGTATGTTTACCTAAATTTAATTAGGTAAGCAAAACGAAGCCAAATACAACAATCTCTATTATTGCTCTAAAATATTTGTTGTCAAAATATATTTAACAATCCCAAATTAATTATTATTAAAGCATTTTATAGATTAAAGAATAAAAATGCGTGTTCAATTTTATTATTATATAACAAACAGCAAAAAAGCGGAATCAATGTTGTCTTTATCTCTTAAAAAGATTTAAAAAAAACCTTAATTCGACTCTAGATTTCCGTCCAACTTGGGCCCATCCCCAGTCTTTCGGTAATAAAAGTAGTGAATCTTATCTTATTAATACCGCCGTACAAACCGTGTAAAGAGAATAAAACATATTAAAATTTATGAAAGTTTCAGATTATTGAAGTCACGGAAGGAACGTAAGTAAAAAAAAAATATAGAAATTTTATTAGAGTATACTATGTACCTAGCCATATTCAATTACTTCATTTGTAAGTAGCAGAATGAAATCTCAATAAGTAGGTAGGTTCAAATTCACAGCTTCTGATCTGCTTTGGATATTGATGCCAAAAGTTCTTGCACCTGACTGTGCAGACTGCTTCCCAGAACGTTCAAATTATGGCACGGTAATTAATGATGAGGTCACGAGGAAACCCAGATTCAAAAACAAATCTAAAATACAAGGATAAAAGCTAGAATCCAAAACTAAAACCGAAACCCCCAAAAATAGAACGCAATTAGCGAAATGAAAATTAGGTACTAAATACCTCTCATTGTTTTCATTATAAGTACACATAACGGAGGAAATTCCAAAATATTTACAAAACGATACTCACCCTAAAAGTACAAAGGGGGCTTCCAACAACATAAATACGATCAAAAAACGCCAAGAAGCCACCTCTCAAGTTGATTTAGAAATGGGACCACATGCTTCTGCACGTTCTGCTGTTTATCCCAAACGGATGATAAAAGATTTATTATAAAATTCACAAACCACCCACAAATTTTAGTGAGATATGCCACACTCAAGAAGTTGGCAAGACGACCAAAATTACGAACTCAATAAATAAACAAGATATCGACGAGTTAATTTGAACCTGAATAATTTAAGCTAAATAAATGGTAGGTAAACCTTCATCAACTAGATAATCTATTCCTAGCGATAGCTATAAAATAGTTCCACTAATAACAGTGATAAACCTTGGATTGTACGTGTTTAATTAAAAATCACATAACGGTCATAAACAGTGGAAATCAAGAGTGATGATTACTACTAACAAGAGAACACCTTGGGGTGTCACTCACCGATCGGATTGAAACTTGGCAGGAGGTGAAAGCTACCCCTAAATTTCGACGATTTTCAGATTTTTACCGTTCTTTACATCGTTACTACGAATAAAGAAAATAAATGTCTTTAAATACACCTTCCATAGTTCTACCAAACTAGTCCGGATGAGATTGTTTTGCCACTCTTACCACTATACCGCCACTCCCTTGGAGAGATGGTGTTGAACGAATAAGAGCAAAATATACGCACAAGTGGTCCATGGGATGTACCATTTACGCCTACATACGTACTGCCACCTCACGCATAACTACCCCGAAAGAAATTAAGGGTATAGCATATAATAAAATCAAATATTTCATAGTATCCATCAAACCGTACACATACGTGCTGTGTCACATTTGCAAATAGTAATCAAGGAGACTGGAGGCATATTTGGCCCACAAGTTCGCGAAAACTTATTCCAAGTTGGTACTAATATTTCTCACATTTTCAAACTATAATATTGTATATTTTGCATCAAATGTTAGGGTTGAGACTTCCACGCCAGGCAAACTAACATACGAGATATTTCAGAAATGGTTGACGGATGTGTTTTTGCACTGAATAATGAACGGGACGCAGACAATTTTCTTAGGGTGGCCATTGTCCTGCCAAACGGCAGGAGTTACCGATAAACCTGCACATATTCTGACTATTCCCAAGAAAAAAACTGGTATGATGCAGCCGCAGGATGTGTATGACTTTCGTGTATGCAAACCATTCGCGAAAACGTTTTCAGATCAAGTTTTACTCGGTGCGACAAGCCTGGCTTTATAAAATCTGTTTCTGTTTCTGTTTTCAACATTTCTTTGATGATTTTCATTACAATAAGTTAGAATAACTATGAAAATACACATTGCATGTGCAGTTTTCTATCGTTGTATTACATATTTTTCAGCATATTCGCCATCTTAACATTAATTGCGCAATTTTTTCCCTACTCACTTTTATTTTTATTTAAACCATGTGAACCAAATGTATGTTATAAATGATACTTTTTCGTTTTTACAAATCATATCCACATGTCTCAAACATAAAACTCAACATACAACATGTCTCAAATTCATTTTATTTATTTTTTTCCAGAGAACACTTATGCGTACATTTTGCCGTCTTCCGTTCAACACCCTCTCCGCAAGGGGCTGGAGGGATAATGGTATAGGCGACAGACGCATCTCATGCTGACTAGTTTGATAGACCTATGGAAAGCGTATTTAGAGATATATACCTTTTTTTCTTATTTGAAATCTCGAAATCTCAGGGGTAATTTTCACCTTCTAAACGGAGGTTCCGCCGAAACGGAAAACAGCGTTTTACAACACTCGATGGGTTCTACAAATCTGCCAAGTTTCAATCCGATCGTTGAGTGACACATCAGGTGTCCCTCTTTAAGTTAGAATACAGTAAGATATTTATCTGATTAAATAGTTATCGTAAAAATTTCTAGACAAACGAATTTGTGATAGTTACATAGTCTTTTGCTATATACAATAAACTATTGTACAAAGCACCAATAAAGATAATGAGCAAATATTGTATTATACACTATTTGATAGAAATATATGAATGTATCGGAATCCAGAATTGAAACGTCACATACTACCAGCTAATTTAAATGACCTATTATTGAAAACCGAAAAGTTCTCGTTGTAGTATTGCATATTACTGTAAAACGTATAGAAACTTTTGGAATATTTGGTAGATCACATCTGCTTTATTATCTCTTGTTTTGTATTGCATACGGTGCATCGGAAATTAATTCCGATTAAAAGCCAGGGAATTATTCCTCATTTAAGCGAGACTTTAACACGTACATATGTTAATACATACATATAATGCGCGCGATAAAATCATGGAATAAACTCATTAAATTTGAAGCAATTTGTTTTTCGATAAAATGTTCGTACCGGCCAACTTTATTTTTAAAAATAAACATTTTTGCATCTCCCTATTTTTTTTTTTTTTTGATAGATCATTTGATTATCTATTGCACCATCAAAGTTTTAATACCTCACATGACAAGATTTTCGAATAAAAGAGCGGAAATTTTTGTTCATAATAAAATGCAAAGATAAATGCTATTATTCAAGAAATTTACTAATTGCTTCCTTTTAATCAAATGACTTCTGAGGCTTTTGACACTTCTTAGTGGTTTCTTTACCAATTATCTTCACTGTCTATTGCAAATATTCAAAATATGAGACACCTCACTTACCTACTCAGAATTTAACGCGGCTGGAGTGCCAACGTTGGGGCCATGTATTCGCGAACTGCATGGCGCCGGCATTTTCTTCCGGAACTAGATCGCGACACAAAACACATTCTTTCAATTAAACAGCTGTTATTAATAAAAGAAAAGTTGATGACCTACTCCGGCGGATTTTTCTGGCCCCAGCGCCGGGGGTGGAGGAGCAGCCTCGAGAAGTTACGGGGGAGATGAGGATTACCCGTAATAATAATAATTAACCTTTTATTACATCAACGTTGTTAACAATGTACAAAAACGTACAAAGCAGAAATTGACTATGTAAATACGCACACACAAGTACAGCCACGAGTCATAAAACTCTTGTGGGGCTGGTATCACGACAATCTTCCACCAACTCCACACTATTTGTTAACACGCAGTGATACAGGAAACGTGCCTATATTTTACCTACCCCAATTAAGCGTGCCATTTCACAATAGGCATGCACGTCTTAAGACAACGAAAAGAAGCCCTAATCTGTATCACTGATGATAAATGTGCTTACGAAGAACACTTCCAAATGCTTTCACAAACACAAATCTTAAGAAAATTTGGTAAGGGTCTATACGGAATATGTAAGTGACCGTTCATAAAACGAAGTGTTGTGGGAGTGCGGCGTATTGACTTCATTATACGCAACAGGAGCTATGTATATACATATGTATAATGATGTTATGGATGTCCATAGGAAACCGGATTTTGTATAATAGTTAACAGTTTCTGTTAGAATTATTTTATGAAACAATTTTAGCAATGTGAATAGTCTACGTTTATTCATAAATGGCGTTTACACAGAATAGTACGACATTAGTGCACAAATTAAGGTATATTGCGAAAGTGTGCATGTAAATTATTACGACCGTTCACATAATAGCGTAATGCAAAATTAAGAATTAATGCAGTGCGAAACTATTTAATCGTCGCTGCATCAATATGTTCCGTATTTGCTTTTTAATTATATTGCGGAAACTTGAGTGTAATCCATGCATTACAATGGAAATTTACATTACGATATAGTGTCAATTGGTCAAATTAGTGCGAAATTTTGCAGTAATCCTTATATTAATTTTACACTACGTTATCTGAACGCAGCCTAACATATCAAAACACGGATGCATTCCGTTTGTAGCATTCGCTGATGTTTAAGCGCCATCGAAAACTTTTCAATGAAATTGAGATAGAACATAGGTACTTAAAAAAGAAATTGTTGGGAAAAAATAGCATCTTGATTATTTGGTTTTGATTGAAAGACAATAGTTACTATTTTATTGTTCAACTTATTTGGGCTTATCGCGGCATCGCTTATAACGTCGTATCGGTTAATTATTCGAAATTATTTGCACCTCCTATCCAAACGATGTAAAAACAAATCGGTTACAACGTGTTTAGTGCCTATGTAACATTGCTTACAGCGTCCTTATTTTATGACGCCTAAAACGAAATATGTCGGATACAAAAGCGACCACGTTAAGATGAGCACGAAAATTTTATTGTTTCTTGACAAATGTATCGTTCATCATTTAAAGGCTATAAAGTTAGTTTCTTTGCCTCCTAACACTACAGCTGCTTTGTATCCGATCAAGCGATAATTAAACTTCTAAAAACAAATTACAAGGTGCAAATTATTTTAAAATGTTTGCCGTATTTGAAGACATCGATAACGAAGTTTACACAACGAGCACTGAAGCAGGTAAAGCGATAGCAACTGCAGGTACGATATATTTCCACAGCGTATTTTCCTTTACTGGAAATTTCGTTGTTGAGTAATGCTTTTGATGCTTTAAAGCATTTACATTTATTTCTTCGATTGAAATTACGGATGAAATTGTGTGTTATATATTTTTATTTATGCATATATGTATAATTTCTTATCATTTAGTTTATTTAATGCACTTCAATGATGTAACGCTCGTTATATTTATTCCTGTTTCTACATACGTATTTGATTTATTTTTTAAGAAACATCTATATATCAGTTACAAAGACTAATAAGTCATGGACGAATTTCCTAGAATATTCAGTTTTATAAACTTTTATAGAAATTTCTCAATTTCTCACTGTTATAAAAATATTGAAATAAATGGACATATAAATTGTAATAAAATTCATCTCGACGAATAAAATTATATTTATTTCCAATTTTTTGCTTCGTTCATTTTTATTTGTACTTTTGCTGGAATAATCGTGTATTTCAGCCAACACAAAACCGTAATATCTCACTTCGCTCTGCCGCACATTGTCTCATTAATTACGACGATCAATAAAACCGATTTATTAGATCTCTTGCCTTGCTCCAAACGGAAAATTTATTAATTTCAATATGACTGATGACAGCGCATTTGTCCTCGACGTTCAATAAATAATACATCGCGTTTGTTCTTTGCTTTGCACGTAAACGAATGAATCGTAGCGTATGTGAATGTGGAGCTTACGGATCAATGGATGGCATTTAAACAAATCCCCAATATGCGCGAACGACACCCCGGAGGTAATATGTAGCGTCAACAAACGTAACCGTAAAGCGTGAACTTGACTATTTGCTTTTATTACGTTAGCTCAAACTGCGAAGTGTACAAATATTTAAATGGTTTCGCGCAAAAAGCGTTGAATGCATGAGGAAAACTCAGATTGCATGCGAAACTTCGTGCACACTGACGGGGGAAATCCGGGTGTTAAATATATGTTGCTAACTCTCAGAGTATACATTGATTGCTCATATACTATCACAATGTCATACAATAATTGTCAATGCACCATATAAAATATTTTTAACTTCCCAGGACAATTATCTATATAATGTCACAACCAACAAGGTGCCCCAAATTCTGAATTATAAAACCTACCGAGCAATAAAAAACTTCAAAACCAACCTGAATTCATATTACAACAAAAGATAAAAAATTCTGGGTGAAAACCAAATAATAAATCACTTCGACAGTGAACACTTCGAAAAATTACTTAATCCAGATAAAATTATACAAAGAAGAGATGGAAAAACAATAACGGATATAGAAAACAGTGAAACAGTAGTAACCAATGAAATTACAAGAAAGTGAACAAAGAAGCACCAGAGATGACAAAGTATATGGGTGAAAACTGAAAGGAGCTAAGGAATAAATCTGTGTTGTTGAATGAGATACAGATGTAATACAAAAATGCTAAGAAATGCGATAATTATAGAGGTATTACGTTGCTTGTGCACGAATTACAAGTTATATGAAAAAATGTAGGAGAAAAATAGTAAACAGCTAACTAGAAGATGTGTAATGTGAATTCCGGCCAAACCACAGTATACAAGACCACGCTTTTACCAAGCAAGTAATTGAAAAGAAAATATCAAAGCACAAAGTTTAAGAAATAAAAACGTACATGAGCAGTTATTCAGGCGATTAAAAATTTACACGGTAAGACGAACAAGAAAGTACGAACAAGCACAACAGAAGGAATGAGACAAGGTTCTGTAGTAAGTTCCATGTGGTTTATTTGTGCCGTAGGCGAAGTCAACAAAGAATGAGATCGTATTGTAATCGGATTTAAAAATCTACAGCTCATTCATTGAATCTGAAATCCGCGTCCTCTAGTGCTAAGGAACACATGCCTGCCGTTTAGAAAGCAGCAACATTACATTTTAGCATTATCTTATGGTTTTTGTTTCTAGATATTTTATGATGTATTCTGCTAATACAGGTAGGGATCGTTTACATGCGCAGTCGCAAACCATTCCTACGTACGCCATGTTGTGTTAAGCAGTCGACTGCTCGAGAAATGGCTTGGGGTTTGTATCACTGCTTTCTAAACAGCAGGCATGTGTTTCTTTGCAGTAGAGGGCGCCAAGGAATGCTTGGCTCGCCGTTTCAAATGTTGTGGTACTAACTGTGATGCAGACAGCGGTACAAGGTGGAGTGAAACACTCGCAACTACGATAAAGCCGTGTAGGCAAAAACGTCTCCGTAAGTAGGGTGTTTTTTCTCTCCTTGTATTGTTTATGTCGTAAATAATTCCACCAATACCATGAGGAAGCTATTTTAGCATTATTTTCTTGGTTATTTCTTTTAGACATTTTCTCATGTATTCAATTAATACATCATTGTAAGCTAGTGGGAATCGTTTTCATATGCAGTCTCCCAAAACACTCTTGTGCACGCCATATAATGTTAATCAGTCCAATAACTACTCGGGGGATGACTTGGGAAACCCGGCTTATGTCGCTGCTTTCAAAACAGAAGGTATGTGTTTCTTGGTACTAGAGGACGCCAAGAAATATCTATCTCCTCGTTTCGAATGTGGTGGTATTAACTGAGAGACAAACAGCAAAACAAGATGTAGTAAAAACACTCTCGGAACCACGCTGATGACACCGGGTACGCAGAAACATGTTCGTAGTTAATGTGTTTTTTCTCTTATTGCATTGCTTTTGCCGTGAGTTCATCAGTACCTCGAGGAAGCTATTTTAACATTATTTTTTAGTTGTTGTTTCTAGGCATTTTCTAATGTGGCAAGACTAAAAACGAACAGATATTTACAGTCAAACGGGAATGCCACAGTAAACAAGAGATACTGACACGTTTTTCAATTACTAATTCCAAATTTTCAGCTCAAGTAGCTACTTGTAGTCGATGGTGAGTTTTACATTTGGAAATTACATTCAAATGGTTTCTAGTGTTAATACAGTTTGGTTACCATGACAACAATAAACAAAACATGCTGACATTGACGATATTAGACCGTTGATTCAACATTTTACGTCTAGGTAAAGACGACTTAGATAATAGCTATAATGTATATATTAAGAGACGGTAAAGGAAATGCCGTTTCTTATCTAAAGCTGCGATATCCTGACCGATGATGTCCACTACTGAAAGTCAAGTTAAAGCCAAGCTTTGATGCTACTGGAGACATTCATTCTACTGATGTAGAAGTAAGAAAGTATTACGACACTGATGCATATTTCTTGCGAAAAAGGACAAGGGAAACAATATTTCAACAAAACTTCATACAGACTAGCAATAAGTGATGTGATACATAAATATGTTAGCATGAATTTTAGATTCAATTAAAAAATTTATCTAGATATACAAAGGTATTCAAATTCTTCATCATGTGGTTGAAAAATCTTAAGAATAGATTGGTGGCAGCCCTCAGACGATGTAGAAATGTATATATATATATAACATTGAAATTAATTAAACCAAAGAGATCACCATAGTCAATCCCCTTTCTCAATAAATCAAGTATAAAATCTTATACTGTGATCAATCCGCCTATCAGATGGCGATTGCGGGTTGTGTTTTAATAACAAGGTAGTATAATCAGAACCGCGCTGAGTAAAAGCTGTTGAAAAAAAAAAAAATGCGCTATTTGGTGTTTGAATTTGGGCAAATTTGGTGTTCGATTCCGAACGGCCTACATACTTCTAGGGCATTGTAATTAATTATGTAGATAGCGCCAATTTAATCTTATGAAAATTTGCGCTACTCATTGATCATTCTGTAAAACGTGCAGAAATATTTTCGAAAGATACCTTACATTACTACAAATTGTTGACGTCCTATCATATATTGACTAGGCCAATTTTACAATTATAGACGATTGGGACACTGATTATAAAATTTATGGAGTACTGACACGAAATACTTTCCTTAAAGAACTTCATTAAAAATCACCTGAAAAGGTTATTTTATTATTTACGCATAATGTCAACATTTACTCGAAGTGATCACCATTTCGCCGCAATTCAACCCTAATTGAATTTTTTGTATTTTGTTGAATATTTACTATTATTTCTAGGGTAATATTCTGCATTATGTGAGAGTTACGCGTGTCGTTAAGCAATTCACACGGACACATTTTCACTAAATCATATAAGTTTCAAACAGCATTCGACATGTTCTATTTTTACTGATGAGAAAATGCGATGGTTTAAAGTTATTAGTTTCATACTAAACTTTAGTCAACGATTGTCTGTTTGTTTTCACTATTTATTACTGGCAAGAAGCAGCAAAGAATCCCGGAAAACTGCAAAACAGTTAATAGATGTATCCACAAATACAAAATTTTGGATTTATAGATCCGTATTAAGATGAACACTAACCTGCGACATTGAAATCCAGGCTGTGTATAAGAAAAACTAACTAACTACTTAACGGAAAAACATTAGGTTGGGAAAGAAGAACGAATGCGGAATTGCATGAAATATATGGAGAGGACTCAGCCGGTCAATTCGTTAAAAATAGAGGACTACAATGGCTAGGTCGCCTGGAGAGAATGGAAATGTGAAAGAAGTGACTTGGAGGGTGCCAGAAAGAAAAATAAGAAAAGACGACCGAGGAGAAGATAGAGATAAGCATGGGAAAGAGATCTGGCAGAGAAACAGATTAGAAACTGCAGAGTACTAGCAAGGTACAAGAGAAGGTGGAAAGAAACTATACAGCCCAAGACTTTACATATATATTATGTTATTTATTTATTCATGTCAGAAAGTGTTCTGACATTTGTTTACGTTTAATGTAATTCTTTTACGAGGTGCAGCAATGTTGATGACCTCTTTCCTCCAATTTGCCCCAAATAAGTTTGGACAAGAAGTTTTTTGTTAGAAAAAGAGAGTCAAAAACTTTTAAATATAATTACAATTATTCATATGTTGTGCTGTATTTGCACAAGCATACCACTATCCACATGCAGTGCAGTGTACCTGACATTACCGTACCTGGAAACTTGGGAACTCCGTCACCACTCAAGCTTCAATGGATTTCAAAGTAATTAAGAATGTTATCTGATTTAATTCAAATATTAAACTATGGATACAAATTGAAAAAAAAATCGAGATGGGATAAAAATATTTAATGTTTCAAATTATTATTTCAACGAGAAACTTAAAAACCCAATAGCTTCGAGACCAGAATTTCAAAATCGGACATCGAAGTTGAACATTTATTGAAAAACGTCAGTGTGCAGGTATCAAATTTACCGTTTGAGCAAATAAAAGAGAAAATTCAATTTAAAATTAAGTTATGAATTTCACTTAGTCAAATTTATTCAAAAATATTATAAAAGCTCTCCGTTATAGATTGCTCTAAAAGTAATTTTTTACGCGTTATATTTAATGAATATCTCTGGAAAGAAGTTTGTCACATTTTGTCGCAGCGCTCTGTTTATTTACACAAACAACTCGTTTGCATGGTTTCATGTTTAATTTAATAATGGTTGTTGCTGTTATATATAGTACAGGGAGATGTTTACAGGATAAATTCTGTAAGAGCTCTCAATCAGATTTTGGGTAAATGCAGTGTTGTATTAAAAAAATGAAATAACAATTAAACTTGGCAGCAATTTCGGTGGTCATCTTGTCGAATCTCGTAGACAGATTTTTTTTCTACGTAACCATTCAAAAATACTCAATCGAGTTTGAAATATCGGGCGTTAAAAACTATGATCACTTCCCAAAAAATCTCAAATTGAGGCAAATTAACATACAAGGTGCAAGTTGTATCCTGTGTTTTTCCATCCACACAATAGGTGTACAAGCTGCATATTATATTAAGATATATGCTAAATCATTCCATCTTATATGATCTACGAGGCTCACCTTACCATTACATACGTACAAAACTACTCTAAGCTATTTTATAATGAGGTGAAAAATTTCTGTAACTTCAGGTTAATATGTTTTTAATTATGTAACCGAAATGAATCAAACATGGCAATTTTCAGTGTTCGAAACATGTCTGTAAAGAACAACAAAGAAATCCAAAAAATTAACGCGTCGTGAAACAATATTAATTATGTTTTACCTCTGAATTTAAAGTTTTGGTTATTTTACTAGGTAAAACTGCTGCAATTGCACTGCCTCTTGCAGTGCAATTGCTAAGTGATTTCTTAAGAGTTAAAAGAACCAAATGCCTAAACACTCACGCAAATGGGGCATAAATTCATTTGGTGCACTGCTTCTCGATTGTGTTAGAGCCTTACTTTATTCCGCACTCTTCTGAAAAATTAAATGCCAATTTTCCTAGCTCTGTGGTTGCTAAAGCACAGCCCAGCTTATCTGGGCCGTAATACGACTTACAAGTCATCTGTTCGAAATTAAATGTATTTGAAAGCATTCTTCCTTCCTCTTTAACGTTGTTTTATACGTCCCGATTTATTAGCCAGTTAATTGAACAAGTTGATCTTCGATCTTGTTGTAACGTGTAACTGAATAGAGTATGTTTTATTTTTGCCACCATTTTTCACTAACTTTGCTGTTTTAATGCTAACACAGTAATAGAATGGTACCTACCTATTTTGTTTTTCGCTTTTAAAATAAAGTGAGTTTAAATGTCGAACACTTAGGGAATGGATAATTTAAATTAATTAAGCGAAACCGAAATAACCTAACCTATGCCTGTGCCTATACCAAACCTACTAAAACATTGGACAAAAACAAACTGCCAATCTATTTTTATATGCAGCTGAAGATTCCCTGTGTAATAAGAATGGCAACTATATTAATTAATTGGGCAATAAATCGGGATGTATAAAACAAAAACAAAATTGACCTGAAGCATATAGGATGCCCAATCTTCTGAAATGGGTAGAATTGTGGCTACTGTGCAAATAGTAAAAGCTATGGATAAACAAGTAGACACCATAAGCTATCTTTTAAAAATACCTCTAGATATACAGAATAATTAATATTTCGACTGTATTATTGTTTTTGTTTTGATTTTAAACGTATACTGTTATACTTATGGTTACATCACTTATTGTTAGGCTATGCGAACTTTTGTTATTTGTACATCAGCAAAAAATATATAACAATATTTTCAGTAGCATCAAATTTCCTCGGTTAGGGACACTGTCGATTAGGATAGCGCGCCCTGCTAACTAAAATTCACAATTTCTTTCACTTTCCCCTGAAACACAAATTATACCTGTTTCCCAAAACTTATTTAAGTTTAGTGTCAGTATGTTTTGTTTACTGTTGTCATGGTAACCAAACTATTTAGGTATAATTTCTGGCTGCAAGACTCGCTTTTGACTGCAAGCAGCTAGTTGGGTTCAAAATTTTGAAGTGATAGTTTAAGTGTGTCAACGTTAATATCTTTTGTTTATGTTGTCAGGATAACTGAACAATGCTAATTCCAGAAACCACTTGCAAGGACCCGCGTTTAACTCTAATTAATATATGCATCTTTAGTATATAAAAACATTAGATATACGTTCCCTATACGGATAGATATGGTACGTTTTAAGAAAATTACGTTTTTGGCAAAGTTACAAAAATTATTTAATGTAATAAAAATATATGTTTGTATATTTCGGATATTTTGAAGAAAATAGATATATCAACAATTAGGCGACTATGAATAACATTCTAAATATCTTGAAATCTATTTGAAGTAGACATGTAGAATCCATATTATATTTCTAGATGAAAAAACTAAAGTCATAATAATATACGGCACTCGCCCTTAACATAACAATAACAGGTAGGTGCCTAGCTCAGTCTAGTAAGGCGTAGGCCCTTTAGAAACTGAACTACCGCATCGAACCATGAAATTTAAAATTTACTTTAAAATTTAAAATTACGTTTAAAGAAAACGCTTCTAAACGTCTACCTTCCGCAGCAACTAGCGCTAAGGTGGTGGATTCCCTTAGCATCTCTTCACTGAATTGCTGTCGATAACATTTAATTTTCTGCCAGTAATAACTTACGATAGGAATTCTATTTAAAAATAGTTACTGTTTTTAAAATAAGATCATTTTATATAAATTATTTCAAATTGAAAATTTTTGTCCACGCCATGATATTATGATAGTGTTTGCTGCCTAGCGTCACCGTGAACTGCCGTATATAATTGGAAAATTACTACATTATGCCGAATAAAATTGTTCTATACGTGTTTTGCAGATGAAATTTCTTTAAAGTTAAAAATTGAAGACGGAAGGAATACAAGACGAAATGAGTTATATATGTTCTCGTCTCTCCGAAGTTACCTTTTGCTAGCTGCTGCTGAGATATTTACCGAATAAAACCTTCGGGATGAAGAGAGTGGACCAAAAGCATGGGACTTTGTTATACAAGCTGCTCTAACGTCATATTCGGCATCGATAAAACGTCATCGTTACCTGACTCTTCTACAATACTAACCACGCGCTAATCATATTAGTTATAATGGTATTTCTAAACATGATGTGAGCGATGTCGTGATTAGGATTCGATTTTTACTATAACTTAAAAATATAGCCGAATCTATTTTCGCATACCTAATATTGTCGACAAAGCTGACCTACAATGTAATTAAAACTGGCTAAAAGTAATTTTAGTTTTACGTACGGTTAGACTATGCTACAAAACACCCGCTTTTTGCTACGTACGCTACAGGCGTTAGTAGCACCGTTGCAACTAATAATTAACATTGGCCATTGGCGAACGTAGTATAAATTTGAAAAGTTGACGTCGCCGCTAAAACGCGAACGTGTCGCGAATACTACGGGCTTTCGCTTTGATCAGCGCTTCATTTCAGCAAAACGCAATATCGGAGAAAAACGGCTGAAAATGTGGAACAAAAGCGATACGCGGAGCATGTCCATTGCTTTTCTTTGTGGAAGTCTGATATCTAATTAAGTTTCCCGATTATACTTATCCAGCTTATTAGATGTTCGGTCACCGCACCTAAGTGCTTTTATTCTCCAAGTTCCAAGCGAAGTAAGCACACGTTACATGCATGAGACGCGGTGAAGGGAGGAGTCTACCGCGAAAACGAATGTATACATGTCGATTCTCTACGTATTTAGTCCGGTGTTCGCCGAACGTCTATTGCCTGCCTGGACGCGTGCGGATGTAAATGGCAAGCGTCCAAAATACGTTACATACATTTTCCCCTGTTTTTATTGGCGACCGGTCTGTTACCGAATTTATGCCTGGTTTTTATTTCCTTCATTTCTATAATGTAATCGCTTTTTCCAATCGAATTGAATTTGGTTCCGCACAAGCAACGAAAAAATGTTACGTTATCATTTTAGAGAAAAGAAAAAGTATCGCATTTTGTAAATGTTTTGATACATTTGATTTTGTAAGAGAAAAAATGGGTCCTAACTGTTTGCATACATAGCAAAGGAAGAACAAGAGGAGACAATTAAAGTGTTCGCCACTTTTACACAATTTGAACGAAATATTCAACCAGATTTGAATGAGGATAAGCGTGAAAGAATTTTTAATACCATGAGTGATTTTAGTAGAACAGCAAAAAGTAAGTCATTTTGAAACTAAGATCATCTAGTACTTTCATGAACGTGGTAATTCCAAAGAAAATTTCTGGAAGATCTTTAATATTTAATAGTCATTAGTATTCTTGCATTGTTTATCCAGGAGGCCAGGCTGGATAAATTCCGCATTTCTTCGCCTTCAACAAACTACAAATTCTTAATACATTAACATATCAAATCCTGTTTATGTCCTTTCGGAGAAGATTAAAAACCACTATGGAAGGGAACCCACGCTTCCCAACCGGAAATCTCAGCGCCGTCCTTAACGATGCACTGCTTAATGGGTAAAATTGACGGTAGAAACATCAACCTGTTTACCAATACTACAAACGCTAAACGTAGAACCTGCTCCTAAACTACCATAGAGCTTTATCCTTTTTCTCAGACACAAACGACATCAAAATATGATTGTGGGATCACAACGAAAATTCTTGCGATGAAAAACAAGACATACTGGGTAGAGGGGATTTGGACATGGCGGGACCAGGTCCAACGACCGCCTGCGTCTGCGATTTATGGAAGAATCAGAACTATCGCCTATGAATACTTCTTAAAGAGATGCTATGAAACCAATTTCTGCTGCATGGATAAAGCAAACAAGCGGAAAGCATTAATATATCAGACACTGTCCAGAAGAGACCTCCGCATGGAATTTTGAAAGGATATTGCCGTCTAGAGTAGCACCGCTTCAGGATAGAAGTAATCGAAAATCTGCCATGCCGGGCTCTCAAGCTGAAGGCAAAACTGGGGAATACTTACTCTACAAATGTTATGCTCTGATGACAATTACGAGGGCCAATCTGTGTGAAAATCGCCTACGCCTTGACGATTCCTCTGGGCAACACTCTAACATCTCGTAATGTAATCACAGCACGTGTGCATGACGTCAATTGGGTTCCATACGGCGTTTTGTATTGTGTGCTACGTTGTGTTTTGAGCGTTCTATATATATATATTGCTTTACACCGCCTCTGAAATATGCATTTACACCAGAAATTTAATTTTTTTAAACAGTATCATATATATTTTTTTCTGTATCATGACATTTACATTAAACGCGAGTCGTGTATTTCAATGTAGCACACAAGTGGTTTCTGGGGTTAGCATTGTTCCGTTACCATAACAACAGTAAATATTACCATTCTTAACTGTTGATTTAAAATTTAAAACCTACGCAATTACTACTTAACTACTTAAAAAGAGGTTGATACATATGATTTATATATGAAGTTGAAGATAATGCAGGAATTCTAAAGTGCAACACTTATTGTTAGTGTGATAAGAAAAGCATCCGCACACGATTGTGCAAGTGCAACGAAGGAATTTCGATTACTACTAATAAAATTTACAATGAAAATTTTTAAGTTTGTTCATAGTGCATTTCAATAGCTTTACATGATACAGTTATTTTTCCCTTGTTGTTAGCCTTGTTCTTTTACGCAAACAATATGTATCAGCATTCTGAATGCTTCTTTTATTTCTACATAAATCTTTTCAATTGTGGACATTGTTACATCATTTCCTTCGCCATTTGCCAACATAAATAACACCTATTATGCAATCTTTCTTTACTTAGGCTCGAAATTTTGAATTAAGAGCCAATTTCAACGTTTTGTTTGCTGTTGTCATCGCAACCAAACTATACTATCACCAAAAACAGTTAAACGCTAAAATAATAATAAAAAAAGAATGAAAATTCCATTCTTAGACCATTCGACTCGTGCCGGGTCGAATCAAGCAAAAAAAAAAAACATAAAGTGTTCAATAAAATGTAGTTTTAAATATAATCTGTGCGAAATTCAAAGTAATATAAAATAGTGGAAAGGAGCAATGTTAGTTGCGCTGTGTGGAATATTCACATCAGAATGTCTAGTAATTTAGTTAAATTCCTCAGCTGATATTAACCTATCTTTTGTTTGTAAATAATGCAAATAATATTGAATTAGAAAACGGGGACATTTTAGTGTTGTTTGATGTTTGTTCACTCTTTCTTAGTGTGCCGGTTCCAAAAACTATAGAGTATTTAATTAAGTTCCTAAAACTCGACAAAACCGATGATACCAAATTTTCAGACTACAAAAAACTAACTTTACATGAAACAAAATTGTTTTCAAGTAGAGACCAAGTACTGTAAGCAATTAGAGGATACGGCAATGAGCAACTGCCTGTCCCCTTTCATAGACAACTTGTTCATGAGTAAATTTGAAACGTATATAAGAAAGGACGCTGCATATTTTCCTAGAATTCGGCTTTGGTATGTCGACGGTCTTTGATACTAGGAAGAGTATTATTCCGGATTTGCTTACGGCACCTAATTCAAAATTCGAAACTTCGTTTACATTACCTTCGCAGTAGAAGAAGAAGTGAACAATTAACTTCCGTTCCTGGATAGCTCAGTAATTAAAAACAACAAAAAACTAAACATAGACATCTATAGAAAGATAAAAAAATGAATCAAATGAAAAAAGCGATAGGCACCAGATTCGAGGAGCATCATATCAGATAAACGCAATCGGGCATAATACTAAATTAGAAAACCTGAAATTGATTAAGAACGTATCATCGCCGCGGGATGACGCTTACGAAACTATTTACATAAAAAGTAACATCAATTTGACGAATAGAGAGAACGAATCGTTGTTATTCTCGAAAAACTTGCCAAAGTTCCTATACAGTACGTTTGAGTGCCCTATAGTCAATCGATCATATCCGATCGTGCTATGAGCTAGCTCGCCATGCGTCCACCTCCTCCTTCCCATGTCCGAAAAATGCCAACTACTACAAGTGACCCTATGGGTAACGAACAATCGATATAATTGTAAAAACGCTTATAAAAAGCAACAGCGAAACACAGTAGTGCTGTTTTGAGAGTGGTTGGATATGAGCAAGCTTATGTATTTGTAAAGTCGTGGGAAGAAAAAGAATACCGGTCAATGATTCAATTTCCTCTTTTAAATGGGAATGCAGAAATCGAAGAGAAGTTGGATGCAGATTGTAGGCTCCATGCGCCTTCGAAGACTACCATCAGATTTTGGTTTATTGAACTTAAGCGTGTCCTATTGAGATAACTACGAACAATATGATCAATAAAGTTTATGATTTCGTGTTACCAGACCGCCGGGTGAAGATTAGTGAGATTGTTAAAATCGTAAACATTGAAACCGTGCAAAACGTCTTTCACGAAAACTTGAGTGTTTTTAGCTATTGGCGAAATGAGTGCCGTGTCTGCTGACGATTGATTAAAGACGGAATCACGTGATAATTTCAAGAAATTGTTTGGATATGTTTCAGCACAATACGAGTGAGCTTCTACAGGGTTATATCACTGTATATGAGACATGGGTACAACACTACACGAAAGAAACCGAAGGTCAAAATGGCGTTTTCCCTGCGTACATGCAGCAAAGAATCTGAAGCTGTGATTCCATCAATTGCTAGAGAGAAATCGTCACCATAGGTTTCTTGGGTTGATCTTACCTGAAGAAGGAAAGATCAATCGCGGGACATTACTGCGGCAATTTGTTGGACCGATTTGATGCTGAACTAAAGAGAAAAAGGCCCCACATAGTGAAGAAAAGAATATCTGCCATCATGATAACGCCCCGGTTTTGTCACTGCTAATTACGACAGCAAACTAATCCAATTACGGTACGAATTGGTGCCCCAATATTCCAAAATATTCGTCATATTTGACCCACTGTAACTTCTTTCTTTTTTCAAACTTTAAAAAATAGGTTGGCGGAAAGCTCTTGACGTCAAACGAAGAGGTCATTGCCGAAACACAGGCTTATTTTGCATATTATTTGAAGAGAAACAAATTTATTAATTGCGTTATCAGGTATTTATCGTACCATCCTCGCTTATTACGAAAATATACCATAATAATTTTTTAATTTACTTTAACCCGTCGGTAACTTTGTGAGATTTTAGAGGTAGTAAAAAACAGATTTCGTATAAAACAGATTTCGAATGCCTGCGCTTGTCACCTTAATTCAAAATTTTGAATTTACGCGTCTAATATTAAAGATATATCGCAGCAATATTGTATACTTCTACACAGTTTGCTACAAATTATATTTACGCTATTTTCGAGTTAGAAACTTTACTACAGTGTTTATACATACATATAGGATATCAAGAAAGTTTGCGCGCTGTTTATGTGAGAAAGTAAACTTTTCGAAGCACGTATTCAGCGCGCAGATGAAATCGTTTATAAAGAATATAACGTATTTAATAATAGCCATTCCACTATTCCATAAAGAAAATAACTGACAGCAGGTACGATATAATATATAGTAATTTAAAGTAAAATTATTTATCAAATATGAATACGCTCACACGCCTAATAGCAGAGCTCAATTGCATGAGGTTGTAGATTCATGCATTGTCAATGTTGTTGCAATATTGAAATGTTTACACTCATGTATTAAATAAAAATCCAATAAAAGATTGGAATAATAAAATACAAGAACCGAAAATTTGAGGTAAGTTAATAACAATTTTCGTGCATGAAATGGCACTATAAGAATCTGGAATACATACAATGACCACCAAAACGTTGGCATCAAGTGGGAAAAATTTATTGTTTACTCAGGTGACCTCCATTACTTTTTTTGACATTTTTGAAAATAATTGCATTTACAACCAAATGTAGAGAAAACAAAATACAAAAAAACACAAAAATTGAATTTTAACCTGCCTTTTAATCAACAATAGAAAAAGAAATTAGTTCTAGGAGTTAAAACGATCTGAATCCACGAAAAAAAAAAAAGGAAAACAAATTTTACAAATAACATTGCACATTGTCATTTTAGCCTGAAAAGCTTACAAAAGATAATTTTCATATTAACCGGGAAAATTAACAACTAAAACGTCTGCGCGTGTAAACGTTGTACCAGGTTTATGAATATTAACAACTAATTAAGAAACTTCTGAACTTAGGTAAACATAAACTATCGTAAACATCAAGAAAGAACAAGCAAGATGTCGATTAAATTGTGCAAAGAGGAAGGAAAGGGAAGACCTTATTTTATCAAATTGAGATCAAATCTAACATTGCAGTTGTTACTTTTGTGCTTATTTAGAGTCAGTATACATTTTAAGCAAAACTAAATTGTATGTCGTGAAAATTGTAGTAATACAAGTATTATTTAATGTCTGTTACATGTTGCTGTATCATATTTACGAAAAATATAAAGTCGTGATCATTCAATGAATATAATTCATACCTACAGTTACTTCATAATAAAGAAAAGCACCATACTTTACACCATGAGCCAACAAGGGGTATGTAACATTTGCTTACATTAAAATGATCTTCACAACAATTATTGTCGAAAGAATCATTTAATTGAGTAGTCTCGAATAAGGTTCTCTATGTTAACTAATTCGGATGAGAGTATCTAATTAAAGATACTCTAATCACGGAGATTGTCGAATTATATCGCTATATCGACCTCTACAGAATTATGCAGTCTACTCCACAGAATCTGCGAGGGTAGCATTCTTCGACTTCGAGGCTAGCACACCCAAGGCAATTAATATAATGAATATTTTTTAATGAACCAGCTACCACCAACCACTATGTGTATACGCGTTTCGCTGTATCACAGCTCATCAGTACACCTATGTGGAAGGTAGCAGCTGTAATTCAAGTTCTCGTATATATACGATGTTTAAATTGAGAGTATCTTTAATTAGATACTCTCATCCGAATTAGTTAGCTTAAACATCGTATATATACGAGAACTTGAATTACAGCTGCTACCTTCCACATAGGTGTACTGATGAGCTGTGATACAGCGAAACGCGTATACACATAGTGGTTGGTGGTAGCTGGTTCATTAAATATATTCATTTATAAGGTTCTCTATGTATTAAACCATATGGCAACCTTCTGAGCTTCTTGTGCTTTGGGACAAGGAAAAGATGGTACTAATGCAGTTGCAATGCTGCACATGTATATAACCACATTTACTATATTCTATTAACTGCTCAAGTTTGTATGTGCAGTAACAAAATATTTTTTGTAATTTTCGGAGAATGTAATTTGCGTTACATTCAAAAGAATACCCCTTCCTTTTTTAAACTAATCCAATCAAACCTATCATAAGAATCGTGACAGTCTAATCCTTGTGATCAGAAGAATAACGTAGCTGTTCATTTTTCATTTTATTGCTTGTTAACCAAAGTATGCTTTGTAACACAAGTGAAACGGTATCCGTCGTAAGATCAGCCATGATCGTTCTTCATGGTGAGAGAATATATCACTTTTTATAGAAAAAATTATATTTAAAAGTTAGTAGTACCTCGATAATACGATAGTATTTTGTTATAAAATTTCTGGTTGCGGAAGAAAATTTTGATTGAGTTTTGTTTCCAAAACCAAAAGGTGTCCCGGATACATTACAAGCTTGACTTATGGCTTGCTAAAGCTGATATATAGTTTAAAGTTCAATATCTCTTTTTTGAAATGTTCTTTTACAAAGAATCATATTGGATTGACGTCGATTTCGGGCCAGCTCAGGAATTTTGTTTATATGGTTGATTCATGATATCCAATTTCTGATACTCCAGCAATGTGCGATTGCAATTGCAATACAATTGGCGCGACGCCTTGATGAAAAAGTAAAATTGTTTGAGAAAATCTTTCTTTAACGGAGGGTAACATTTTTATTGCAACATATTAGTCTTGATGTGAACTACTAACTTATCATCTATTCTAAAACATAACCCTTATCGCGCTGCGTTTAACTGATGCTTTTTGCCTGGATGCCTGCATGGCCTGGAAAGTTGAATCCATGGCGGTAGCGAAAGAATAACCAATGGTTCAACTTCTTCTTAGGTACGTACTTTTCACTGTTTTAGTACCATCCACTCGATTAAGATTTTGACTGCTGACATTCATCCCACTCATGTGTACAACTTAGAGACGATTTGCAACAGTGATCTTCCTTTCTCTGGTCTTTAGATAATTCATATTTCTCTTAAAATTTCAAGTAATTTCAATCAAACCAAAATAAAGCGTGCGCAAAAAATAATGCCGCTAATGCGGTTGCGGTTGATATTGGCGAAATTATACGACAAAAGCAATGTGACGAGAGAAAAGCCTAACCAGTGGACACGTCTCTGCCTACTTAGCATCATTCGCGTTATTCCGAGCGTATTTTCTACCTCACAACGACGAGCCACGTATATCTCTTGGCGTTATCTAGAGCCAAGGAATACACACGCCTGCCATCTAGGGTAGGCAGAAGCTCTCCGTTGGATAGCGTTTCCTCTCCTCGTATTGTTTTTGCCGCGAGTAATTCCACCAATACGACGAGTAGCTGTATTAGCAGCATTATTAATGTGCGCACAGGATGAAGGAAAATTGAAGAAATAAAAAATTATTTTGGTTTATAAATCGCAAACAATCTTGCGGTGAAATCTACAATAAGCTGTCATGCAAGTTTTTCTTGGCTTTTAAAAAAGAAAACTGTTGAAATAATATACCCTTGTGTTATATAAACTATATTCTTTTGGAACCAGCGCGCAGGGGGTTCCCTATTATCACATTTATCAAAATAAAACCTGTTTAAGATTTATATTTATTATAGTTTCGCGCAAGATTTAAATTAGCACATTAGGCCGTAGTAACGATATTCGCATCTGTTGCGTTGAGAAATTAGCAATTATTACCGGCAGTAATTTCTAATAAGAAACGACCGAAAACACCAACTTGTGAGCGAAATTTTAAAATGTGGGGAACTGAAGAGTGGGCAACTTAAAACGGTAGATTTAAATTGCGGCTAAATTAGGTGTATAAATAATTACAAATTTGCTCAGTTAAAGTTACAGTGTCCCATAAAATAATTTATAATTTTATTTGTTTATATTGCATAATTTATTTATTATTATTATTGTAAGGCAAAAATGGCGCGTTTGTGGTCGCGGGTTTATTAACAATTATTTCGGGTGTCTCTACAGTGAATTTGGCAAATTGATGCTACGATCAGTAACGGACTAACTTTGAAGTCCCATGGCGGCCCCTAATACACGGCCCCTATAAAGATCTATATGAATATAGATGTGAATCTATATTAAATGAACTACATTGTAACTATTTTATAAAACATATTTAGGATCCTTAATTTTGCTGATCACAGCGACGTCGCGACTTTTCTTTCTATGGATACCATAGCCACATTTCTACACATTTCTTGGTTATAGTGTAGTACACAATTTTTGATTCATTTAGGTTTCCTAAAACACCTTTTACAAGATGTTACGGACACAAATTGTTAAAAAGTACTATATAACAGGGGATTTGTTGGGAAGGAATTTATTGATGTCCCATTTAATAATATATTATCGAATCTCTTATGCTGTCCAGGTAAGAGGTATTTTTGCACTTGTTTGGTGGAGCATAAGAGGTGTCAAAATCTATTTGCTTCTCGAATTCAGTATAACTATAACTAAGCTTTACAACGGCGCATTCTAAATAATTGTCAGGCGCTACAATCAAACACTTTGACTGAATAATTTTAAATGCCTGAGATTTCATCCATTGCAGAGGACCTTTGAAGCAATTTTTGGGTTAATCGATCTACACATTCAAACACTGATTTATGAACATTTATGAATAAATGTTCGTCTTCCACGACTTTCCAAATCAATGCTAAAGTTTATAGCTCTATCGATGACTTCCATCCTTTCTTCGATTAAAAATATATGCTTTCAGTTTTGTTAAACACATATCTAACGTAATTTTTGGCTAGTAAGTATTTTTGAATCATATTAACTTCTTCTAAAATTGCTTTCCAAGAGAGCATATATATAACTTACAAAGCTGATCGAGTATCAAAATTTTGAGGGATCACACATTTCTTCTGAAGCGTTCACTATTTTTCAACATTCTCTGTCACTGTTTTGATGAAATCAGTTTAAACGCTTTATCGATACCCGACAACTTATTAAAGTGCATATAAAAATTCAAAAGTGCATCCCTGCCCCCTTCCCCTTCTCTACCTATGCATAGAGACAGAAAAGAAAGAATGTAATTTTTCTAATAAGCTAAAACAGGTCACACTTTGAAGGAACGCAAAGATTCAATGAGTAATTTGCGCATGGAATAGGCAAAACTTTCTAGTTCATCTCACGGATTTTCCTCCAATGAATTCATTAACGATTAATCGAAGTTCTTGCAGTCCAGAAAAGAATATCGATTGTTAAAACTGAACAATAGATTTTTTTTACATCACTACCACACAGAAATGTGAAAATTTCTTGAAAAGGAAAATTATTATATTCATTTCACACGATGTGTTTCATTGTGACAATGAAAATGCATAGAACAAAGCGAAGTGCATGGCGTTCTTTAATTCTGCTAACGAATATGAAATATTAAAAAATTCAGATAATGTAAAGTAAAAAAGAGTGTTCTCTATTCTAGAATTTAATTTTCCCGTTTTGTGATAAAAAAAAGAACAACCAGCAATGCAAAAATCGAGAGATTTTTTTTCTAAATAAATAGAGGAATAAGAAACCTAGTTAGCGAAACGTACACCAGTTCCATGCACATTCGCACAAACTCACATGTGCGCTTATGTACCTGTATGCGCTAGACTACGTCGGAAAAGAATTTTAGGTTTTAATTAATTTTCATTGTTCCTGGAAACTAGCTTGCATAACGTAACCACATGATTACATTTTCCATCCGCATATATATTAGAGGCGCACATGACTCCGGTCGGTCCGGCGAGCCCCATGGGCCAGGTCGAGCCAGGCTGGAATATTTGCGTGTTTTTTTTTATACACTGGTTATAGCTAGTGATGGCATCAGTTGTCAATCTTTAGTTAATAGTTGAATTTGTGATGGATGCATAAATTATCATTTTTATTTGTATTGATGGGTTAATGTTGGGCCCATCAAATTTGTTTTGGATTTTTTCATGCTGACAGGTGATCGGAAACACATCATAAAACCACCATTAGTGAAATCATATTTAATTGTTGGATAATTGTTGGATAAAGAGACTCTAAACATCTAAAAGACTTACGTTTTTTGATATGCCGGCTGGGCCGGACATTTTTTAAATTCATCTATTCAGCTCGTCAAGCTCATAAATTGTTAATTTTAAATTTTCTTCTATAAAATTCAAACTTACCTTGTACAAACTTTTATTTTGACAAGACGTAGTTGATATAAACACCTTAAAGTACATTCTGATTTTGATGTTAAAAAATATGAAAAAAAAAAAGAAGATATGATTCATATGCTCATTTAAAAGGACAAATGTTTCACATTTAAGGCAGCAGCAGATTTTTCATTTTCTCTGTGTTATTATCTTCTATTATTAAGTCAACATGTTCGCTAGCGTTTAAAAATGACATACAGTATACATTTCAATAACACTGCATAAAATGTTAATAGCAGTGGCAAGTATACATTTTCTCTACACCACGGTACATAAAATCATGTGCATAAGAAAATATGAAATCCTGTATAAAAACAAACTACCCTAAGCGAAGAAACGTATCGAGCCGGACCGACTTGGGCTAATACAGTGTTGGGTTAGGCTTACAAAAATCTCACAATGCCCGCCTCTAATACACAAATGTGACTATGTTCTAAATTGCATACACTGCCAATATTTGCATGACGTAACATTAAATGTTGTAATTTACAGCCCTTTCATCTAAAAATTTCCATATTCTGGGAAATAACATGAATAAAAACTTAGAATTTAGTAATTTTTAGGATAGAGTCATTGCGTCAGTTTAATAATGCCGTAACGTTAACGTTTTAGTGGTATAATCGTAATGCATCAAAACTGCATGTATTATAATGTTCACACTATCGATCCTACCGGACAACTTTTTCAGAAAGTTCCTAAAAAGTGATGTCGTTTTCTCGACCTCCTCAATAAACAAGCTGTTAAAAAAATATCGCTAGCTTCTGTATGCACTATCGTACTAATGCGTATGCTAGAAAAGCGCAACGTCTTGATGTTGACGCTCACCTAATAGTCCGATTCCTTCAGTTCGTGTGCATCTGGAAAACAGTGTCAGTGTCCACGTTTGAGGCAGAAGAAGCAATTTTAGTACGGGTAGACTAAAACCAGGAGACGATTTTTGGAAGAATATCAACCGAGGTGGGATGTTGGGTAAATCCTCCACAAGTAACAGCTAACATGTACAACGAGCGCAAGCCATTGATGAATGATGATTGTTCTTCACATAGCTAAAAATCTGTCCGGTATACTGTGGTAATTGTTTGGCCACGTATTTGGTACGAGATAACCACATTAATCTTTAGAAATCTTCTGACGAAGCTGATTAGCGATAAGTCAAGAGTAAACTTAACTTAACAATAAAGGCACGAAAGAATTATTTTAAAATTAAATTGATAGTTTTGAAACTTATATCTGAATTTTCGGTAAATGTAATCCAAGCACTTTAAAAACAATTGCAAAAATTAAAAGACATAATGTCAAAAAATTGATATTAATTCAATTGGACATAGAAAATTGTTGAAGGTGTAATACAGCTTTGGACGAAATTGAGTTTTCAACCCTTTCCCTGCTTTAGATGAATAAATTCGCGCGCGCTATCATATATTCCAAGTAGCGGCTGAAATATCTCCGCATTGCTAATTCATTAGGTAATAAATTTGTTATATTCCCGTGGTTTCTTTGGCGTTCTAGGATCCAGGGCCTTACCACCTATCATTTCCATATTCGCTATAACATCAACGCTGTTGGGGCTATCGAATTAAGGTTATTTCGATATCCTTTTTTGTAGAAACGCACATCCGCAACATATTAATATTTTCTCCTGAATACATGGAAAAATATCGTACTTTGATGTCAGATAAATTGTTTGCAATTAGAAATAATACAAAATAATAAACTCGGTTCTATTACCAACTACATTTATTAACTAAATTTTGATTAATAACAAATTACAAGCGCATAATATAATCATTTTGTCAGTTTCAGGACATGCATTACCAAAATGCGCAACGTTTATGCATTATTCACTGCTGCATTAAAATGCGTAGATGCGAGCTTAAAGTTGCATTTGATAATGGAAGAATTTAATTTACAATTATGAATAATGACAAAATCTTTTTAATATACGGCAAACTATACTTATAAATGGTTTTCCATTTAATAACTGGAGTAGTTCCGAACCACTCCCCGAGCTTAATGCTGTGCGTTGTTATGATGGGAATGAAAACAACCCAGAACAGCACAAGTTTTTTTCAAACGTAGTATTACCTACGGGCTACACTTTTGAAGTTAGTTTTAAATTCGCGCCATGGCATTTCACATTAATTTCGATAAACCATACTCAGCGCAGATAATATGTACCAGGTATGAGAGATATAATTAATACCTTCTGATATAACCTTTTGTTATCTAGGAGCGGCCAAATCTTGCAATAAAAGGTATAAAGATATATATTAAAAAGCGCGTACCAGATGAAAATGTAACACAATTGTAATAAAATTCATTAACATGATGATAAAAGTTGTTATCTCACTTTTATTATCTAGATTTTATTATATATCTTTTTAAGTGCAAATGCGCTTAAATAATAAAATGCCCAATCAAATACTATCTAGATTTGGTTAAGTATCATGTGCCATTCTCGTCCAATTCTATGCTCCTCTGCAAAGTGGCTGGCTTTGCAGTTACTGCGTTTTTTATTGAGTGCTTAGGAGCAATTAAATATCACAAAGTGCGTGCATACGATCGTCCGTGGCGCCAATTTTTTCACATGAAACTGACACGTGTTGGGATATGTAAAATGGACTTTTGGAAAAAACAGTTCAAATTTTGTTTTGTTATATGTGCTAATGTATTCCTAAAATTGCATTGAAAATATGGACACTATGAACAGAAGAAAGATTAACCATTTTACTGTGTACAGTTATAATGTAATTTTTAACAAAAATAACAAAATGAAGTAGTTTGGGTAAAGGTGTACAAACAGCCATAATATACGCTTTTTGGAATTTTGCTCAAATAAAAAAGAACACGTCCGGAATTCCGGGAGTGGCACGTTTCATTGGCAATGGATTCTGTCATCCATGAGACATACTTAATACATTTGCGGGTAACTTCATACCAATGTGTTTACGGTCTGTTTCTGCTGCTCCTCTTTCATCAAATCTTCCTCCGCTGTTACTTCATAGTGTTGCGCTTGATGATGTTTCCTATCTATTAAAAAGCTAACAGATAAATCGACGGCTAGTGACGATAGGACCCCGGCTTTTCTGGTCAGAGACTGCTTATGGCTATTTGCCAAACTATTAATGTTGCTTTTTAATATATGTTTGAAACATAAATTTCCTAAAGTCTGGAAAGTAGCACGCTTATGCCCCGTTTTCAAGGAATATGATCCTGGAGACATGAAGAAGATAAAAGATAGACCAGTATCTATCTTATCCCGCTTCTCCAAAGTTTTCGAGTAAATACTTTACTAAAATCTACTCCCGAAGATAAGGTCATATACAGAGTATTATGAAATTCGCGAATAGGGATTATGGGATGTAGTTAAGCACCTGGCACGAATGTTCCTTTACAATTTTTTAATTTGACCTATATTTTCTGACTTATAGCAATTTAAAAAAATAAAACATGAAACATGTAAACATTTTTGACATGTTAGACAACTGAAAATAAATAGCGTAAAACATTTCATAACATTTGTTCGAATTGTCTTCCGGTGGTAATTAAACGAGCTTCAGCAGGCCCTGTCATTGCTAGAACGAAGTTATTGCAGGAAATCTTAATACTTTCCTATTCGATACGGCAAAATATGAATAAATTAAAAATAATGCAAAATTTTGACGTAACCTTGCCAGTCATTCACCGAGTAAGCTACTCCAAATATTTAAACCAACGCGACGTTTGCAATTTCTGAGCATCATTGTCATAACTCCATTATTTAATGCTTAATGTCACCCAATAGTCCGTGTTCGCGAATTTCGTAACACCCTATACATCTTCAGTACAGCATAGCTTCATTCCAAGACGTTGCACGGTAACTAACGTCCTGACTTATCGGAAGTTAAACTACTTTGGATTAACTACACTGCTGTTTCCCTCTTCCGCAACTATCTAGCGATGAGATCCAATTATGTTGACTACAATGAACTTAAATTTTAGGCATACTTACCTCAAGTGTGGCACAACGCTCGAACGTTGGACTACTTATTCTTAACATGTTTATTAATGATCTACTGGTTTCTCTTCCATGCTGCTCTTTAGCAGACACTGAAGACGTGAAAATCTATTGCACAATGAACAATATCTCCGAATGTGTGTAGCTACAACAGTGCTTGAACAATAATCGGCGTACCTTGAATATTGGAGAGCGCAGTATTATTTCTTTTACCAAGTAACTTAAACCAATTTACCACGTTGGCTCCATGGGTGAGATTCCCATCGCTAGCAATTTTATTAGCAAGGATTTAGGCGTAACCTTTGACCACCAACTGAGTTTTGCTAAATACATTCCCTATGCAAGTACATCTGGTTCCAAATCACTTAGTTTCCTCATGCCTATATCTAAAGAATTTACGACTGGTTGAAAACAGAATGTTTATGAGGTATTTGTCCGTCAAGATAAACAGGAGCAACCCTGTGCTTTCTATTCAAATTGAATAAAGACAAAGTGGATTGTCCGAACTTGTTAGTCCGTTTGCAGTCCAATATGCTAAGGTTACTGGGATACTTTTTGTCTTCCGTCATGTAGAACTAATGTCCTACGTTTCTTGTGCACTCTCTATCATAAAATGCATATTTGATGTATGATCAATATTGGTGATATGTCACTATATATGTACCTTTAACTATCTATTGTTCTGTTCTGGCTTGCTTATTTTTCACAAATACGAATACTCTTCGTACATTTCCATTAAGTCATCTATTAGTTTCTTACCTCACTTGGCTGACTGATGACGGCAGCGTTTATCCTACTTTACCCTATCTCTAATTTTGCACTTAATATAATTAATTCGCTTGACTCTAATGAATAACGGTTGATCTTTTTTTACCACAACTGGATGTCACAATTTTAAACGCACACCTCGAATCATCGTAAAACCGACGCTACCACGGAGTTGCAACAATACTCCTTACATTTGTTTTTCAATTTGTATGATTACTTCAGAATTTTTTTTTTAATTTTAGAACAAGTTGATTTAACCCGCAACGGATTCTATTCACGCAGAATAATGCAGACGTCTAAAACCGTTAAACAACGTCAGCGCTTCTCTTACCGGTAGCCTGTCTCCAAACTAAGCGCATGCATTACGTAAAGCTCTTTTTATCTGTATTTTCGTGCGTTACAAAAGAAATTATTATTATGAGCAATATTTTTATTATGAGCATTCTTTTGGAATACGTACATAAAATTGCTGGTTAAAGTCGATTACTTCTTACATTAATCAGGTACCTTTATGGTGACTTATTACAAATATCAAAATTCCATACTTTCCCCTCAGTATATATGGTTACTGGAAAAGCATCCATTAGATTATTAGATGCATGTGTTTTTACCAGCAAATTTTCCAGCACCAAAAATAGAGGCCCAATTATCCGTAGACCTCGATGTATCCTTTGGAGACCTTTTTTCCTGCAAATGAGGAATTTTAATTTCAACGTCGAGATAGAAAATTAAAACACTTCCCCGTCTTCAATAAGCCATCATTCCGCTATCCGTCATTGGGGAAAGAAAAAATACTACCAGAACGTCGAGCAACACCACAATGAGCAAGAAAAAAAGCGACGCGAGAAATCACAAAAAAAAAAACAAGAAGGTCGTCGTTCATTGACACCGTCTGGTATAATCCACCAGCCAGCGTGACTATATTCGTCGTACTATATGCAAACGCAACCTATTATGATGAGAAATAACGTCACGTACAAGGGTGGAAAGCAACGCCGAACGGCAACCCGAGGTGGAGTTATTTTGAATTGTAAACAACTCAAATCGTCCTAACACACGAAACGAGACGCAGCCGGTAAGATACTATGAAACCATTCGATTCTAGGAGTGAATGTTGTCTTCAACAAGAAAAAGAATGTTTTACAAACTGCATCTGCAAGCACGCCAGGGAATATAGGATAGCGCTAAATGCAGATGCACAAGCGACCAGGGAGAGCAGATGCAATTTGTCGCATTTCTAGGATAACGGAACGTCCGAGTTTCAAATTAAATACTTGTCATTCCACGTCAGCCAACCGTTGTTCGTTATTCGTGCGGTCGTAATAATTCTTTCAAAACATCACGCTTTAACAACGTTTGTATTTTACAATTACAATGCTCGTAGCTATTGCGTTTTCGTTTTGTTCGTTTTAAGTTTGTTTGAAAAAGGTATAGTACAATATCGCGCATAATTTCTATTTCGACGCTGGAAATAGAAATCAATCATATGCAATTCACAAAAAGCTAAAACTAATTTCGACGACTGTGGAACTGGAACGCTAGCAAGGATATCGCGTTGTTTACCCTGTTAAAACATATCAGTAGTCGTGTTTGACGTTAAAAGCTGATTCCTAGATTTCTGCTTACTTATATGCAAAAACGTTTTAGTCTTCGTCGATAGTATGTGACGATTTCCACAATGTTGCAAATACGAAGAATTCTATACATTCCAATTACAGGGCAAAAGTAAACCTTAAATATAAGTTTAAAACTATAACAAATAAAACTAATACTACGAAATCAGTGTAATTAAGCAGAAAAAATTACCTATCTAAAACGAAACTAGAAAAAAGAAAAGACGGATAAACTTGAAACTATTTGAAATAGATCAATTTACAATTAAAAATATATAATAGTGTTACAAATGGTGTTAGAATTATAGGTCGTTATAAGTAAGTTATGATACATCCTATATATAGGTGACTGAAATAAAGTATTATACAGAGAAAATTTTTGGGACAGCAAACACATTTTTTAAATAAAAAAAATTATTATTTTGTCCAGCAAAATATATAGCTAGATTTAAAATAAGGTGTCGCTGTCACATATTTTACAATATATATTGTTATTTTAAATATATTTTTCTCGGTGTATGCTTTGATACAATAGAATACATACAGAATTTGGATATCCGGGTTGAAACCGCGTCGTAATTGCATGAAACTGCCGACGTTTCGCTCTCAATTGTATAGAGGTTCTTCTGGGTTGCTGTATGTTGCGTCGCTGCTGTGCGAAGAATGGTTTAATAGAATACATATTTTATCTAGATGAATTTCTAGGCAGTAAAAACGGTAACTGCGACGGCAGCGATGTAGTAATTAGTAGTTGTTCGAATTTCGAACTATTTTGTAAATTACATTTTATATCTTTGGATGTTTTCTCCACTGGCACACCTGCAAAGCGGGTGGCATACACCATTTGCTTTTACTAATGAGAGGACAGCGCAGTTGCATTAGAGAACACACTCGTTAACATTCTCTCATCGAGCGAAGCGTCGTGTATGCACTCCAGCTAGTGCACCTGCATTTCATTCTTCGTTTATTAAGTTAGTTGTTATGTTGTTACCGTTTTATTTAAATATATACGTACTAGTAATTGCAGTCGTTGTGCTTTATATCCATTACTGAGGAACTAGCGCGCCAATTTCTACAAACATCATACAGTCACGCACAGTGGTAATTAATAAGTTTGTATAAAAAATTCACCTATTTTCAAGAGGGCTACATCAAACCAAGACAGCAGTTCCTGGTGATCTCTACCGCGCATAGGGTAAATATCATCAGAATTTAACAAGGCGTCTCTGTATGCTTTCCAGTAGAATCTTGTAATTATAAAAAGGGACTCAAACTAATACAACATACTCCAATTTAGATCTGACTTGCGTAAAATACAATTACTTCCAAGCAACAGGAATGATTAATACGGTCAAACGCTTTAGATATGTCTACATCTATTTGGTCAAGAAAATCTGGAGCATCTGGGTAAAGCAAACTAAGTTAGTCACTGCAGATCTTTTAGACATAAAGCTATGTTGGTTGGGAGAAATGTAATTAGAAAGAGATTGCATAATCAAAAATGGTAACTCAAACATTTTGCTAAAGCTTAACTGTATTGAAAAGAGGCGATAATTTGAAATTAGTGGCTGATCTCCAGTCATATAAGCTGAGGAAGTTCGTATAGCGTGCAATGGTTAAATCAATATTTCCCCACAGCCCAGGTTCAGGTTGTGGTTTACACAGAACTGAGGAAATCAGCAAAAGCGCCAACAACAACTTCCGGATTATCGAAGTTCCTATTTTGAGGTCGCATAGTACCTGGAATACTAGTTAGGTCGCTATTGTGTCCAAATTCAGGTAAAATTAAAATAAGCAAGTGATAATAAACAATTTTATTCATAAACGACAGAAAATAAAATTAGATGAAACAAGTGAGAGCGTTAAGGGAAACAAATAAAACAAGTATTGCTTCGCGATATATGCAGTGTCTATATACAGGAAAGGAAAAGATAATTTCTTAAATATTTACATACAGTGAAATAAAATACACGGATTCAAGAAGATGGAAATAAATATTTTTAACTGCTCAAATCGTCTGCCGTCAGAAGAAAACTCCTTTTCCCCAACCTTTGCCAACGCAAGCTGCTTGCTGTGCAGAAGATATTTCCTTTTGAAATAAGTTCTATGTGGTTTATATACCCAAAATTCGTGTAACGTATCGCTCCTTGTGCATGACGTACGAAAACAAAGTAGTAAAGTAAAAGTAATATACAGTGTTATTGAATATTATTTAACAAAATGAAAGTTAAGAAAAGTTGATCCATTCCTATTGTTGGTTAATTTTCATAAACACATAGAAAATAGCGTTTTACAGTTGTCTATGTAGTAACTTTCCAATATTCATTCAAATTACATATAGGCGCAAAGTAAATAGCTAATAAATTGCTTCGTGGTCAAATCAAATTGGTTGCTTTGAAGTCTAGTATTCAGCTTTGAGTGAACTCGTCTTGTATTAGTTATTTCCAAATCAACAAATCTACATTCTTAATCAGGAATCAATGGCCGATTTGACTGCAACTGGGTTTTGTTACTTTTAATGTATTTGTGTTGAAAGTTCTTTTTATAAAAGAATAAACATTTTTATGAACTCATAAGAAACCTATTATGAACGGCTCGTGCGGCCGAGTTAAAGGCGCACGACTGATGTTTTTATGTACATCTACAACGAGAGGAACCTAAAGAAAACAGAACCTAAGTAACTATGCATTAAGAACACACACTTTAATTAAATGTATAGGCAACATATCATTAAATTACTTTGAAAAGAACCAAAGGAGAAAAACCTGCTTTAAATTTACTGAAATTAGTAAAATAAGCTTCGGATAATTAATATTTTAAACTTGTTTAAACTACAGTGGAAGAAATCAAGTAAACTGCAAATGCGGAAGTACCCATGAATTTGTTGATGCTGGCATCAGGATAAGCAGAATAAAACATCGTCACGGAATGATCGTAAGAGACTCGAAAAGAAATCAAAGAAACGGTTGGGTCACTTATGTAAGAATAACTAACCAATTAAAGTATAATAGTAAAAGCTTGTGTCAATATATGGTTGAAATTAGAAAAAAATATTCTTTTCGACACTGGCAAATTCCAATAAGGCGCCGATAAGAAATAAAAAGTTGATGATGTATTGAAGAAACCAAAACGCCATATAAAAATTTTAAGTTACATACCTTTTATTATTTAGCGAAAGCTAGATTTTTTAAGTAAAAGGTGTAAAATACATTGCAAGTAGCGTGTGTTGGATATTAAAAGGTAAATAATTGTAATAAAGTTTATCACTATTATTATCTGATTATATTGTCTATTTTTTTGGGTACCTATACGCTTGCACAAAGGTACAACACTAGAATGTTTACATATAAATAATTAACAAAATGTTGGCGTCACTTTAAGCAGTATAAGAGGATTCAAAAAATCTGACAAACTTTCATTAAACGAATTCAAACCTACTAAATACAAAATCGAGTTTACATATATAGACGCAAAGGAAAGTCAAAAGAGTAGATATATAAAATACATTTTTTGCATTGTTTTTTGATCTGTGGTATTGAACTCTACGATGACTGATTTCTTGTATTGTAATTATGTACATCTGCATGCGTTTCTAGTGTGTTTATATTGCTCTTAATATATACTAAACAGTTATAAATACATAATAATGGAGTAGTTAATAATTTAAGTTTCCGAGAAAATTATTTACAGTATTTTCGACTATTTACACGTACCATAACTCTTATGAACTTCCTTTGCGTTTTAAATACTCTTTCTTCGTGCTGTGTACAATTCCATAGTAGAATGCTATTATTTATTAAAAATTTGCGCAATGTGTAGTTTTTGCTGTATTTAAATCTGCTGCTTGTACTATTTTTCGAATTTGATATAAACTGATATTTAACTTATTGCATAGGACAATTCCAGCTTAAAGTTGAATCTACATATATACCCAACATTTTGACAGTGTTGTTGACAAATGGTTTTGCAAATCTTAATTTTTGAATCTTGTCAGCATTAAGTTGAATTTGCTGAACCTACACCATTGTTCTACCGTGGATATGCTAGCTGCTTGCTCCTCGAAAGTTTCATCAACTATATCACCAGAAACTAGCAACGTTGTACATATTTGTTTGGCAAGTTTCAATGTTACAACCTAAATCATTTATGTAAATTATTGAAGTCCTGGCTATTAACCAAATGCTTCTACTCATTAGAAGAGTTCTTCAATGAAAGATAATTTTCTTATATATATATACGTAGTAGTTCACTGTGTTCTTGTACCTTGGCTGCTCGCGCTACTGGATACTACTGGATTTAGCAAATTTTGTGTGAAGTTTACATCCTTATATAATAAATAATTTTTAATGAAAATAGACACTCCACCATGTTTATAGATAGTTTTGCAATAATTTCTAGCAACACTGTAGTCAAGATTCTACAATACTGTCCATTCAGAAAAACAGATGAGCTTTTCAGAAAAAAACGCTTAATATGGCGTCCCATATTTTCAAAATTTTTAAGATCTTCGATATGATTCAACGGAATTTCAGCCTTAAGCGATGTGTATAGACTTTCAATGAAACCTTTGTCTTTCAAGAATTCTTCAGCATCTTCTACAGTAGTATCTTTGCTCAGTTTTGTAATATGAAGACGGAATTACTGCTCCCAGATTTGTATTTAACGTCAATCCTAATTTCAGTTTGTGATTTGCGTTTTTATGAATTATATCAGCTTTTAGTATGACAGAGTAATTATTTTTCTTGTCTCGTTTGTGATTACAACTTTTTTCTTATTTCCGTTGTGTGTATTTTTTGTCATTTTTTATATTTTTACTTACAGTCCTTTTTTATGCTTTGTATAATTTTCTATTTGTATTTATTCGTACTATTTTGCATCTCTTAGATTTAGATTAGAATTTAACGTACGCTATCGAAAGATTTAAAATTTCCAAGTTTAAATTATCATTTTCTGCATATAATCTCGATATCACAGATGTGCACTGCTAAAGTTTTGAGATTTCTACCATTCTCTGCATGCAGTTTTTATATTTGTTACCTAAACGGGTATTTCTATTCAACTGAAAAATGAATGCATGTCTATTGTCTAGTTTTTCTCTCGATCACGATTGTTTGATCGCGGTTAATTAAGATACACACTTCGAATTACAATATTGGAATTAAATTAAATTAATTAAGAAGAAAATTAATAAAGTGTTGTTATTCTAAAAGTAGACTATTTGCAGTGGATAATCTACCATGCGAGGACGCAACTGAAAGATTATATTATTTTAAGTCCTTTGACATTACAGCAACCTTTGAATCTAGAGTTTCCCAACGAACTTGACGATTTCTTAACGAATGATATTTAATTTACGAAATTAAGCAACACACATAATATACATGTAATTGCACAAAATACAAATGAATTCATCCTATGCCTGTTTGTAGGAAATTAATACATGAAAAATTAAGATTTAGAATATGAAAAAGAATTTAGAAAAGAAAAGTTATTTAGCCGTTCTACCATGATTAACGTTGCAGGTATATATAGGAATAGGAATAGGAACCTTCCGACACTTCCACGACAAGGAGAGGGAGGTCCGAGGCTATAAAAGTGGCTGTCAACAGAGAAAGAGGTCCGAGAGACTTAGAAATTGAACGAGTGGACATAAGTAGTTGGCCGAACGCATTTATGCATTTATGGATGGCCCTAATGACAACTGCGTTCCATGTTGTAAACTCGTGATACTATACTAGATTGCGAGACGCCTGATGTGATAGGCATCGCCCTAGATGCCTAGCCATTTAATTTAGTAAATTGTGATATATTGGATAGGTAAGATTGCAACCAGCAAAGAACATTGTGTCGCGCGGCTGGTCGCGGTTTGGGGCTAAAAAGAATGCCAAGAAATGCGAAATCAGAAGGCATTAAAAACGATAAGACGAACTCTAATATACAGCAGTGAATCGGGAATTTTAATGGAAAAAACGTAAACGAAAAGTAAATGGAGTAAAAATGCGATTTTTGGAAAAGAGAGCAATACGGAGAAATATTGAATAAGAACAACTGAGATATAATACAAAAAAGCCGAAAACGACTTACATAGTGCGATCACGTTGGCCGTATGCCACTAGACAAACTAATAAAAACATATACATAAACATAAAGGAATGTGAGCGGAAAAAAAAACAAGAGAGTCAGAAGTGGAAAGTAAAGAATCATAACGGACAGGAAAACAATTCTTCATTTGTTTTGGAAAGAAACTTACACGGCAAAGTAAAAATTGTTGCCAACTAGAGAGCAAGTAATTGAAAGCAAATTAATTCAAACCTTCTCCAGTTTGTTTATTGAATTTGTATGATAATCGACTGAATTTAATTTCGTAAGCAGAAGAAGAGTAGCGGTCGTTTATATACAAGTAAGTTTTTCCTAACCAATCAATATTTTCATCGAACGGAATTAGTAGCTCTCAAAATTGCCAATAAAATCTTAATTCAAGAAGCTCCTTAAGGTCTTTTCAAAATGATTTATTTATGAAACACAACATACCGTTAAATATAAAATTTTTAACAAAGTGCTGCTTCACTACGTATGCATTTCTGTTAACTATTTAGAGCGGAACATTTTCGGAGGACCCTTAGCCTCTACCCCCTCCTTATAAGACACTTTGTAATTTTTCGACTTTTAAACACGTTTCAATAATCGTCTTGAAAATACAATTATAGATTTTGTGAATCAACTTTTAAACACAATTAGAGGCGAGACTTAGAAAATATGTTTGGAAAATGTATTGCTCAGGTGTCGCCCATTATATTAAGAAACGCTTGTGCACTCAAATGGATAGAAGATGCGTTGAAATTTAACGTCTAGATGCTTTTATAAAGTTAAGCCAAAATATTTATATTGTAAATGTTTACATGAAGTTCGGGCAGAATTATTATTGTTGTGGTTTAATTAAGATACACATAATATATACATAGTAGAAATGTCTTTCGGGTGATGTCGCGTAGTTGATATTTAACTTGACATTTGGCTGACTATCCTGTCAGCTTCTTCAGAAGATTTCTAAAGACTGCTGT